>OY728141.1:157593481-157933481 GCA_963277665.1 Viscum album | reverse complement strand
CTATTTATCACATTTTAACATCATGATTAGAAATATGGTATAAATTTTTCCATATTCAATCTCCAAAATTTGTATAAATCAATTTTAATTTAAATGTGTAAAACACAATGAAAAACAATTTTTAGAAAAATGCATTTTAAGCATAGAATTTAACTTACAAAAAATCATTAATATTTATGATCAAAATGGAAATAATTAGATTATTATGAATAAAATTGATCATATTTCACTTTAAGATTATATAAAAAATAATGTAAATTTTAAATTACTAGCTTTAGTGAAAAGAAATGACATTATTTTAAAAACAAGCATTTTCACTATTCATTGAGAAATAAATCATTTTAGAAAAATACCAAAATTTAATCCTAAGCGAATTTTTATATTATGATTTAAAAAATAATATTTATTTTATAAAATAAAATTTCTAAAATCTTTATAAATTAATTATAATTTCCATGCACAAAATGCAATAAAAATCATTTTTGAATAAAATTCCTTTTTAGAGCATAAAATGAGTTTACTAAAAATTGAGTTCTTATTTTATAATAATTAATCAATAAATTTGTATTAAGTAGGTCCATTAAACATATATTTCATAATTTTTTTACTCATATTAATACTCACCAATTCATTTCCTATGTTATAATAACCACATTTAAATAATATATTTTTTATAATATGTACCAATTCGCTTAAAGCTCGATGTAACGTGTTAAGAAAGATACTGAACTTACTATTATTTTAAACTAAATTTTAGGTGTGTTACATATATCATAATTATTAATTTTCTAGAAGGTTTATTATTATTATGATGATATGTTTACGAAACCCACTTATTTTTGATGGGTTATGTTATGATGATATGATGAATGTTTTTTTGATCTTATAGAATTCATATGAATGGATTATGATTTAGTGATCGATGGGTCCATTGTATACCTCTAATTCATTGGGTAATGTGGTATTGATATCTCATGAGATGATTATGATAAGTGTGTATATTATTGATATTTTTTTCACAATTTGACGCATGAGTATGATTTCTTTCTAGTTATGTTCACATGATTATGAATGGACATGATTGTGAATATATTTTGTCACATTTTTATGCATGAGTGTGATTTATTTCTAGCTATTCTCACAAGATTATTCATGGAAATGATTGATAATTTTTTTTTCATTTTTATGCATGTGTATAAATTCTTTCTAGCTTTTCTCACAAGATTATTCATGGACATGATGGAGAATAGATTTATTGAAAAGATTATTATTTCCTATTATTATGATTCCATATGATAATGTTATGAATATTATATGATGATTACCACCTTGACACCCTTCTTGATCATGTTTATATATATGACTTGATTTTTTAGTTTATGATCTAATATTTTCTAGGTATGAATAATTATATAGCTAACATGAACATGATTATGTTTTCATACCTTTATGATCATATTATACTTTATTATGATTGATGTATCCCATGTTTACCCTTACTATACAACTAAGTTCACCCTTTATTATGCTGCATTTTCCCTAGGATATAAAATAGTTTTATGTATTATGTGTTTAAGAAGGGTTCTAGTTGTTAAGAACTAAGTGGTATATGATTTATATTTTTATAAAATAGTTGTTTATGTATCAAAGTTTCCAAGACACTAAACCTTTATGATCCTTGGGTGTGTATTATCATAAAATTTATTCATCTAAAATGATGTAATATTTATGTATGAAATGATTGGGTCATTATAGTTGGTATCAATGGAAGTTCTATTTAATATTTGGAGATCAGGGTTAGAAAACATTGGTGAAAACCCTAGGGATAATTCTAAGTATGGGCTAATATCCTAAAGTTGTGATAAAGTAGAGATTATGTGGGTTTTAAAGAAAATAAATCCATGTATTGATACTAGAAAGTGGATACATTTATGGAACAAATACACCAAGGGGTAAAAAAATTAAATGGGTCGAATAGGGTATTAACTCATTAGTCACTGGTGCATGATGAGTGGCCCTAAGACTGCACACTTAGCTGTATACTTCCGTGGAATATGTTTGAGTTAATTGAAATTTTCTTTATGAACTATTATGATGAATGATAAGATAAAACCTGTGGAAACCTATGATATTCCATACTGATATTGGATAAACCTAAAGTTTAATGGGTTGATATGTCCAAGGTTTATCATATGTTTAAAGGTATAGATACCCCTTTTTAGGATTTATGTGATGTGAGTTTAAGATGATTACTGATATTTTTTGAGACATTTATATTAATATAAACCTTGGGTTTAGTATGTGTTTTAGTGAAAATTTTATTTTGGGAATAATTATTTTATATTTTATATACCTAAGTTTAAAGTTATTTATAACCTTTAGGGTTAATATGATCTTTGATATTGAGGTAATTATAGTCAATTGGAGATAAATATTAAAGTTGTAATTGGAAAAAAAAAATTGTGATAAAATATTTCATATTTTGGGGTTTTGAATTTGGTCAGACATATTTTGGAGGAGTGTTAAGGTTTAATATTTATGTACTTATTTAATTTTAACTTTATATGTTATTGTTAATGTTTTATATATTAATTTATTATTTAATCATATGGAGATTTATCCATATTTGGTAACCTGTTCTAACCATTTTTGGTTTTGGTTAATATCCAAAGATGGTAGGAATGAAGTGTCATTATTTTATGTTTATTATGATCCATTAAAAGTTAATTTTAGTGCTTTATACATTTAAAAATTCAACTTTAATATTCATTTATTAGAGTAAGAGATAAAGTGGAAATTGATCAAAGTACAACCCCAAGATGAAATTGTGATTATGAAATATAAATATATCAAGTAATTGTATTTTATCACATTCTCTACATTGATATTAAAATTATCCTTCAACTTTTGGAAAAGTATATTTAAATAAAAAATTTATTATTTTACCTTCATTTATGATGATTTGATGGTATTTTATCCCCTCACTAATTTATGGTTTTTTGGTCATTAAATTTCTCATGAGTATGTTCTTTATCACTCTCTATTACTCATTGAATTCTAGTTTTCTCCTCTATGTCTATATTTTAACTTACCAAAAATGTTCTCTTTATCTGGGAACCTGATTATATGTTAATTCAAGTAACCTTTATCCTTCTCACTTACACTTTTTGAAGGAAGTTTTATGATCCCTCTCTATGATGTGGGTTTTCTACAAAGGTATTTTCAAATATTGAACCTTTGATGACCGAGATAAAATTGATAGGGTGAAATTTATTTAGGGTGGGGGATGCACCACCATGAAAATGTATTTTAAAATAATAATGCACTCTAAATCTTTCTTAACATGCAATGCCAATCTTTAAGTGAACTACGATATGCTATTAAAATGTTATTATTTAATTGTGACTCTTATAGACTATACATTAAATTAGAAGTTATGAATATTAATAAACACATTTTAAAAAATAAGTATGATTTTTAAATTATTCAAATTAATTGATTAATATATAATAAGTACTGAATTTTAGTAAAGTCATTTTATGCTTCAAAAATATGGTTTCTTCAAAAATTGGTTTTATTTCATTTTGTGCATGGCTATTATAATGTTTTTTTACAATTTTATAAATATTATTTGAAAAAATAATATAATTCTTTAAATCAGCATGAAAATATTATTTTAGGGTTATTTTTTTGGGACTTTTCTAAAAAGATTAATTTTTAGTAAATAGTGAAAATACCATTTTTTGTAAAAATGTCATTTCATTTCTTTAAATAATGTGTTTTGAAATTCTTATTATATTTTGGGTTTTATTTTAAAGTAACATAATATATGTTTTAATAAAAAAAATATAAACAATTACATTGGAATCAACATTATATTTGATTTTAGTATAAGTTTATTTTTATATTAAAAAAAATTCTGAAAATTATTTTTAAGCGAATAATGTTTTCCATTTTAATTCATTCAAATAATAATTAATGGTGAATTATTTAAATGGAATATATAGATTATATATCTCTATATATATTAATTTATATTTATATAATTATGATTACTAGTAATTGAGTTAATGTAATATCATCTTATGCTTGAAAAATGCATTTTCTTGAAAAACCATTTTTGTCACATTTTATGAGTTTATATTAAAATAAATTAATCCATTTATAGAAATTTTATATTGAAAAATTAAATCAATATTTTTAATCAATAGGTCAAAATTTGGTATACAATTTTTTTTTTGTCATTATGAATAGTAACCATGACAACTATTTATCATCTTGGTAAGGGTAAAATGGGTAAAACCAGGTTAAAACAATGGGACAAGACTTTAAAATTACCCAAAAACTTGAATTTAATCCATTTTATGAGTTTGGTTTAACTATCCTCATCCAATATTCAAGGTTATACTAATTTTGTTCCATTATTATTTGATAATGACATATATTATTTTAAGTAAAGAAAAATACAAAATGTCACTCTCTTTTCATTTAAAAACTATAATATTTTATCGTGGGGATAAAAAGAGGTTATGGTCGGTTATATATTTATTTTAATATTAATAAATTATTTTTATGATAGTAATTTATTTTTAATTTTTAATGATGGTATAATTACCTTAAATTCTTACGCAACGCCGACATAGTTCTTGTGCAAGCAGTAGATAAATTTTATTAAATAATTTTAAAAACCCTAAAATAAATAATATTTGGATGAAATATATGCGATAAAAACTTTATGGGTAATTATAATATATTATTTATGATTAATGGTTCTATATTTTGAATAAATTGATGTCTTCCTAACTTTAAAGTCAAATTAAATGAATAGTCCAAAAAAGACATTAATGATATTTTATGTTATATAATATTTTATTAAATGATTTAAAAATCATAAAAATATTGAAATAAGACAATGGGGATGATATATGGTATAAAATTTCATCTATTTTGAATTTTTGTGCCAATTTTTACCTTATAAGTAAATTTATATCTCTTAATGATTGAAAAATGTATTATCATGGTTAAGAATAAAAAGGGTTAACAGGGGTTAAAATAAATAGATAAGGGTTAAAATGACCTAAATACTTATAGAAGTCATATTTTATGGGTTTATTTAGATCATATATCATATTTAATTTGAAATTAATCTAATTTTGAACCAATTATCTTTGAATGTGACTTTATAATATATTCATGTTTTGAAAAATTACGAGAGTGTCCCTCCCCCCTTACAAAAGGAAACCCATCATCTCTCTTCTTTACCCCACTTTCAGCCACCCATATAAATAAAAACCTAATTAATTATATTTTAAACTTCCATATTCATGAATTATAGGTGATATTAATCTTAAAATACAATTTCAAGGGTCTTTAAGAAGGGATATAAAGGAGGTTTTCCAAAGAAGAGGTAATCATCCCACCCGACCTCTTTCAATTTATTTCTTATTATAAATCCTTTAAATATAGGGTATTAAAATAATATAATAAAAAATTCACAATCCTAAATACAATTAAATGTTATTATTATTATGTAAACACCATTATCCACTCTCTTTTCTAACAAATGAGAAATGAATGTATCGCTCGTGCATACATGTGGACAATCACCCCTACATAGTGATATGATTCATTTTCTATTAACATAATTAATGGTTTATTATTTTAATGTATTAAATGTTTATATATTATATTTATGATGAAATTACACTTATAGAACATATCTACCTTCTTACCTTTCCATTTATTAAAAAATGATAATGTCTCTTGTTCGTACGTGTAGACTACTACCTCCACAAAGTGATGTGATTCGTTTTTCATTTTTGATTTACATGGATGATAATAATGATAGATTTAATGAATATATATTATATTTATTATATCATAATGAATCTGTAAATTTTAATTATTATTTACCTTTCTTTCAATCCAACCATTGAAAAGTGTAAAAAATAACTCATCCGTACATACAAACTGTCATCTCCAAGAAATAATATAATTCATTTTTCATAACCATTTTATTTGAATAATTATAAAAGTGTATATGATAAATAAATATTTTAATTATTTTATGATTAATATTATGAGTATTATGAAACCATAACCAAACTGTAAGTACCAGGACCATTAAACTGAAAAATGTTTGGAAAACAAACAAGTTTTCACATTAAAGTTCATTTTAATGAAGAAATTATTGATAAAAGGATTATTAGAAATTATATAGAAATTATATATGGTTAGTTATTTATAAATATTTTTTAATATATTTATAATAAATATATTTTTACTATATTGGATATTTGAACACAAATGTAGAAAGATGAAATGTGAGGTAAGGGTTTCCCGTCTCAATTTTATTTTTATGAGATATATGCCACATTCACCAATTATTTCCTTTTTGTGGTATATATAATTAAAATAAATGTATTTTATTATTATTATAACTGAAATTATAGTTTTTTACAAATCTATACAAGACTATCTCTTTCATGAGGGTTTGATTCAAATATTACCAATGTAGTAAACGTTTATCGTCTAAATTGTCTTCTTTGGGACATATGTTATGTTATACACGTATATTATTTTATAAGGTTTATATAAAACCAGTTTTACTTGTTATATCATGAATATAATTATTATAATTATATTTAAAATTTAATTTTATGTTATTATTTCATAGGTATTATGATTCAAAAGTTACCAAAGCGGTAAAAGATTTATGTTTCAATCCATTTTTAATCATAACTATTTATGCTTGAATTAATTGAGGAAATTATATGATCATTATCTAATAAACACCTTAAAATTTTATTATACCATAGTTATTTATATAATTTTTATGTTTCAGTACCATTTTACTCTCTTTTTTATTCAAAATGGACCAAAAAATGTTTAAAAAAAAAACAGACCTTATTTCACCTATTTCAGTCAAAAATCCCTTTTCTTCCATATTTCTGTTTTATAAAATGATTTTAAGATTGTTTTGCCTATTATTTAATTATTTATTAAATTTATTTTTATCCTAGTTTTAATTTTTTTAAAAAGAATTAAAATAATATTTTGGTTTTTTTCTGAACAAGGTTATTTTTACCGTAGGTTTGAACAAAATATTTATTATAATGATTATGACATGTATAGAATTTTCTTCATTCATGACTGCTCAATGATTTTAATATTACTTTACAATTTTACATTATTATTATAACACTCAAAGTTCCTATAATTTTTTTTGAATAAATTAAATTTATTTAATGTCTTGTGTTATACGCTATACCAAATTAATCTTTCATTGCACACAACACCGACTTAACCAGCATTACACACAACACTGAGTTTCTATGAAGCAACATTTTATTATTCTAATTATTTAAACTTGAAAATAATAACCTAGTCATTAAATTAGATGTAGTGAATAGTGTTAATCACATTATGAAATTTATATGTTATATATTCAATAAAATGTTTTATTATCCACTCAATATGTTTTATAGGCATAAAATAAAAAAACACATTTTAAGCATAAAAAACTGTATTTTTCTAGAAGGCATTTTCTTCCTTTTAATATATTTTTTAAAAATAAAATTTGACACTTTTATAAAATTTATATGAAAAAATAATCTTCTTTTTCTAAATCATAATTTAAAAATTATGTTAGGGTGATTTTTTTTTGTTTTTTCTGAAAAGTTTCATTTTTTTGATGAATAATGAAAATACACATTTTTATTGAAAATTGTATTTGATTTTATAGAATTTACAATGTAAAATTATGTTTTGGATTATTTTTAAATTTTAATTAGTTAACTTTAATTTAAATAATATAATTATAATTTTTTAAAAGGGTTTTATAAATGAATTTATTATAAAAACATTTTATGTTTTAAAAGGGCATTTTCTGAAAAACTATTTTTTCATAAAATTTTACAAGTTTTATTTTAAATTAAAATTTGAAACTTCTATATTTTAAATTTATAAAAATGGTTTCAAAATTTAGATTCAAAATTTATAAATTTAGTGAATAGTTTTATTTTAATTTTTAGCCAATATGAATAGAAAGCTTGGTAAATTTTGTTAACATGGTAAAAGATAAATTGAGTAATTTAGAATAAAAATAAAATAATAATGACTATAAAAAGGCCCTAACACATGGAAAAAATTTATTATATCAAGTTAATTCTACCCTAAACCCATAAGGTTTAAAATTTAATTATTTAATGGACACTTGTTCATGAGAATGATTTTTATAATATTTAAATAAAAGAAAATCACAAAATGTCAATTTCTTTTTCTTAAATATAAATTAGGAAACAAATTAGGTTATGAATGAGTATAATGAATTATATTGGGATTTATTTATTAATTTTTATGATAGTATATTTTTTTAATTTTTATATGTTAAATAATTACATTTAATGCTTATAAAACACTAATGCAGTGCTTGTTCAAGTAAATGAAAAATCAATAAAATGATTATAATTAAAATGATAATGACCATTAAAGATAAAAAAACTTTAATAAATCTTAATGGTTGAGTATATATCAACCTTAATCATCCAAAGGTCCCTTTATAGTAATTAAATTAATGAAAAGTCAAACATGTCACAATCTTATTTTTAATGAGTATAATATTTTTAATATGGGGTTAAACAATAGATATTCTCGACTGTAAATATTATTTTCAAATATATAATATTTACCTACATCATAAAAATTTATTTATAATCTTTATAAATTATATAATTAACTAAAATAATTACACAATAATGATGCATTAATTATTCAACTAATGAAAAAATAAAATAAATAAAATTTAAAATATTAAAATAAATATATTTTGAAATAATTAACTTTCCCCAAAAATTTTATAGGTGACTTTGACATATTATGGGAGAATTGAATGATTTTTTGGAGTTATCTTACTATTTTGAATTTATTAAAGTCAATATA
Organism: Viscum album; assembly: GCA_963277665.1. NCBI lineage: Eukaryota > Viridiplantae > Streptophyta > Magnoliopsida > Santalales > Viscaceae > Viscum > Viscum album. The sequence goes on along the minus strand of OY728141.1, from coordinate 157,924,541 downwards.
ATGAATGGTTTCAAAATTAACACTAATGGTATTTTACGAAAAATAAATTTTTATTAAAATATTTTAAAATCGTAAAAATATTGAAAAAATATAATGTGAATATAATAATTTCTAAAATTTCCTAAATTGACTATTTATGGAAAATTAACACCATATAAGTAAAAAATTACAATGTTTTAATATTAAAAATTTGGTTACCATAGTTAAAATTAAAATTGGTTAACTAATGGTTAATCAAAACGATAAGGTATAAAATAACACATAAATATTTATAAAATCTATTAATTGATTATATTAAAACCATATATTATATTTTATTTGAATATGTGACCTTTTTGAGGTATTTAGATAGAGATTGAATTTATTATAATTTAATATTTTGTGAATTTCCAAAAGTGCCCCTCACCTTAATTATAAAAGGGACCTCCCCCCTCGATTGATTTCATCTCCTTGAGACTTCTATCTCAACTATACTATTTTTCATTCCATTATATACTTACATATCCACATTTAAGAGTTTATTTTATTCTAAAAAGACCAAACCTAGAGCCCTTTAGAGGAGATCTAAAAAAGAAGTTTCAAAGAAGAGGTAATCACTCTAACCGATCACTTTCTTTTTATACTCTTACTTACCTCCTATAAATCTATTATGTTTGTCATAAAATAATAAATTTATCATACTAAATATTATTAAATGTTATTATTATTGTTAAAACACCATCATACACCCTCTTTCCTATCAAATAAGAAGTGAAAGTATCACTCATGTGTACGTACAATTTATCATCTCCACATAGAGATACAATTCATTTTCATCGCTATATTTTATAGTTCGGTATTATTATGAGTTTAATGAATATATATATATATATCTTTATATATATATGATATAATAATTATTTTGTAAAAAATGAATCATTATTTACCTTTCTCTCATTCCATTAATTGAAAAATAAAAACAACATTCATGCATACATACGACCTACCATCTCCATAAACGGTGTAATCCATTTTCTATTTATACTTTATATAAATTAATATAAATATGTATATAATTATTACATATTATTTTTATTCCATGATTAATATTATTAAAATTATCTGAACAAAGATCAAAGTATAAGGACCAAGACTGCCGAACCATAATAAGCTTGGAAAACAAAGTAATTATCACCAAGAATAGTGATTTTAATAACAAGATATTAATAAACGGATGATAAGATGTTATAAATAACTCATAAATGGTAATATAATTATATTTTGATGGAATAAATTTATAATAAATCCTTATTTATTATACATTAGGTTTCAATGAGAATAAGGAAATTCAAGACTTAAGGTAAGGGAATTCTTAACTCAATTTTTGATTCATTAAGTTAAAATACTATTTATTTATTTATATCATTATAATATTATGTTTGAAATGAATTTTTATTAAATTATTTTGTATTTACACTTTTTTATTTGTATTTACAAAAAATATACATAATTTATTCATTTGATTAATGCTCACTTCAATGATATGATAATTGTAAGGGGGTTTCTAGTCTCACTTTTTATTTCTGCGAGACTTATGCCATATTCAATAATCATTTCTCTTTTTTGGTTTATATACTACCTAAGAATATAATATATTATCTTTATAATTAAATTTATGGGTATTTACATATCCATTTTATGATATCACATTCATGTGGTTTACGGTTCAAAATTTACCAAATCTGTAAGGTAATTTTGTCTCAATTTTCATTCTTTGAGACACATGTTATGTAATGCACCTATATTATTTTATGAGGTTTATATAATGAATTTTGAAATTTTTTAGCATGAATATACTTATTTTCATGATATTATAAGTTTCATTTAATGTTATTCTCTCTTCGGTCAGAAATCTGTGTTCCTTTAAAATAATGTTTTCTCAAAATGTTTTAAAAGAGTTTTAAATGATATATTATGATTTTTCAAGGAAAAGTATTTAAAATATGTTTAAAATGGATTAAGATATTACTTTATAAGTTTTAGAGGTTATTTTCATTGAAAAATGTTTTCTAAATGTTTTATGATTAAAAAATAATTTTTCAAAGTGGAAAGGATGTTTTCATCAAGAATTATTTCGAATGATATTTCAAAACCATTTTTCATATATGATAAAATTATTTGATATAACATATGATTTATTGGGATTATGATTTAGGGATTATATCCTTATTCTATATATGGTTATTTTATGTTTATGATGAATGATTTATGTTCTTGTGACACACATATATATGGTTTCCATTATTTGACAGGTGGGAAATATATATACCTCCAATACATTGGGTAAAGATTTATATCTCATTAGATAATGATGGGAAAAAAGTATGCATGATTTATCCACTATAGAAATAATGGGAAACCCAATCCACTATAAGGAAAGGACTATGATTAGGAATGATGGTGTATCCCGCTTAGTAGGTTCATCCCCCACGAAGTTCCCTATTTTGTTTTGGAAATGAGCCTTGACATATAGGGAATAATATTATATATTTATGTGTCTAAAAAATATGATGTATTATTCCTATGTTATGATTTCAAGGATCATGATCTTTATTTCCAAATGATTCATTTCTTATTAACTACCATTATTTATGTCACAGATCATGTATATGATCTTTTATATGTAGGGTATGATATTTTAATGTTATACTCATGTTTTAATAACATTATATTCATGATTATTCTTATGTGTCTACCTTGTTTACCCTTACTAATAATTTGAGCTCAAAATTATCTTAGGTTTATTTTTACCAGGTTATAAGGAAAGATGTTAAATTAATTTTATCTATATAGATTTCTCATGGATGATGTCACGAACCGAATCTGTTCGCCACCAAAACCAGCACCTGACCTGGCCTATGGCAAGGCCCTAAGGGTGTTACCAAACCCCAAAGGTTGGAAAAAGTGCTTGGGTATCATAAAATGATGTTTGGGAATGATTTAACCTAGTTTATAAACATTAAACAACAAACAAATCTAATAAAACTAATATGGATTTTCAAAAAAACCATCTTTTAGAAAATTTCAGAACTGAATTACACCATTTAAATCAATGTTCAAAGACCAATAAAAAGGTAAAAAACCAAAAAAGACAGACCAAGAACCTCCAAATGGCAAGAGGCACCACCCTCAAGCCATCTCCACAACACTGCATCAAGAAGAACCGCTAGAATCCCAAATCGTTGACACTAAAAGTTTTAACCAAATCTATGACAAAAGGGACCAAATATACTTACATCCAAAGGTGTAATTAGGGTGTGAGACAAATCCCAATAGTATTACACCCCTAAAGTATCCCATGTGAAAAAAATTCGAAGACGAAAATCTTGTAAGGTTTGTAAACAAGAAATGCTGCTTACAATTTTTAAAAGATGCAACTTTAAATAAAAATAGTTTTCAAGTGGGATACTTTAAAAATAGACACCTTTAAAATAAAATACACAAGCTACTGAATTTTTTAGACAAGTATACCATATGCTGAGAGTAAGTATAAAAAATCTAATGAGAACAAGCAATGAGAAAATAACCCCGAGGCACTAGCTCACTGTGGGTCCCAGGTACCTCATATCTCGGTGAGAGTAACCATCACAATATCCATTCTCATTCACATGGGCCACTAGTAGGGATCGTAACCATAACCTAGTGGTCCTCTAATAACATAATCATCATATTTTAGTCAGTTTTATCATCGTCAATCTTTTGACGTGAAACTGAGGCCAAACCCCATGAGATCACCAGTATACTAGTACACATCCACCCAACTAGATACTCGGGCTTCCCTCTTGTGCTCAAAAATGTTAAACAAGAAAAGAAATATAGTTTTCACATGAAAATAACACTTACACACCAAAAATTTACCAAACATCCCCCATGTATATCACACAAGTCACATAATCCACTTTTTTTATTCAAATGCATTTTTTAAATCTTACTCACACCAAAATAGACCACAACACTCTTTAAATCTCTTTAATACTTCAAAAAATCCATTAATTTTTTTTATAAAACCTTTAAAAAATAGTCCAAATAACATAACAGCCCACAAAAATTTCACATAATACTCTTTTCACCTTGAAATCCATTTTATCATCAAACTCACACAAAACATTCCATAAACATGTTTGACACCTTTCTTGCAATTTGATAAAACATTTCAGAAACTTATAAAACATTCTAAAAAAGTTTAAAATCTTAAATCACCTCTTTAACTTTAAAAGGCCCATATTAAGTGAATAAAATCACCAAAATAGTACATGTAAATAATTTTCCCACTTTGTTTAACTCACTAAATCATTTTCAATTTTCATAAAACAAACCCAAGTGGTAAAACCATGTTTTGCACACAAAACCCATTCCGAAACCCTCTCTCAAGGACAAAATGAAACAATTACCAATAAAAACAGAATTGGAAGCCCTAGAAATATTTATTAAACCATTATTAAGTGCTATATAAATACCTCATATAATACCTCAAAAAATACTCATGAAAAACACACGTTTTCATAAATTACTTTAAAGAATTATAACATGGTTTTACACATTAAACCCATTAAAAAACCCCATTTCAAGGTCCAAATTACAATAAATAATTAACAAACCAGAATTGTTTCAACAACTAATAAATCACTTTCATAGTTTATAAAACTTCCACAAAAGATCTCACATGTGTTACATTTGAAAAGTACACAACTTCAAACAAAATGCTTCTTTAATACAAATTGATTTGATAATGCTACTAAAAGTGGTTTCCACACCACACACAACATATTATGAACATGTTAAATTAATAAATAAATCAAAATAACTCATCAATAATTACTTACAAATGGAATAACCTAGCTTTTGAGTCAAAACCCCTAAATCTTGGTGTGAAACTTCAACCGCACCACCGCTACACCATAAAGAAGATAAATCCATCCCTATACCACAATATTTTACCACAAAGACGCCAAATAAAACCCTAGGTATGAAACCTAGCTCCTAGACATTTTAGAAGTTCATAAAAGTGGAAAGAAAACTAAAGGAATATGGGAGAAACCAAGAAGTAATCACTAACCTTGAAGAATATTGATGTTTCCCCACCAAAACCCCCATCAAAGAAGGGTTCCATAGGAGCTTGATGGAGATTGGAGGCCTCCCATGGCTAATGGGGTAGAATGGGGGAATAATGAAGCAGATTTGGTTTATTTCTGGGAGGGAAAAATTGAAATTTCAAAAATATTTGTAATGACCTGGACAACTTAAACAATTTGGCTGCACGGTTTAGTAAACTGTGCGGCCAAACCATGTGGCCTATTCTGGCCACCCAAAAAGAGTTGTTTTGCCTCTAAATTTAGGGGGATATAAGGGGGAAAGCAAAGCGGAAAGATAGGCCAAGGAAATGGGAGATAAATTCCCAAAATAAACCATCCTTTTCACCCTAAAACTCATCCAACTCAAGGGTACACACCACCACAACAAATTACCCCACAAGTGGTGCCACTAGGAGTGTCACTAATCCAACTCCAAAAAACCAAAACCTCAAACCATAACTTAGCCAAAGTAGGAGGAAAATTACCATAAAAGACCTCTAAGACTAAGTTCATAGATTAGTAACACAAGAAGAACCAAAATTTCAAACCCAGAACACCCGGAAGCCAAGAGAATGCTATGAACCAAAAGAGGATTTGAATCAAATCATCGAATTGAAAATCAGGGTGTGAAAGATGATTTTGATGACCTATTTTGAAATTATAAAATATGGGTATAATGGGAAATAATGTTGATCATCCTAAACCAGTTTTTTATCATGAAAAATTGTTAACAGTTTGTCCAAATTCTATAAAAATCCAAACCTAAAAGGTCATTGGGTATGTAAGTGATCCCATATTTCCTTTTTATGTTGTATATTTTATTGGAAAAAACTGGTTCACATTTATCAGTATCAAATTTAGAAATGTAATGCTTATGTTTTTAGCACTATATTTGGGATTAAGGATTCTGGGCTGTTAAATTTGCTATCCAAGCATGTTTTAGATAACTTTGGAGATTAGTATTTTTTTTAAGAAAAGTTATCTTAAGGGTTAAAGACACCATAATGGGTATTTAAGACCATGTGATCAAATCATTCTAATTTTCTGGTTTCAATATTAGTTTAGAATATTTTTGAGAAATTTCAATATTAATTATTTTTTTCTTTTAAATGATCGATGTTGAACTTTGAGTATTATTGATATAATGAATTATTCTTTATTGAGAATTATCTTATCCAATACTAACAGTTTTTTTGATAAATGCATAAAGATAGGGAGAATATATTTTAATATTATTTTACAGATTTTTTTATCCATAAAAGATGATTTTGATGCTTCAGGAATGAAAAATGAATCTTGAATACTCATTGTTGGATAAAAAATGAGTTTGTAGTTGAAATTTATTAAGGGATAAAACACTACATTTCAAGTAAGAATATTTACTTATTTTTTTTACTCTAAGTAGTAAAATAATTATTCAACTCTAGGATAATGATATTTAAATAAAAAAATTATATGTTTACATCAATTTTCTTTTAAATGATTACAAATTTACTATTTTATGGGAGTTAAATTTATAATGACCATGTTTTCTATTACTCTCCCCTAGAACTTAATAATTAGATTTATCTTTCATGTCTATATTTTTAATTTTTACTAATTCTATCCTAGTAAAAATCCTAATTTTGTGGTGACCTTCACATTTCCATTTCCCTCTTATTATGAGGATGTTTTATTAACCCTATTTATGATGTGGGTTTCACACAAAGGAATTTTCAATTGTCAACCTTTGATTATCGAAGTGTAATTTAAAATCACAAGGAGGTGATTTCCTTTTTAAATTCCTAATCATATCATAATAGTAGCATATAGATTGATGTTACCACTAAATCAATATCAAATTCATGATTTGTTCCATGTATCTGTTTTGATGAAGTACACCTGATCCTTCACTTGTACTAAACTCAGAGGTCATACTACTGGAGCAAGATCTTTCTTATGAATAGAAATTGATAGAAATTTTATATCATAGAAATAAAGTTATACAAAACAAGACCACCCACCTGGTCAAATTTTTGGGGAGAAATCACTAGTTTGAAAAAGTTACATTGTCACTTGAGGATAGGATGAGGCAGAATTATCCCCATTTGTTTTTATTAGAATGATGAATTTTGAAGGTGAAATTAATTTTAAGGGTGTAGTATGTAACACCCCGAGTTCTTATGAACCTTTTTTTAAAATAAATTAAATTTCGTAGATTTATATTGTTATATACTAACCCAAGTAAAGCTTGTGTGACACACCACATTGAATTAGCTTGTGTTACATGCAACATTGAGTTTCTACAAAGCAATATTTTATTATTATAATTATTTAAACAACACAATCATAACTTATTAATTAAATTGAAGAAAATGAATAATATTAATCAAATCACGATATTTATATATTATATATTCAATTATTATATTTGGAATTAATCCAATATGTTTTATAGGCATAAAATAAGAATAAACCCATTTTTATGCATAAAAGTTGTATTTTTCTAAAAGAAATTTTTTCCTCCTTTTAATGGGAAACTTGTTTTAAAACTAAAATTTGACACATTTATAAATTTTATTTGGAAATATTAACTTCTTTTTATAAATAATATTGTCAAAATTATCTTAGGGTGAATTTTTGGGTTTTTTTGAAAAGTTTCATCTTTTGATGAATAGTGAAATTACTGATTTGTATTAAAAACTATATTTTCTTTTAAAGACTTTAAAATGTCAAATTTTATTTTGGATTAGTTTTAAATTTTAATTAGTTCATTTTTATTTAAAATAATCCAATTATTGTTTTTTAAAATGATTTTATTCTTTAATTTATTATAAAAACATTTTATGTTTTAAAAGGAAATTTTTCTGAAAAAACTATTTTTTCACGACATTTTACAAGTTTTATTTTAAGTTAAATCTAAAATATTATATATTTTAAATTTTTAATAATGGATGCCAAATTTGGATTCATTATTTTCAAATTTATTAAATAGTTCCTTTTGAATGTTTGACCAATATGAATAGTAACCTTGGTGAATTTTGTTACCACAGTAAAGGGTAAATTGGGTAATTTATGTTAAAAATAAAATAATAAGTACTATAAAATGACCCTAACATATATAAATTTTTTTGGGATGAATTTAATTCTACCCTTAACTCATAATATAATAAATTTAATAATTTAATGGATACTTTTCCATTAAAATGACTTATATAGTAATTAAATCAAAGAAAATAAAAAAATGTCACTTTATTTTTCTTCAATATCTTATATGTGTGAACATAGGGAAAAAATTAGGCTATGAATGAATATAAAAGATTATATTGAGATTTATTTATTTATTTTTAAGTTAGTAATTTATTTTTCTGATAGTAATTTATTTTTAATTTTTATATGTGAAATAATTACATTTAATTATTATGCAACACTGATGTAGTGCTTGCTCAAGTAGATGATAAATCAATATAATGATTAAAATTAAAATTATAAGAACCATTAAAAGACCAAAAAAATTGAAAAAATATTTTTAATTGAGTCTATATAGACCTTAATCATCCAAAGGTATAATTAATAACCATTTGGATATATTGAATACGATTATTACCTTTATAGTATTTAATTTAATGAAAAGTCAAACATGTTACTCTCTTATTTTTTAATAAGTATAATATTTTTAATATGATGATATAAAATAGATATTATTTACAATAAATATTATTTTTAAATATATAATATTTATCTACATCATGGTAATTTGTTTATAATTTTTATAAATTATATAATTACCTAAAATATTTACACAATGATGATGAAGTAGTTATTCAACTAATGGAAAAATAAAATAAATGAAATTAAAAATATTAAAATATATATTTTTTGAATTAATTAATGTTAACCATTAATTTTATAGGTTACTATGAAATTTTATCGGTGTATTAAATTATTTTTTTCGAAGTTATCTTGATGTTTTGATTTTATTAAAGTCAATATAATGAATAGTGATAGAAATTAACACTAATGGTATTAAATGAAAATAATAAGTCATTAAACTAATTAAAAATAATAAAAATATTTGAAAAATAAAAATTTATTATGATACATTCTAAAATTTTATAAATTATTATTTATGGACAATTGAAATGATATAAGTAAAAAAATTATAATTTTTTAATATTAAAAAATATGTTGTCATAGTTAAAATTAAAATGGGTTAACCTAGGGTTAAACAAACTGATAAGGTTTAAAATAACCCCAAAACATGTAAAAAATATATTTTTTGATGATATTAAGACCCTATATTATCTTATATTCTAATAAATGTATTTTTTGAGGTATTTGGATTGATATTTAATTTATTATAATTTAATATTTTGATAATTTCAAAAAGTGCCCCTCAGCTCAATTATAAAAGGGCATCTACTACCTCACTTTATTTCATTTTTTTGAGCCTTATATCTTAACCATAATCTACCAAATTATATTATATACTTCCCTAGACACATTATAGAGGTGTTTTTATTCTCAAAATACCAAAAATAGATCCCTTTAGAGGAGATTAAATAGAGACGTTTCGAAGAAGAGGTAATCGATCTAATCGATCACTTTCTTTTTATACTGTTCCTTACCTCTTCTAAATATATGATTTTATCATAAAATAATAACTTTAGTATCCTAAATATTCTTAAATGCTATTATAATGATTAAAATACCACCATACACACTCTTTTCCATCAAACAAAAAGTGAATGTATCAGCCGCACGTACGTACGACTTACCATCTCCACATAGCGATACAATTCATTTTTCATCATCATATTTTATGGATGGGAATTATTATAGATTTAATGAATATATATATATACGATATAATAATTATTCTGGAAAAAAATAATTATTATTTAGCTTTCTCTCAATCCATCAATCAAAAAATGAAAACAAGGTTTATGCGTACGTACGACCTACCGTCTCCATGAACAATGTAATTCATTTTATATTTACACTTTATATAAATGAATATAAATATGTATATAATTATTATATATGATTTTTACACCATGATTAACATTTTGATAATTATGGGAACAAATATCTAAGTATAAGGGTCAAAACTACTGAACCAGAACAAGCTTGGAAAACAAAGCAATTATCACCCATAACAGTTATTTTTAATAACAAAATATTAATAAACGGATGATAAGATGTTATAAATAAATAATAAATGGTATTATAAGTATATGGTTAGGGAATAAATGTGTAATAAATCCATATTTATTATTGTAACACCCCAAGCTTCTACAGTACGCTTCTCTTTGAATAATGCAATAGCGTGTGTTGTACGCAACATCGAGTTCTAACACAGCACAACCAATCAAAATAGCTATTATGAATAGTAATACCTACTTTTTAAAATTTTAGAAATTTTATCTCTCAAAATGGACCTCATTTTGGGATTCGGAGTATCTAATTTAGCCTAAGGTGAAATTTTGGTACTTTTCGGACAACTATAATATTTTGATGAATAGTGAAAATTACTAAATTTTAATTAAAAACAACTTTTTTAATCAAAATAATTAATAGTGATAAATTATGAATTTTAGTGGTTTTAAAGTATATTTAGAATATATTTTTACCATTTAATACAATTTTGGTCATTGGACATAATTTCACAATTAAACCGGACATAAACAAGTATCAGTCTTTTGATAGTTATTATATCTTAAAAACACGCTTTTTGTTTTGACAACGGGAATTAATTTTAAATTAATTTCTGCCAATTCTATGTTTTGAATTTGAAAAAATGGATTCCATATTTGGAATCAGGATGTCCAAATTGTGTAAATAGGTAACTTTTATTTTTAGACATTTTGAATAATTATTTCGGTAAATATTTTATTTACCATGGTTAAAGGGTTAATTCGGTAAATAAGGGTTAAAAAATAATATTATAATAATACTAAATTACCCTAAAACGTGTCATAAACTTATTGTTGGATGAATTTCCGACCATGGGAATCTTTGGGTCGATTTTGGGACCCCATGGAGCCACTTGTAGGTGTTAGGGACACTTTATTTTAATTAAGTTAAAATAAATACAAAAATGACATAAGCATATATCTTTTAGAAAAACAATTTTTACATAGGGTTATATATGTTGGATTTTCGACTATAAATATTAATTAGAAATATAAAACGATTTCCAACATAATGGTATTTTATTTATAATTTTAATACATTATATAATTTAATTTATGTATGACACAATGGTGATGTAGTAATTACCTAATTAATGAAAAATTAGAATAATTAATATTATAAACACCCAAATAAATTTAATTTGAAACTTTTTATAAATAAATATAATTTTATAGGATAATATTACATGTTAGTGTTGATTTAATTAACTTTTTTCTAAGTAATCATTCTGTTATGATTTTTACAAAAATCAATTATTGAATAGTGTCAAAATTGACATAAAAGAGTTTTTAAAAACAATATTATATTATTAATTGATATTAAATTCCAAAAAATCTATGGTTCGGCCAAGAGACTTATATCATGATAGTTTTATCATTAATGGACCACTTGGGGGTCTCTTGGATGTATATAGTAAGTTTATTAACCATATAATATAAACATACAAGGAGACATTGTAAAAGTGAAACTAATTAACTAAGAGTTAATACTTAAAGATAAGGTTAATATAGTAACCCAAACCTGTATAAATCCTATTTGTTGAGTGGTTTTAAACCTATACCCATTTTAAACTTTAAATAATCCACTTTGGAGCCATTATAAACCGAATATGAATTTATTATAAAATAATATTTATAGCTTTTCCAAAGGTGCCCCTCACCCCTCCTATAAAAGGGAAATCCTCCTTCTCATTAATTCACACCTTCAAAGCCTTTTGGTTCGGCCAAAAACTACCCAAATACTCTATAAACTTCCCTAAAATAATCCTAGAGGACTTAATTTAGTCATAAAGCCAATCTATGGATCCCTTTTGATCAAATCAAAAGGAAGAACCCGAAGAAGAGGTAATGATTTCACCCCCATTTTTCAAGTTCCTTTCTTCATCCACTTCTTATTTCTTTGTTATTACCATTATAAAATAATAACTCCAGTATATTATATATACTTTGATTTTATTATAAACATGGTGCAACTATATTTCAGTATTCTGTCCATCCTTTGAATGACATGTCACCATACGTGCGTACGTACGGCTTACCGTCTCCACGTCGTGGTGTAATTGTTATTCAATAAATTATTATTTGGATGGGTATAATAATGATGTGTAATTCATGTAAATAATAAATATAACATGATAATGATTCTCTATATATGATATACCATCCAATTATATATTATTTTAATATCAAAAGAATGATATTGTCGCTCGTGTGTACGTACGGACTACCGTCTCCACGAACGCGATGAGATTCATTCTCCATCGTATCCATTCAAGTATAATTCTCATTTGATGATTAATAATAGTATATAAGGACTTTATATAATTCTAGATATGATTAAGATACAACCTATCCATGAAAAACACGGCTTACCTAACAAGTCATATAAAATAAAATGTGTAAGTTAACACCCGAAACGACGATAATTCTAAAATATTATTAACAAAGCAATGTTAAAAGATCATATATGATATCATATTAATATATATGATTATTTTATAATTTAATAACAATTATTTCACCATTATACAAGAGGTTAACCTACCCCAATTAAGGAAAAGTACAAGGTAAGGGTTTATTTCGCAATCTCTTCATTATCCGAGGTAGTTTATACGTAATAATCTACTGGGACTTCTTTATCATCCACATCCATGTTTCTTAAAAATGTATGTCAAAATTTTTTTACTATTTACTAGAATATGTTTTAAAGTCATTTATACCCTTTTTGACTTTTATAAGTCATTTATAAAAGAATATTTCCATCGTTTTCCAAACAAGGTCCTTTTTAACCTTTTCAACAGAATTAAGGTAAGAATGTTTTTTTAACTTATACGGTGGCCGAGGCTTTTTTCCACCGTTATAAAATCATCGAAGCTTCCCTTACAAGATTATAAGAATATTTTCAAAGAAATTTTTTTATTTTATAAATATATGACTCATAAATGATTTCAAAATAAAAAGAGATATTTCTCTAAAAAGATTTTTGATTTCATCTATGTCAACATCATTTGATGGATTTTATGCTTATTTGAAGTTGATTTATTATGATACAAAACTTCTATATTGTATTGAAGGTTTTGTGATATGTTTGACTGTGGATGTGTTATTTTTATACCATTCATGGTTTATGGATGAAGTATTTACATTTCGTATGCTAGTTTTAATACGAATGTTTATGTTATGTTTAAACCTTTTCATATGGGAATGCATTGGACTTAATATGTGACGGGTGGAGCCCGCTATAGCTCTTTGATGCATCGGTAGGTCTCATGAGACAAACTAGTGTCTTGGCATAAGGCCTTGAAAAAATCTTATTTGTAGTCTTGGCACGAGGCCTTGACTACGTGGTTATGATAGTCTGGCATTATGCATTCCATCATTATGAAAGTTGTTATTGATATTGCATGTGATTATTCGATTAGTAGAATATCCATGTGAATAAGTAAATGGAATTAGTTCATTTTTTTGCCATACTATGTTGAAGTTCAAGTTTAAAAGGATTTTGTTTTAGTTATACATTGCCTTAAATGTTTATTCTTATTTATGAAAGTTTTCGCTATATTATTATCCTTACTAGGAATTTGAGCTCACCTCTATTCTATGTTTTATTTTTCCCAGGATGTGAAGAAGTAAATTATAAATGACCTGAAAAGATAGTATAAGAGGATAAGAGTGTAGACTATGGAGACTATGTTGTTGTAGTTTTCATTTTTATGATGTAATGTAAAACTTTATGAATATATCTAGTGTTTCCAAGGCTAATAAACTAATCAGTCTTTCGAGATTTGATTTTTTTTTGTGATCATTCCAATTTTATGTAATAATGAACCGACTCTGGGTAACTGGGGTCGGGGCGTTACAGTTGGTATTAGAGGAAGGTTAGTACAAACCTTGGAAGTTAGATTTAGATAAACTCTGATTAGAGCACATAGATTTAAGATGGAATTTGAGGATTAGTATTGAATAAGTTCCGAGAATTTTGGTATTGTAGTGATTTTGTGAGTTTTCCAAGCAATACATACCTGTCTGGATATGAGCAGGTAGAGGTGGCTCTAAAACAGATGTACCTAGGGGTAAAACCCGAAAACACCGCTTTGAGCTAGACTCGAACGGGAACTGGTGCACGACAACGGGCCTTGCTGCACTCTTGGTTATGACACTCCTGGGGGATATGCTTATGATAACTCTCATTTCTTTACAAATCATTATGAAGGGTTTATGAGTATATACTTCCTCAAAGAATTTTTTTTATGATTATGGATTATATCCATAAATAGTTCAATTTATGTTAAGTGTTTTATAAGTATGGAATTATGTATTTTGATTCATAAACTGATCTAGTTTATGCCATTGTTTAGAAATGGTGCCTAGTGGAAGAAATGGAAACTGTATCAATGCATGCACTCCATGTAGGGATTTCCCTTCTGATCAAGATAATTATAGTGGAACTGGTGATGCAACTGGTGCCGATCAGCTAATCACCATATTGGGACAACTCACTCAGGTTGTGAATAATAACCTTACCCGTATAGAGCACCCTGATCCGTAGCATGGAGGATCAATGTTAGATCTCTTAATGAGGCAACAACCACCAACATTCAATGGGATTATAAATCCATTAGTAGCTGAGAAATGGATAAGTTCCCTAGAGAAAATATTTCAGGATTTGGGGAGTAGTGAGGGAAAAAGTTGTCATGGAAGTTTATCACCTCACTGGAGATGCTGATCAATGGTGCTCATTGATTCAAAACATGAAGGAAGATGATGAAGTATAAAATATGGAATGGAGGGAGTTCAAAGATCTGTTTTTAGAAAAATACTTTCCTCGTGACCATCGAGCAGACATGGAAAGGGAATTTTTGAGTTTGAGACAAAAGGAGGATGAGAATGTCACAAAGTATGAGGAGAACATTACAAGGTTAGCAAGGTATGCTGGAGATTATATACGTAACCCAAGAATTAAGATTGATCGTTTCTTTTATGGGTTAAAACCATTTCTCCATCGAACATTAGTCTCACAATCCTTCTTGTCGTACGAAGACATTGTCTCATGTGCTATCAAGACATATAAAGAATTCTCTAAGTCATATGACTTTAAAGCAAAGCAAGAGAAGAAGATATCTTCTAATCAATCTGGGAATGGAAATAAAGGGAAAAAGGGAAAAGTTGAATATCCATCCTACAGTAAATGGGGGAAGAAACACCCCAGTACTTGCTTAAAAGGAACGGTAGTCTGTTACAGGTATGGTGAAAAAGGCCGCCAAGATCGTGATTGCAAGGGGAAGAAGGAAGCTACCGATGTTTAGTGCTACACTTGCAGGGAGATGGGACATTATTCAAATGAATTTCCTAAGCGTCATGGGAACTTACCTAAGAATAGGCCAAGGGATCAAGTCCAATCTTATGCTATCACTACTGCTGAGGTAGAATCTCCAAAAGACATGGTGACAGGTAATTTAATGGTTTCCTCAAGTTTAGAAAATGCATTATTTGATTCCAGATCATCGCATGGTTTCATATCTTCCCAGTTTTCTAAGAAAATTAGATATTTCCAATTTGATTTAACAAGGGAGTTGTCAGTTAAAACTTCTAAGGGAAGTATCATTGCAACAAAGTTTTGTGAATCAGTCCCCATTAGAGCACATAAATGTTCTTTATCCGCTGATCTCATCATCATACCTATGATTGAGTTTGATATAATCCTTGGTATGGATTGAATTTCAGACCATGATGCGAATATTTATTGTAAGAAGACGGAGGTTACGATTTCTGATGACGATGATAAGGAACACCTTATCTTTAGAGCATAATCGTCACCACCTAATTCTTATCTAGATCCACCCCCAGTAGCTCAACTAAATTCAATTATTGGGGAGGAAGAGAGTGAAATGACTGTGGGTGAGGAAAGGAATGTTCAAATATATGATGTACCTATTGTGAAAGAATATGTAGATGTGTTTCCAGAAGATTTACCTGGACATCCTTCAGAATGAGAAGTTGAGTTTTCCATTGATTTAATTCCTGTATTAAGGCCTATATTGAAGACCCCTTATAGAATGTCCACTGTAGAATTAGTTGAACTAAAGAAACAACTAAAGGAATTGAGTAATAAGGGATTTATTCACCCTAGTGTTTCTCCATGGGGATCCCCTTTTCTTTTTGTTAAAAAGAGAGATAGATCTATGAGGTTATGTATCGACTACAGGGATATCAATGCTATAATAATAAAGAACAAGTATCCCCTACCTCGCATTGATGAGTTATTTGACCAACTGCATGGAGGTCAATACTTTTCAAATATTGACCTTTGATTTGGATACCATCAGTTGTGTGTGAAGAAGGAATACATTCCGAAGATAGCATTTCGAACCAGGTACGGGCATTACGAGTTTACAGTAATGCCTTTTGGATTGACTAATGCACCCTCTGTATTCATGGATCTGATGAATAGAGTTTTCAAGAAATATCTCAATGAATTTGTGGTGGTATTTATTGATGATATCTTGGTATACTCCAAAAGTTACAAAGATCATGAAAATCACTTGCGCATTATATTGAAGACTCTTAGAAGACATGAATTATATGGGAAGTTTAGAAAGTGTGAATTTTGGATTCAGGAGATTTCTTTTCTTGGCCATATTGTCTCTAAAGATGGAATCTCTGTTGATCCTTCTAAGACCAAGGCAATCCAAGAATAGCCAGAACCTACGAGTATAACTGAGGTACACAGTTTTATTGGTTTGGTAGGTTATTATTGACGTTTCGTACAGAATTTTTCCCGATTGGCTAACCCATTAATGAAGCTCATACGTAAAGGGATTAAATTTGTTTGGACAAAAGAGTGTGAAGAATGTTTTGAAGAACTGAAGAGAAGATTAGTCAATGATCCTATATTGACTCTACCATCGGGGAATGATGGGTTCGTTATTTATAGTGATGCATCAAAGAAAGGACATGGTTGTGTTCTTATGCAGAATGATAGGGTTATTGCCTATGCATCACGATAGTTGAAAATTCATGAACAAAACTATCCTACTCATGATCTTGAGTTAGCAGCGGTGATATTTTCTTTGATGATATGGAGGTACTACCTCTCTGGTGAAAAATGTGAGATTTATACTGATCACAAGAGTTTGAAGTATATTTTCTCACAAAAAGAACTCAACATGAGGCAAAGGAGATGGCTTGAATTACTCTAGGATTATTATTGCACGATACACTACCACCCAGGGAAAGAAAACAAGGTGGAATATTCTTTGAGTAGAAAAGATCATGGAGTTTTGAACAATATGAGAATTGAAAGGGATCCAATTTTCATGGATCTAGTGAAGATGGACATGAGAATAACCAGGGAAGGTGAAACATCAATGCTTTTTCAAATGGTTTCCAAACCATCTTTACTAGAAAATATTAAGAGTTCTCAGACCGATGATGAAGAATTTCAAAAGAAGATTAAAGCTATGAATGATGGGAGAGTGAGAGACTTTGTGTATGAAGAAGGAATTTTGAAATTCGGGAAGAGACTTTGTGTTCCCGATATACCTAATCTAAAAAGGGAATTGCTGGATGATGCTCATAGTTCTAATTTCTCTATACACCCTGGGAGAACCAAAATGTATAGAGATTTGAATGAACATTTTTGGTGGGACAACATGAAGAGGGAGATTATCGATTTTGTGTCAAGATGTATGGTTTGTCAACAAGTGAAAGCTAGAAGGAAACAGCCTGGTGGAGTATTGCAACCTCTTCCCATACCTGAGTGGAAATGGGATAATATCACGATGGACTTTGTCATGGGACTACCAAAGACTCCAAGAAGGAACAATGAAATATGGGTTATTGTTGATTGTCTTACCAAGTCAGCACATTTTCTTGCTATAAGAGAAGATCTACCACTGGAACGTCTAGCAAGACTATATATTGATGAAGTTGTGAGACTTCATGGAGTACCCCTATCGATTGTTTCTGATCGTGATCCCTTTTTAACTTCAAGATTCTTGAAAAGTCTTCAGAAATCCTTGGATACTGAACTTCATTTGAGCACTGCCTACCACCCTCAAACAGATGGAAAATCAGAATGAACTATTCAAACCTTATAATACACATTGAGATCCTGCTCACTTGACTTTCAGGGTATGTGGGATCAATATGTACCTCTGGTAGAATTTTCCTTTAACAATAACTTCCATTCGAGTATTCATATGGCACCATATGAAGCGTTATATGGAAAGAGATGTCTCACACCAACCTGTTGGGATGACATTGGTAAAAGAAAACTTGTAGGCCTAGAACTGGTGGAGGAAACGATTGAAAAGGTGAAGATAATCCTAAACCATATCAAAGCATCTCAAAGTAGGCAGGAGATCTATGCCGATAATCAAAGGAAGGATTTAGAATTTCAAGTCAGTGATCATGTTTTCTTGAAGGTATCTCCATGGAAGGGAGTCATACGTTTTGGTAATAAAGGTAAATTGAGTCCCAGGTACATCGGACCTTTCGAAATTCTAGAACGAATTGGGGCTTTAGCTTACCGATTGTCAATGCCGCCAAGTCTCTCCAAAGTTCATGATGTGTTCCACGTATCTCTGTTGATGAAATACATGCCTGACCCAACGCATATACTCAACTATGAGGAATTAGAACTGGAAACCGATTTATCTTATTACGAAGATCCCTTCAAGATTATTGATATGAGAGAAAAAGTACTGAGAAACCGGACGACTCGTTTGGTAAAAGTCTTGTGGAGAAACCATAAGATGGAAGAGGCAACATGAGAACCTGAGGAACTTATGATGAAGAACCACCCAATTCTTTTCATACGGTAGTATTATAGAAATCTTGATGATGGAATTATTTGAAGGAGGGGAGAATGTAACACCTCAAGCTTCTACGGTACGCTTCTCTTTGAATAATGCAATAGCGTGTGTTGTACGCAACATCGAGTTCTAACACACCACAACCAATCAAACTAGCCATTATGAATAGTAATACCTAATTTTTAAAATTTTATAAATTTTATCTCTCAAAATGGACTTCATTTTTGGATTCGGAGTATCAAATTTAGCCTAAGGTGAAATTTTGGTACTTTTCGGATAACTTTAATATTTTGATATATAGTGAAAATTACTAAATTTTAATTAAAAACAACTTTTTTTAATCAAAATAATTAATAGTGATAAATTATGAATTTGAGTGGTTTTAAAGTATATTTAGAATATATTTTTACCATTAAATACAATTTTGGACATTGGACATAATTTCAAAATTAAACCGGACATAAAAAAGTATCAATCTTTTGATAGTTATTATATCTTAAAAACACGCTTTTTGTTCTGACAGCGGGAATTAATTTTAAATTAATATCTTCCACTTCTGTGTTTTGAATTTGAAATAATGGATTCCATATTTGGAATTAGGATGTCCAAATTGTGTAAATAGGTATCTTTTATTTTTAGACATTTTGAATAATTACTTCGGTAAATATTTTATTTACCATGGTTAAAGGGTAAACCCGGTAAATAAGGGTTAAAAATAATATTATAATAATACAAAATTACCCTAAAACGTGTCCTAACATTATTTGTGGATGCATGTCAGACCATGATCATCTTTGGGTCGATTTTGGGACTCCATGGAGCCACTTGTAGGTGATAGGGACACTTTATTTTAATTAAGTTAAAATAAATACAAAAATGACATAAACATATATCTTTTAGTAAAACAATTTTTACATAGGGTTATTTATTTTGGATTTTAGACTATAAATATTAATTATAAATCTAAAAATATTTCCTACATAATGGTATTTTATTTATAATTTTTAGACATTATATAATTTAATTTATTTATGACACAATGGTGATGAAGTAATTACCTAATTAATGAAAAATTAGAATAATTGATATTATAAATACCCATATAAATGTAATTTGAGACATTTTATAAATAAATATAATTTTCTAGGATACTATGACATGTTAGGATTTATTTAATTAACTTTTTTCTAAGTAATCATTCTTTTATAATTTTTACGAAAATCAATTATTGAATAGTGTCTAAATTGACATAAAAGTGTTTTTAAAACAAATATTATATTATAAATTGATATTAAATTCCTAAAAATCTAAGGTTCGTCCAAGAGACTTATATCATGATATGTGTATTATTAATGGACCTCTTTGGGGTTTCTAGGATGTATATACTATATTTATTAACCATATAATATAAAAATACAAAGAGACATTGTCAAAGTGAAACTAATTAACTAAGAGTTAATACTTAAAGATAAGGTTAATATAGTAACCCAAACCTGTCTAAATACTATTGGTTGAGTGGTTTTATACCTATACCCACCATAAAATTTAAATAATCCACTTTTGAGCCATTAGAAACCGAATATGAATTTATTATAAAATAATATTTCTAGCTTTTCCAAAGGTGCCCCTCACCCCTCTTATAAAAGGGCACTCCTACTTCTCATTAATTAACAACTTCAAAGCCTTTTGGTTCTGCCAAAAATATCTCAAATACTCTCTAAAATTCCCTAACTTCATCCTAGAGGCCTTAATTTAGTCATAAAGCCAACCGAGGGAGCCCGTTTGATCAAATCAAAAGGAAGAACCCGAATAAGAGGTAATGATTTCACCACCCTTTTTCAAGTTCCTTTATTCTTCCACTTCTTCTTTCTTTGTTATTACCATTATAAAATAATAAATCTAGTATATTATATATAATTTTATGTTATTATAAACATGGTACAACCATATTTCAGTATTCTATCCATCCTTTGAATGACATGTAACCATACGTGCGTACGTACGACTTACCGTCTCCACGCCGTGGTGTAATTGTTATTCAATAAATTATTATTTGGATGGGAATAATAATGATTTGTAATTCATGTAAATAATAAATATAACATGATAATGATTCTGTATATATGATATACCATCATATTATATATTATTTTAATATCAAAAGAATGATATTTTCGCTCGTGCGTACGTACGGACTACCGTCTCCACGAACGCGATGAGATTCATTCTCCATCATATCCATTCAAGTCTAATTCTCATTTGATGATTAATAATAGTATCTAAGGACTTGATATCATTATGGATATGATTAAGATACAACCTATCCATGACAAACACGGCATTAGTAACAAAACATATAAAATTAAATGAGTAAGTTAACACCCGGAACGACGATAATTCTAAAATATTATTAACAAACAAAGGTTAAAAGATCATATATGATATCATATTAACATATATGATTCTTGTATAATTTAATAACAATTATTTCACCATTATACAAGAGTTTAACTTACCCCAACCAAGGAAAAGTACAAGGTAAGGGTTTATTTCGCAATCTCTTCATTATCCAAGGTTGTTTATACGTAATAATCTACTGGGACTTCTTTATCATCCACATCCATGTTTCTTAAAAATGTATTTCAAAACATTCTTACTATTTACTAGAATATGGGTTAAATTCATTTATACCCTTGTTGAATTTTATAAGTGGTTTATAAATGAATCTTTTCGTCATTTTCCAAACAAGGTCCTTTTTAACCTTTTCGACAGAATTAAGGTAAGAATGTTTTTTTAACTTATACGGTAGGTGCGGATATTTTCCGCTGTTATAAAATCATCGAAGCTTCCCTTACAATATTATAAGAATATTTTCAAATAAAATGTTTTATTTTATAAATATATGACTCTTAAATGATTTCAAAATAAAAAGAGATATTTCTCTAAAAAGAGTTTTGATTTCATCTATGTCAACATCCTTTGATGGATTTTACGCTTATTTGAAGTTGATTTATTATGATACAAAACTTATATATTGTATTGAGGGTTTTGTGATATGTTTGACTGTGGATGTGTTATTTTTATACCATTCATGGTTTATGGATGAAGTATTTACATTTCGTATGCTAGTTTTAATACGAATGTTTATGTTATGTTTAAACCTTTTCATATGGGAATGCATTGGACTTAATATGTGACGGGTGGAGCCCGATATAGCTCCTCGATGCATCGGTAGGTCTCATGAGACAAACTAGTGTCTTGGCACAAGGCCTTGACAAAATCTTAATTGTATTCTTGGCACGAGGCCTTGGCTATGTGGTTATGATAGTCTGGAATTATGTATTCCATCATTATGAAAGTGGTTATTGGTATTGCATGTGATTATTTGATTAGTAGAATATCCATGTGAATAAGTAAATGGAATTATTTCATTTTTTTCCATACTATGTTGAAGTTCAAGTTTAAAAGGCTTTTGTTTTAGTTATACATTGCCTTAAATGTTTATTCTTATTTATGAAAGTTTTCTCTATATTATTATCATTACTGGGCATTTGAGCTCACCCCTTTTCTATGTTTTATTTTTCCCAGGATGTGAAGAAGTAAATTATGAATGACCTACAAGGATAGTATGAGGGGATAAGAGTGTGGACTATGGATACTATGTTGTTGTAGTTTTCATTTTTATGATGTAATATAAAACTTTATGAATATATCTAGTGTTTCCAAGGCTACTAAACTAATTGGTCTTTAGAGAATTGATCTTTTTTTTGATCATGCCAATGTTATGTATTAATGCACCGAATCTAGGTAACTGGGGTCGGGGTGTTACAATTATAAAGGATGCTTCAATGTGAACAAATAAATTCTATATTGGAGGTAAGAGAATTTTTAACTCAATTTTCGATTCATTGGGTTGAACTATTATTTCATTGATTATATAATTATATGATTATGTGTGAAATGAATTTATATTATATTATATTTAATTTAAATAAAATTTATTTGTATTTATAGTGAATAGAAATAATTTATTTTTTTGATAATGCTCACTTCAATGATATGATAATTCCAAAGGGGTTTCTAGTATCAATTTTATTTTTGTGAGACTTATGCAATATTCACCACTTATTTATTTTATGTGATGAAAATATTACCTAAGAATGTAATATCTAATATTTTTCCTTAAATTTATGGGTATTTTTATATTAATTTTATGATCTATCTTTCATGGGGTTTATGATTCAATAGTTACCAAATGAGTAAGGTAATTTTTTCTCAATTTTTCTTCTTTGAGACACATGTTATGTTATGAGCCTATATTATTTTACAAGGTTTATATACTGAAATTTGACATTTTTTATCATGAATAACACTATTTTTATGATACTATAAGTCTCATTTAATTTTATTTTCCCTTCGGTCATAAATCTTTGTTCCTTTATAATAATGTTTTCTAAAAATGTTTTAACTGATCTGTTATGCATTTTCAAGGAAAAGGACTTCAATGATTTTTAAAATGGATTAAAAGAATAATTTATAATTTTCAAGTTTATTTTCAATAAAAAAGGTTCACTATAAATTTTATGATTTAAAACACATTTTTCAAAGTGGAAAGGATATTTTCCTCAAGAATTATTTCAAATTATCTTTCCAAACCATTTTCCATCTGTGACAAAATTATTTTATGTTACTAATTCTTTATCGGGGTTATGATTCCAGGATAATATCCTTATTATTTCTATGGTTATTTTTTGTTTACAATGAGTTATTTATGTTTTTGTTCCACACATATGTATGGTTTTCATTATTTTATGGGTGGTACCTATATGTCCCTCCAATACATTGGGTAAAGATTTATATATCATGAGAAAATGATGGTAAACAAGTTAATGGGATTGATAAAGTATGGTAATAAGAAGAAAATCAATCCACAAGTAAAGGACTTCAACTGAGGATTTTGGAGTGTCCTTCATAGTAGGTTCATCCCCCATGAAGTTCCTTGTTAAGTTTTGAAAATGAACCTTGACTTATAGTGAATGATATTTCATGTTTATGTGTCTTCCAAAAATTCCATGTATTATTCATATGTTATGATTTCAAGGATTATAATCTTGATTTAATCATGATTCATGTCTTATGAACTTCCATTATTTATGTTATGACTCATGTATATGATCTTTGATATGCAGGGTATGATCTTCTAAAGTTATAATCATGCTCTCATACCAGTATGTTCATGATAATGCTTATGTATCTCCCTTGTCTACCCTTACTGAGTATCCAAGATAACCCTTTTATTATGTTTCTTTTTTCATAGGTTAGGATGAAATATGTTAAATTAATTTTATCTAGAATGATTTCACATGGATAATGTTGATGACCTATTTTGAAATAAGAAAAGATGGGTATAGTGGGAGATAATGTTGATCTTTATGAACCATTTTTTTATAAATTTAAAATGTTAAGAGTTTTTTCCTAATTCTATAAAAATATATAAACCTAAAATTTCCATTGATATATAAGTTATCCAATATTTAATTTCAATATTTTAATTTTTTTTGGCTAAAATTGGGTCACATTTATCAGTATCAAAGTTAGAAATGTAATGATTATGTTTTTAGCACTAGATTCAGAAGTGCGGATTCTGGGCTATTCCGTTCTTTTCAAAGAAAATGTTTTCATTATTATTTTGGAAATATTTGGATATTAAATAACTTATTTCAAAATGAAAAGGGTATTTTACTCAAGAAATATTCCAGTTATCTATTAAATTTTTTTCATCTATGATAACATCCATTGATGTTAATTATGATTTAATATGGATATAATACAATGACGACATCATTATTCGTTATCTATATGGTTTATTATTATTTTTATGATGATATGTTTATGAAACCTATTTACTTTTCATGGGTTATATTATAATGGTATGATGAATGGTTTATAATCTTATAGAGTTCATATGAATGGATTATGATTGGGTGATAGATGGGTTCGTTAAAGCCCTTCCAATGTATTGGGTAATGTGATATTAATATATCATGAGATGATGATGATAATCTTAGACATGATTTCAAATATATTTTTAACATTTTTATGTGTGGGTATGATTGATTACTAGTTATGATCAAAATATCATAACTGGACATGATTGTAAGTAATTTTGTTCACATATTGATGCATGAGTATAATTTCTTTCTTGATATGCTCACAAGATTATGAATGGAAATGATTTAAAATATATTGTTTTAAATTTTTTTACATGAGTATGATTGATTTATATATTTTCTCAAAAGATTTTATGTGGAAATTTTGGAGAATAACTTTTTTCCTAAGATTATGATATCCTATACTTATGACGCTGCATGCTAATTTTATAACTCTTAGATGTTGAATACTGATTTGAAACCCTTTTTGATCATGTTTCTGGATAAGAGTTTTTTTTAAGTTTATGATCTAATATTTTATGGTTATGAATATTTATATTTATAACATGAACTTAATTATGTTTTCATACCCTTATGATCATCTTATGGTTTCTATGATTGATATATCCCATGTTTACCCTCGTTGAGCATATGAGTTCAAAATTTATCATGTCTCCATTTACCAATGGTATAAGAAAACGTTTTATAAGTAATATATCTTATATGGGTGATAGTTATGAAGAACTAATTGGGAGATGATGTAGATTTTTATGAACCAGTTGTTTATGTATCCAAGTTTTCAAAGATACTAAACCTTTACGAACCTCATACATGTGTTATTGTGAAATATATTCATATAAAATGATGTGATACTTATGTATGAAATGATTGGTTATTTATAATTTTGGATAAATTAAGTTCATTTTCTCATCCATATTGTTTCCAAGGATGAGATATCTATTAACCCTCTAAAGACAAGGATTGTGAAAGAATGTTCTAAATTGATGAAAATAACTGAGACCTGAAGTTTCCTAGGATTAGAAGGTTACTATCGATGGTTTTTTCAAAACTTTTCTCAGTTATCCAACCTATGTGCCAAGTTAACACACAAAGGGGTTAAATTCACATGGTTATGGTAATGTGATGAAATTTTTGAAGATATGAATAAGAGACTGATTAATGAACCCCTATTAGCTATACCACCAAATAAAAAGATTTATAATATATAATTTTCCATTGAAGAAAGTATTTGGTCGTGTACTTATGAAAAATGATAGGGTGATTGCCTATGAATCAAGGTAATTGAAAATACATGAAAAAACTTTGTAACTCATAAAATTGATTTGGAAGCTGTAATATTTTATTTGAAAATATGGAGGCACTACCTCTAAATAGAAAGATGCGACATATATATAGACCACTATAGTATGATGTACGTATTCTCTTATAATGATCTCAACATGAGGCAAAGAAGATGGTGGTAACTACTCTAGGACAATGATTTCTCAATAAAATACCACCCTAAGAAGGAAATCAAGGTGGATGATGAATTGAGTATGAGGGATCATGGAGGTCTGATCATGTTGATGATTAATAAGGATCTTATATACAGAGATCCAATAAAGGTGGATATGGTGATTTCTAGGAATGGAGATCCATCATTACCTTTTTAATAAATTTCTAAAGTATCCTTACTCAAAAAGAAAGATAAGTATAAATAGGATTATGATAACTTACAAAGAAAGATTAAAGTAGTCAATGATTGGAAATTTATATAATTTATCTATAGAGAAGAAGTGTTGAAGTTTGGGAAGAGATTATATGTTTTATTTGTACTAGAGTTGAAAAGGGAGCTGTTAGATAAAGTAAACAACTATTTTTTTATGTACATACATAAATCATAAATATGTATAACGATTTAAGATAAAATTTATAGTTGGATGGGATGAATCAGAAAATTGTAGATTATTTTTCTAGATTCTTAGTATGCCAACATGTAAATTCTGGTAGAAAATATCCTAAGGGATTCATATAATATATTCCTATACCTATATGGATGTGGAATAATGTTAGAATGGTAATTTTCACTATACTTCCAAAGACTCTAAGGAAGAATTGTACTATATGGTTCAGAATAAATCATCATAAAAACTATGCTCATTTATTAGTGATTAGAGAAGATCTACCACTTCAAAACCTTTACTGGATCTATAATAAAGAAATCATAAGGCTTCATGGGGAACCTATATCCATTATATCTGATTGTGACCCTCAGTTCACATTGATATTATAGAAGAGTCTTAAAAGGGATCTCAACACTAAGAAACAATTAAGAACCACCTATCATGCCCAGACCAATGGCTAGTATAAAAGGACTATCTAAATTTTGGAAGAAATGTTGAGATCATGTTCTATTGACTACCAAGGTATGTGGGATAATTATCAACCTTTTGTGGAATTTATATACAATAAAAGATTTAATTTGAGTATCCATATAGAACCATAATAATCATTATATAGGAAGAGGTTTTATACTCCAACTTGTTGGAAACAAGTTAGATAAATGAAGTTAGTTTTCCTAAATCTTATAGAGGAGACAACTATTAAATTATAGACTATTCAGAATCTCATTAAAGCATCCCAAAATAGATAAAATATCTATGATGATAAGGAAAGACTTGGAATTTCAAGTTGGGGATCATGTATTCTTGAAGCTTTCAACAAGGAATGGAGTTTTAAGATTTGGTAAAAAAGGGAAGCTAATCCCCAAGTATATCGGACATTTTGAAACAATAGAAAGAATTGGTGTTGTAGTCTACTGATTGGATATGCCTCCTAACCTTTATAATGTATAAAATATCTTCCATGTTTCATTACTAATGAAATACATGCCATAACCAATCCATGTGCTCACATATAATAGAATAGAGTTATATCCTAACTTGTCTTATAATGCTAAGCCTATCTATATTCTTAACATCAGATAGAAATTATTGTGGAATTAGACTACTTGTTTGGTGAAAGTACTTTGGAGAAATAAAAAATTACAATAGGAAAACTAGGATCTTGAAGAATATATAAGGAAATACTATCCACATTTTTTTAATATCTTATATATACCTTAATTTTTATGATTAAAATATATAATCAGGAGAGAATGAAATACCCAAGATGCTACTATAGTAGGTAAATGTTACATCCTAAAACTATTATAAAAATGCACCATTTACTGATCCTTTATTCAATAATTTATTAAAAAGTAAAATTTTAGAAGTTGAAATTAACCAAAATTATTCCACTTTTGAATTAATCATATCAAAATTATATTATTTTTAATTTTAGATCTCTTTTTAAAAGGAACGGTTTTAGTTGAAAAATATGGTTTTCAAGAAACGCGAAATTTGTATGACTTTATCATTAAAAAAAAGTAACTATAAATTTATAAAATATTTTAATTAATCAAATATTAATTTTGTGATGTCCCAGACATGAATGACACTTGATAGGTTCCCCAAGCCCGGTGGGCCACATGGCCTCAAGCACATCTCCCCAAATGCCAAAGGCTTTCGACTAGAATTTAGGGCCTAGGGTACTTTTATGGGGATACTATGCCCTCATTTCTAAAGTGTAACACAATGGATGAATATTAACAGGGGTAAATAGTTTATGCAATATAAGTAAATAGAAGGCACATTAGAAAATAGGGACAATAGTAAAAACTACTGAAATAACTGGAATAACATTCAAAAACTAATGATGATATGTCATGTCACTAGAAAAATAGAAAATATGGATATAAGACAGTAGGAACAACATGTTCCACAAAAGTATAAATAAATAAATAGACTATCCCAAGAATCCTGAGCATAGAATCAATCATATGATATCAATATCCAAACTAAACAATAAGAAATCAAGTGTTCAAATCCATATGTTTTCCTTTTTCAACACCGGTTACCATGTAATCTACTCCAAGTACCAAACAACACCCAGAGAGGGTGTGAGATAAATCTCAGTGGGCCACCAAAAAAAAGTGTCTATAACATCCGGCCCGTGTAAATGAAATGTAATAATGTGCAAGCATACATATATGAAGTAAAGTAGTATAATATAACTAAATAAAAAAGTACCCACTTTATCCCTCGACTAGCGTCTGAACATAAATAGTCTATTAATTTATTATGACCAATTTATAAATAATTCACATGTTAACAAATGTGAAGGTTCCAAGATGTAACAAGAAAATATATAATGATATTTAATAGTGATGTCCCAAGGTAATAACCAAGGATATATAGACCCCAAGGGTTTCCAACTCAGTAATAAATTTATCATGGAATGGGTTAAGAGTGTAATCCAAGTAGCATAGTCCAAGGAATTCCACAATGAGATGCCTACCGAGTCCAAGGAATTCATCCAAGGTAAAACTGGGTTAAGAAATGACTGGGCCCGATGGGATTTAACCATGGAATCTACTTGTCAATGCTGGATCCAAGGAGTGTATCTAAAGCATAATATAATAATATTTAAGGGATACTATGGTGTAATACCAAGAATCCAAATAATATACAAGGATCAGGATCTAGGTGGGTCTTAACCTAAGAAAGTAATATCCTTGAATCAAAATGGTATTCTCGAGTGATCATGGCATTCTTCGATCATAATCCAAGTTTATCTCGAGTTAGTCCCTTTCTTTTTAATTATGTAGTCATTTAATATTTTATTTGGTTCAATATATCCCTATCATTAGTGTGATAAGGTCAAGTATCATGCAACCTTTTAATCAAGTCATTATTAATCAATAAGTCTGTTTGGTCCTAGCCTTGACTTTCATTAGTGTGTTAAGGACATGTAGCATTCAACCTTTATTAATTACATTAAAATCATATTCAATAATTAAGGTACATTCTGCTACCTTCCATTAGTGTGGTACGAGGTTCTTTGGTTAGATAACCTATTATTCATTCATATTTAATCTGGTCAAGTCATATACTCAATATACTTTCCAATTTCCATTTCACATTTAATCATCAATTAAAGAACTTATCTTAGGCAGGTCAAGTTGGAGAATACATGGTACTTTTCATTATGAAATTCATAATAAAAATAAATCCATTTAATATAGAAAAACTTACCCATAGAATGTTCAAGCCAAGGAACACTTGAATGATGCTGCAGATGTTTCAAAACACTAAACAAAAATTATGGTATAACCCTAGACATGGAAAGGATGGAGTTGTGGGTGTAACCACTAAAAAATAATCACATATTTTTAATAGAATAAACATACATTTATAATGATTATAAGTTATGAATATAAATTCTATAAATGGCACCCGATGAAATAAGTAGTCCCCACACAACAATTCCAAAATCTACGAACTTGTGGGATGGGTTATATAACACCCACCTTAGGGTTATATGACTCTCCTCCTATGGTATTGTGCCTTTATTTGGCTTAGATAAGAGTAGATCTATGAAAAAGAGAAAAATTACCATACCCTAATATCTAAGTCGGGAGCAAGAGAGGAGAATAAAGGTTTAAACGGACTCAAGTACTTACTGTTGTGCATCCAATGTGATGAATAAAATCTCGAACGAATCCTGGATAAAGGAGATCTCTTAATTACAACCTTAAATCTTCAAAATTCTCCAATTTGAGAGAGAAATATGTTAATGTTGTTGGTTATTGGATTAGGGAATAAGGAGGGATATAATTATATCATTAAGGTAAAAATGAGAATTTACCCAGAAAAATGGCTTGTGCATGGTTTGTTATCACAGTTTGAAAACCCATGTAAAAATGGTGCATGATTACTTTGGAGAAGGGGAACATTCAAGGTTAGGCCACATAACTATGTGCAATTAGTGAAATTTGGTTCTGTCCAGAAATTTACATCTGTATAGTAAGCCAAACCATGCGCCAACCATGTGTTAACCTTGCGACATGTCCTTTTTTCTCAAAAAGATGGATTCTGGGCTCCGAACTTTCCCCAGAAACCCCATAGACCTTTACTAACTAATTAGGCACCAATATTAGGTCCAAATTTAAGATTTAGATTGAAATTTAAAGGATTCATACATATGTAAAAAAATTGGGTTCGTACAGTCTTTCCCCATTAAAAGAGCTCGTTCCCAATTTCACCTTCCAAGGGTGGTAAAACATTGTATGAGAACAATTCTATCCACTAAGAATGTATGTAGGATTCCCTCTCCCAAGTATCATTATGCACGTTTCCATACTACCATAGTACCTGTACTAGAGGGACATACCAACCTCAGAGAACCTTCATGCTCTAGTCGATAAAGTGTACTGGATACTCCTAAAAGGTAGCATCAGAATCTAACTCAACTTCCTTAGGATCAAAGGTATGAGATGGGTCTAAATGATACTATAAATGCTATAAAACATATAAAATTTCATGCATGGTAGGATACCTCTAAGGTAGTAGCAACCGATAGGCTACCATATCGACTCTCTCTAGAATATCAAACAACCCTACGTAATTAGGAAAAAACTTATCTTACTTTCATAACCATCTATTCCCTAGCCTTGGCGATTCCCAAAAGAATACATGATCTCCAATCTCAAACTCTAGAGGTCATAGATGATGATTAGCATAAGATTTCTATCTAAACTTATCAGTAGTCATAGGCTTTTTGATCAACTGAACCTGCTCTGAAGTCTCCTAAATGTGACGAGGACCTAGTAGGGATGCCTCTCTAAACTCTAGCTAGCACAGGGGTGAAAGGCATGACCTACAATATAAGGGTTAAAAAAGATCCATCTGAATTGCCTCCTAAAATCTATTATTATAGGTGAACTCAATGAGAGGGATATGATTTTCCCAAGAACCAATAAAATCAAGGACACATGCTTGGAGAATATCCTCTAGAACCTATATTTTCCATTCTAATTGTCCATCAGTATGAGGGTGAAAAGTTATTCTTAGAAGCACCTATGTTCCCATATCCTTTTGTAATCCTATCAAGAACTGTAATGTGAAATGAACTCCCCTATCTGAAATGATAGTATGAGGAACCCCATGTAGTTGTATGATCTCATAGACATATAGTATTCCAACCTCATCAACTGAAAAAATATCTTGAATAGGAATGATTTGGGATGATTTTTTTAATCATTCAATGACTACCCATATACTATCTCTACCCCTTGGTGACCTAGGTAGTATAACTACAAAATACATGGAAACATCTTCCCATTTCCATTCTAATACTAGAAACAACTTTAATAATCCTACAAGTCTCTGGTGCTCTACCTTCACCTGCTGAAAGATGGAACACCTAGTGATAAATCCTATTATTTGAAATTTCACCCCAGGCCATCAATACTGGCATCACATATCTCGATACATCTTGGAGATTCCTATATTAAATGCCCATTCAGAAGTGTGATATTCTTTCATCAACTCCTCTCTCATATCTATAGGAACCTAGATATGTCCACTTAGATGCAGGATGTCATCTATTTCCACAGACCAATCCAGAGGTGGCTTATCTCCTCATATACTCTCATGGAGAACCAAACCTTCATGATTTGAAAAAATTCTACCATTAACCTTCTCAAGGAAGGAAGAGATAACTATCAAGGATGAGAGGTAATATTGCTCATGATTGTTATGAAAATCCATATTTAGATCAGAAAATAGGGCAATTAACTTCCATTTATTACTAGCTTCTCGTATGGCCTATGTTTGAGTTTTTCAACTCAGCACATCTGCAACTACATCGCCCTTCCCAGGTGTATATGAAAGCTCAAAATCAATGGATTGAAGATATTTTACCCATATCCACTATCTAAGGTTCACGTAACACTGATAAAAGATATATTTGAGGCTCTTGTGGCCTGTGTACACCACAAAGAGCTCACCTAGCAGATAGTGTCTCCAATAATTTAAGGACTATACAACTGTTCCTAGCTCAAGGTCATGCGTCAGGTAGTTTCTCTCATGATCCCTCAACTGCTAAGATCCATATGCAATGAATTTTTTCCTCTTGCATCAGCACTGCTCCTAGGACGATGCCTGATACATCACAGAAGATGGTATAACCTATACCTAGATCTGTAAGAGTCAAAATAGGCACTAATACAAGCCTCCCTTTCAACTCCTAAAAGGATTTATCATATTATTTTTACCACAATAACTTAACGACATTATTTATAAGACTAGTAAGAGGTGAAGAAAGATGTGAGAAGTATTTTATTAAACACTTTTAATATCCATCCATCCCCAAGAAACTCATATGTCAAATACATTCTTGTGATGACCCTATAAAACTACAACACTAAACTTTTCTGGGTCAACAGATAATCTTGATTTTAATATTATATGACCCAATAAGTGAACTTTATCAATCCAGAACTGTCACATAGCATGATTGGAATATATATTATGCTCTCTCAGTTTACTTATAATGATGTTAATATGTTTTTCATGGTTTTTATGAGTGTGGTAATACACCAAGATGTCATCCATAATGACCACAACAAAAGAATCCAAATAGGGGTGGAACACCCTTTTCATCAGATCCATGAAAACGATGGGTGTGTTTATAAGATTGAATGGAATAACAAGGTACTCATATAGACTATACCTATTACCTAAATATGTATGAGGAATGTATGATGGTGTGACTTGTACCTGATGATAGCTTGATCTCAAGTTGATCTTGGAGAATACCTTTACTCCTAGGAGCTAGTCAAAGAGATCATCTATTCGAGAAAGTGGATAATGGTTCATGACTGTAATCTAGTTCAACCATATTTAATCCACACATAGACGTAAACTTCCATCTACCATCTTAGAGAAAAGCATGGTAAAACCCTAAGAGGATGTACATGGCCGTATAAAACCTTTGGCCTCTAAATCCTCTAACTGTCACTTGAGATCTTGAAGATCTATTGGTACCATTCTATACGGAGTAATGGACACTAGAGATACTCTTAGAACAATATTGATAGTAAAATATACCTATCAATTTGAAGATAAGACATAAAAATCTTTGGGAAAGGCATCCCTGAAATGATCCACTACTAGAGGGAAATCTTCTTGTCATAAACCATGATCCTACTTGAAGATATTTTTAATCTAGGTGATCACTCCACCTATCCCAAGATGCTTTGGTCCAACTCTACCAGCCTGGACATCCCACTCTCCCTTATGTAGATAACTACTACCCTATAGTGATATAAATGATACCCTGTGATGATATTAGACTACAAAATCATGATACTGAACCCACTAATCTATCCCAAACATGACATCAAATCCCATCGTCTTGAGAACAAAGAGGTTCCATAAGAAAGGATAACTACATACCTGAAGGGGAAAATCATTGAACTGGCATATACCCTCTGTTTGTACCCCTAAAAATATATCTAGGGTCATTACACCATAGAAAACTATATCTCTAGTTCAAGACTTTCCATGATATATACAAAGATAAAATATTTCAAAGCTCCGATATCAAATAAATAAGATACTATAGTAGATTTCACAAGAATAGTACCTCGTACTGTACATGGTCTTATATCCTAATCGTTGGGTATCAGCTATAGTGCGTTCAACTGGCCTGATCCATGGCCAAGTGCAATAGATAGACTTCCATGATCAAAACTGTTCGTATGGCGCTGTTGATGGTTAGGGGTCTAGCTACCACAACCACGAACTCCTCCTCAACTAGACCTATCGATTCTATTCCAACTCCCCACTTGACATGGAATAAAAGAACTCACTCATGAAGGTGGAGCTAGTGTGGATCCCTTTCCACTCGAAGTTGGTGAAAAGATCCTGCCAAAATGTTAGATATTCCCCATGAACCCACAATCCTGACACTCTAGTGGGTCTCTATCGAACTGAGGCTTTGAATTCCCCTATCATTCACACTAATGACACAATCGAAATGGGAACTCTGGTTGTCACTACCCTGACATGAAACATCGAGGGAACATTTACTTCCACTAAAACAAATAATAGCCTACCATGGCACTACCATTACTATTTTCGTCCCTTAGGTTTCACTTCGTGATAAGATCCTGATTGAATATCTTACAAAAATTAGACAGCCAAAAGAAATTCACCTGAATATGGATGGCATACTAGAGCCCATCCTCAAAGTCTCTAGAACGCGAAATTTCATCACCATCTTGAAGTGGTGAAATGCTTTGAAACTCCATGAAATGTGTTGAATATTCCATAAATGACATAGAACCCTGCTCGAGATGCATAAACTCTCTGGCTCTATTAGATATTAGTGTCTGAGGAAATAACTAATCAAAGAATGTAGTCTAGAAATCAACCCATATCATGCCCTAAGGATGACCAATCTGGGAAGTCACATCCCACCAACACTTAGATGATTCCTGAAGCATGTATTTAAAAAGTTTTACCCTCCACTATGGATGCATATCAAGATGCTCAAAGATAGATAGGGTGACTTCTAGACAAAGCTCAACAGCCTGTGGACTACCATCCCCAGAAAAGGTAGAAGGATGCTACTGCTGGAACTCAGGAGTCAGATCAACCATAATAGGTGCAAGACATGGAGCACCATGCGTGGATTGAATCAGATGTAGGAAACTATCAAAAAATTGGTTATCAGTTCCTAGATCAGGTATAATAGGTGGTTCCTCGAGTGGAACTCCTAAAGGTAAGAGTGGAGGCTCAGGGCCCACCACATTTGGATCCTGGTCTTCGCCACCCTCCTGGCGTACAATACGAGGAATTCATGGTGGAAATGGTCTATAATAGCCAAACACACTCCTAAAAACATGATTAAGAAGAAAGACAGTATCACTAGTGGAAAATGAATGTAGGAAAACTCACTACCCAAGGAATTCTACCCCAACTACACACTTGTATGACCAGGTATCAGTAAGTTCTCAAGTATAAGTTTCATTTAATTTTAATTTTAATTACTAGGTTCACTCCTTTACCTTTCATAAACATGACAAGGATGGATAAGAATGTGCAACCAATTAATTTTATATGTCATTATTCACTTTATAATGGATATCCATTTCTAATGAATCAGTTCCTATACACATATCACTAGAAACAACACTCATTTTTTATAGTATAATGGTTTGACTCGGTAAATTAATCATCCCAACCCATGAGGGCCCATACACCTCATGAATTGAGACATTTAATCACTCAATCATAGCCAAGTGTAATAGAAACATAAGATAACTATCATTACATTACTCAACAATCACAGGAATATCAAGCAATGAAAAATAGTGAAATGCACCTATATGGCATGAAAATATGCATGACATATGAACTTTAGGTGCCTATAATGATTCATGTAACAATGATCCTTTCTGTCATATAATCGAGCCATGGATGAAAGAAAATCATCACTCAGATTAATAATCAAAAACTCCACCCAATATATGCATCACCCAACAATGAAATTATATCAATTGTAATAGGAAAAAGTAAAAAAAATTATAATTTAGGAAACTTGGTTTTTACCCCGAACAAGAGTTCACGATGCCCAAGAATAGCTTATGACCAAGTCCCAAGCATTCCTATTCTCCAATATATTGTGACCATATAGTAAATAAATAAAGGAAACTCCTCTGATAGCAATTTATGATGTTCCAGACCCAGATGCCACTTGATAGGTGCCCTGAGCCTAGTGGGACATATGTCCTCAAGTGCATCTCCCCAAACACTAAAGGATGTAGACTAGCAGCAAGGGCCTTAGGTGTGTCCACTGGGAGACTATGCCATCATTACCAAAGTGTAACGTAGCAGATGACTATTAGAAGGGGTAAATATAAGAATCAATATATGTAAACATAAGGAATAATGGAAAATAGGGACAATAATATCAATAACTAAAACAACTGAAATAACATTCAACAACTGATGATGATATTTCATGTCACTAGAAAACTAGAAAACCTGGATACAAGATAACATGCATAATATATTCCACAAAAGTATAAAGAAATCAAAATACTATCCCAAGAAACTTGAGCTCCGACTTGGTCATATACTAACAAGATCCATACTAAACAGTAATAAATCAAGTGTTTGAAGTTGTATGCTTCCCTTTATCAAAAAATGAAAGCATGTAATCTACATTGGGTACCAAATGGAACCCAAAGAGGGTGTGAGATAAATATCATTGGGACACCACCAATGGTGTTTATAACATCCAGCCCATGTAATGGAAATGTAACAGTGTGCAAGCATGAATATATAAAGTAAGGCAATACAATGTTACTAAATACCCAAGTACATGCTTCTTCCCTCAGCTGTAATATAAACATAACCAGTCCATTAATTTATTATTACTAGTTTATAAATAAGTCACATGTTAACGAATGTAAAGGTTTCGATATGTAACAATGAAACCTATAATGATATTTAATAGTGAAGTCCTAAGGTCATAACCAAGGAGATGTAGACCTAAAGGGTTTCCAACTCAGTAATAAATGTAGCTTGGTATGGGGTAGGAGTGTAATATAATAATCATAGTCTAAGGAATTTTACAATGTGACACCTACCAAGTCTAAAGAGTTCATACAAAGTAAAAAAGGGATAAGAAATGACTGGGCCCGATGGGCTTTAACAGTGTCACCTACTTATCAATGCTAGATCCAAGGAGTGTATCAAAAAAATCCTGTAATAATATTGAAGGGATCCTATGGTGTCATACCATACATCCAAAGAATAGATAAGGATATGGATCTAGGTGGGTCACAACCTAAGAAAGATGTATCCATGAATCAGAATGGGTTTCCTGAGTGCTCATGGAATTATTCGATTAGAATCCAAGGCGAGTTTGAGTTAGTCGATTCCTTTTTGATTATGTAGTCATGTAATATTTCATCTAGTTCAATCCTTTCCTATCATTAGTGTGATAAGGTCAAGTATCATGCAACCTTTTAATCAAGTCATAATTAATCAATAAGTCAATTTGGTCCATGACTTTCCTTTCATTAGTGTGACAAGGGAAAGATTTATGTAACCTCTATTAATTCCATTTAAATCATATTAAATAATTAAGTTTCATTATGATACCTTTCATTAATGTGGTAAGGGGTGATAAAGATATGAAATATTTAATCCGATAAAGTCATATACTCAATATACATTCCAATCTAAATTTCACATTTAATTATAAAATGAAACACTAACCTTAGGCGGGTGAATTGGGAGCATACATGGTACTTTCCATTATGTAATTCAAAATATAAATCAACACATTTTATGTAGAAAATCTTTCCCTTAGAACAGTTAATCTAAGGCACACCCTAATGGTGGCACAAACATGTCAAAACACTAAACAACAATTATGGCATAACCTTCTACATGGAACGAATGGAGTTGCAGGTGTAACCACTAAAAACTAATCACTCGAAAGATCATAACCATACGGTTCTAATGATTACAAGCATGACATATAAATTATATAAATGAAACCATATGAAATCAGTGGGCCCCACAAGAAAATTCAAAAATAAATGAACTCAAGGGATGAGTTATAGACTAACCAACTTAGGGTCATATGACTCTCCTCCTCTAGCATTGACCCTTGATTTTTCTCGAATCAGAGTATATCTATGAAAAGGAGAAAAATGCTCATACCTCGATATCTAGGTCGAGATCAAGAGAGGAGAAGAAATCCTTAAATAGACTCGATTACTTATCATTGTGCATCCAATGTGATGAACAGAAGCTATAATGGATCCCATATGAATGAGATCTCTTGATCCGCACCTAAGGTCTTCAAAATGCTCAAATTTGATAGAGAAATAGGTTAATTCTAATGGTTCTAGAATTATGTAAAAAAAGAGAGATCTAATTAGATTATTTAGGAAAAAAGAACAATTTACCTAGAAAAATAGAATGTGCATGGTTTTTCTAGTTTGAAAAACGATGCAAAAACTGTGCACGGTTACCTAGGAAGAAGGGGAACTTGCATATTTAGGCTGTATAAACATGAAAAATCCATGAAATTTGGTTCTCTCTAGAAATTTACATCTGCACGGTTAGCCAAACTATGTGCCAACCATTCACTAACTATGTGACATGTCTTGTTTTCCCCCAAAATGGGTTCTGCGCTCTCAACTTTCCCTGAACACAATTGATACCTTTACTAACTCATTAGGTATCTATATTAGGTCCATGGTAAAGATATAGAATGAAATATAAAGGATCCATACCTGAGTAAAAAACTGGGTTCTTACAAATTTAAGGAAAAAAATTATACATTTTAAAATATTCTTTGAACTTAGAAATCCCATGGAATAATTTTTTTGAAATAATTAAAATGTTACTTTAATATAAAAACCATTTTTTTCTTTTAACTGAATCAAGTATTTCCAAGGGAGATTCAGTTTTTTTAAGAAATACTCATATAAATTTTTATTATAAACCAATTTATGTCATTGAAATCTATAACCAAGATAATTTTTCTTATATATAGATTTAAAACTTAAAATTTTCATTTCACTAAAAAATACTATTACTCGGTTGAGTGTATTTTTTTAAGATTAAGTTCTCACACCTTTAGAAATAAAATTTGATTAAATTATTTAAAAATTTTAAATTATAAGTATCAAATTAGGTAAAAAGATCAATTTTAATATTTTTTGTTAAAATTAATCACTAAGGTTATAAATTAATTACCAAGGTTAAAGTTAATTAGGGTAAAAGAAAAAATGTTGAACAAAAGTCCAATAAACATTAAAGGTGTATAAAAAAGGTGTTGTTGAGGTGATTTTCAACCCAAAATCATTTTAATCGCATCGTTTTCAATTTTATGTCCTTTGACACCTGAATAGTAACCATACATTATTTAAAATTTAAGGGTTAGTCCCAAAGCTAACCTTCCCATCACTTATAAAAGTTTAACATCTTCACCACTTCAAGAATCACATATATTTAGATTTTATATTTCAAAATATTCCTTTTTTCCTCTCCATATATATATCTCCAAATCCAAAAGCTTCACTTAGTTTTATTATTCCAAATTTATTATAAAAAAACTAGAATAATGATATTATTATCATTTATGAAATTTAATTTTAATTTATTAATGTTATTATAATTATTTATTCATATTCCCTATCCATTAAGAAAAAATATTTTTTCATGCATTATGTCAACTACCATTTCCACGACATAATGTGTTTCATTTTCATTAACCACTTTAAAAAGTTAGATATTAGGATGGTATTAAGAGATAAATATGATTTTTATGATATAATTAATGTTTTGGTATGGAAAATTATATAACCAATTAATTATATGATCAATAAATTATGACCGTTAATTTAATAATTTAAAATAAGCATGTTAAGAAGATAATACTTTATTCAAATCATGTAATATTTTCATATTCATTAATTATTCTTATAATTCCTTAAAATTTTAATATAACACGCTAATAAACACTAAATAGGATCATTAGTCTTATATTACAATGATATTATAACAAAACCACCCCATAATCATTTATTAAATCATGGTATGTTCATGTATGGGTAGATTTGACCACCCACTTAAACAATACGATGAATTTATATCATAAATTAATATGAAAAATTATTTACAAGTATAATATTATATAAATGTAAAAATAATTACTATTTTTGGTTCTAGATATATTATATCAATATCTAATTCATTAATTAAGGAAACACCCTCAGTTCGTCCAAAAATCACTAAATCAGGCTTATTATCGACTTAATCTTAAAGGATAAGTTCTAAAACACTCATGAAGGAAATTTAAACCATCATAAATTATTGTAAATAAAACTTATAAGTAAATTTAATAACCTATTAATAATGAACTTTTTAAGAAGAATGAATATGGGAAACACTATTATGAAACTTGTACAAACAATTGAAATTATAAACATCGATGTAGAAAATCAGAAGAATTCATATAGAGAATGAATATTTATGAATAGTATAAATGAAAATGGATATGATTAAGGTTATTAATTAAGTGATTAATATAGATATGTTTGTTATATATAAGTTTAATGTACATTATTTGAAGCTGGGACATGAGGTAAGGGTTTTCCATATCAAATCCCTCTCCTTGAGACATGTTTTGTATAATGCACCTAATTTCATTTATGTGGTGTATATATAATACCTATGAAAATTGTTATATAATGAAATTAATTTATTCATGGTTCTTTAAGATCATGTTTAAGACCTAAATTTTTGTAGTTTATGATTGTATTTTTACATAATCCATAAGTGGGTTTTTTTGTCTTAATTTTTATTATTTGGGACTCATATTATAACAACCACCTATTTTAGTTTATGTGGTGTATAAATTACCATGGAATAATTTTTCCATTTTAATAATGGGATTTATTAGATTTAAAAGTCTATATTTTCATCTCTCTCTCATATTATTTTGATTCAATATTTACTTTTTCTATGGTGGAAAAACCATCATATGTTTTGGTAAAGTAAAAGTGTGTGTAATTTACTAGAAAATACATCCCTATCTAGATAATGGAAAGTGGATGATGCTATGAAACAAATAAACCTAGGGTAACCACCCCAAAAATGGTTGGTTGAGCATTGACTCAATCATCACCCTGATACACGATGAGTGGGCCTTAGACTACACACCCTGTAATACAGTCATGGGGGATATGATTTGGAATATCCACACTCTCTTAATGAACCAGGATGATTTTTTTTACTAAAATTGCCTTGGTATCCTACCAATTAAATTTATTAAATCCAAATACCGTATTTTATGGAAAATCGAACAAATTTTAACTACCCTCTCAAATATATTTATTTCTAAGGATACTTCAGGTTAAGTTGATGATACCCCATGACTTCCAAGTTGATTAAGGGATGTTATACTAGAAATCCAAATTATTCTATTGAGTGGGTAAGTATTCAATTTATTTATTTATTCATTATATAAATATCAAAGTTTCTTTCATTAAGAAATTCCTTAGGTAATTGTATGAAATGTATTGATGACTCTTATAGTGAATGCATTGGAATTAATCAGGTGGTGGGTAGGGCCCATAATTATATAGACCCTTGATGCGTTGATAGGTCTCAAGAAGAAGAATAGGACAGGTTTTAGTGTATTCCTCTTCCCATGATGAGAAAATGTCTTAGAATAAGGCCTTGATAATAAGTTTTTGATGTTTAACATTATGAATTCTATCAGTATGAGATCAATGATTATTATTATCCATGATTTCATTTATTATCATGGATATAGTATTACCTTAGTTTTAATTAATCATTAATTCTTATTTTTATTTATTATTTCCATATAAATTATTCTATGTTTATGTTATATAAACTTTTATTGTATTTAACCCCTTTAAGAACATTTATGATCACCCTTATTTGTTTCCCCTAACCCCATTAAACCTAGATGAGTATTATGCATAATTTTTAGGGATATGATGGAGTGGTTAATAATTTTTTCACAACATTTTCATATTATATATTATGTTTTAATGTTTAATTTATGTATGTACTAGGTCTTCCAAGACTGCTAAATTTTTCAATCCATTGGGAACTCTTGTAAATCATTCCAATAATGTAACACAACTACCGGCTCTAGGTTTCTATAGTCTAAGATATTGTATATTTAGTGATAATATATGGAGAGTTTAGGTGATTCTCCATAGAGTATGAGTTTCTACTCGGTTCATACTATAAACCGTTTACTCTTGAGAACACACTGTGTATTTTTATAAATACTAATTTTCATTATTTTTCTTTTTTCCTTTATCTTAGATTTTATTTTTATTTTTCTATATCATGGAAAATGGGAATCAATCTTCTGAGAAGCAGCCCATAATTTTGACATAAGAGAAACCTATTGTACAATGAGTTGAAATTGAGCTGGTAGAGGAGCATTCTATGATTGACCTACTAGAATCACATTCATCTACATTGGTGATACTGCCACCTATTTTACCATCCATGCTATTTTTTATAGTAGTGACCAGTATATCAGCCAGTAAAATACCAAAACCACATACTGACACATCATATAATATATAAAAATTGGAAATAGAGTGATCCCATGACTATCAACCATATCTAGACCACCTCTACCTAACCCATGTATTGTTTTTGAAGATATTCACCTAACCAGTAACTAACTATGATAATTTTCACTATATAAGATTCATTTGAGTAGTTGGTTCCTCAATACGAGTATCCTAGAGTAGATAGGAACCATGGGTGTAGTAATAGGATCTTTGAGGTCACACCCAAATCATCATATTCTCTCAGTTCAACACTCTTACTTATTGCGATTTATTTTTAGATTTTTCTACTACATTGGAATTCAAGGGGTTGGTGTATTTGGAGAAATCAAGCGACACCATAAATCTTGTATATTTCTATTATGGAGGTATGTTCTTTTTAATTACCATGGAATATTTTGAAAAAGTGTGTGAATTTTACCTCCATCCATTTACCCCATCCACTGTTGTCACCCTCACCCATCCCGATCAATCTAACCTTCTCACTGTGTGGTAGGATCTTGCT
Organism: Viscum album; assembly: GCA_963277665.1. Lineage (NCBI taxonomy): Eukaryota > Viridiplantae > Streptophyta > Magnoliopsida > Santalales > Viscaceae > Viscum > Viscum album. The sequence goes on along the minus strand of OY728141.1, from coordinate 157,880,965 downwards.
AGATTCAATGTTTGGTATGATTATAACTCATAGAAGAGAACATTTTTTATATTAACTCCCATATTATTCATTAATGGATTTTTGAGATATATTCTTTTCCACACCATGATTATGGTGGAGTTGTGTCCAAACATGATATAGATATCCTCACTTGTTTATTATGGAATGATTACCCTAAAATCCCATATTTTTCCTCCTCCTATTTTCATTTCATGTTTAAAAACTATTAGGGTGACCTGAAAAATGGTTTATATGCCACCTATTTGGAATAATAATTAGGTGTTTTGATCCCTATCTACCTAACAATCTCTTCAGTTCTCATCATTGTATGAACTATCTCATGCTTATTCTCATAAGAATAGTCAAGAAGTGGCGGTAGTATCTACATGACCGTATAAGAGAGACCAACACCAAATGTGGTGAGAGAGGATACCAATTCCCATGTAGGTGTTTCTGATCAAGTACCCCTACCATCTACACCCACATTCCCTTCATCTCTATCAATTCCCCCACTTCTGTTGATCTATCATCTTTGACCATTCAATTACCCACCACAGATCCATCCACAACCCCACTGTCACCCATACCATCATCTGATAACCTGGTTCTTTGCCTCCTCAATGATATGGACTATTTCCTCGATTAAATGAAGGTATTTATTCCATACCTATAGGATATAATGGTTATTCTACTTCAATATATGGGCATTGGTATTCCACCTCCTTTATCTCCTCAGCCATAACGATGGCCTTCAACACTGCAAGACACACCACTCACCCCTCCATATAAAATCTGGTTGTTACATTTTATTATTCGGGGGACACTACCGATATTAGGGACCATGATCCCTCCACCAGGATTACATAACAAGAAATCTTCCACACAACATCAACCCCCACTACTGAAACCCCCTATAGGATCCTTCTGTTTCTATCACCACCTCTCATGTGGACACCGAGTGACTATTACTGCCACACATTTTTCATATATCTATATATTTTTGAATTTTTATGTGATTGAATTATTTTATTAAACTTCATTTTTCCATTTCATTGACAATTATTAGTATTCTAGAGTGTTATAACATTCTTGTGATATTCTACTTGAGGGCATTCTCCACATGAAGTCTTACCCATTTTAAACCCATTGGACATGATATTATTTTTACAATTATTTTATTTATATTTATTCATCTAAATTATTTCACTAATCCCTTGTTCTATTTTGGTCTAGGTTTGTTTCATTTCATATCTTCTTTATCCTACTTACTATTATAGTTGGCAGACCAAGTGTAATATTAAGTTTGTTGGAAGGTCTCTCAACACTACACCAATCATTTTCCTTTTCATAATCTAGTAAATATCATTAAATGAATCATATTTTTTACTACATTGGAAATTTTTGATTAATAATGATTATAAATAATAAATACATGGGTTAAAATTTTGAAAGTTTCACAATTATTTTAGTTTTAACTTATTTTAAAATGATTATTTATATACTTTTTATTTTTGATATTAATTATTAGAAATTAACATTTACTATACTAATTATTCTTATTCTTTTCAAGGAATTATTAACCTATATTATTATTCCCATTATCGATAGGTATTCAGATCCTTTTAACATATTGTTTCTTATATCCTCTTTCTAGTGAAATTCTTGGGATATACATAACTACTAAAACTTACAAGTATATCTTATTAAAACAAGAATATTTTTGATGAAATTAAAATGATTGAGACATTTTACTGATATTTACAACCCATATTGACCTTAAGACCTGTCCTTACAATTGATATTTTGTAAACCATTAGAAACAATGAATTTACTTAATAAAATGCTAAATTTAAAGACTTATCATCCTTTCTACCCTAATTATTTTATTTGATTTTATGATTATTCAATTGATCTTTAAAGAGGGAGTTTTTGGTGATTCATGGTAAAATTTGGTGAGATACTATAAAATTAATAGTGGGGAAGTTTCTCCTTTTCATTTGGGTAAAATTGTTTAAAAACCAACATTTAATATGAATAAATTTGTTCCTAAAAAAACTAAAAAGTGAGACAATTAAGTCATTATACTTCAATTTGGTTTTCAAACCATTTCTTGAATGGGAAGGAAATGGTTATGTTGAATTTTGAGATATTTTTAAAGGGAATTATTTTCATCAAGTTTTATATTGAATATCATGATTTATCATTAAATAATTAATCCTCCATTTCAAGCCTATAAGTTTATTTTCACATAATTACACACATTCCCTTAGACTCAGAATCATCATAACCCTAATGAAATCTCTCATAATTTTTGTGGCTTAATATCTACGTAGGGATTTGGATTTTTTGTAATCGTATAGATTGACTGCATATACTTAAGATTGAGCATAACTCATATACATGATCTTGAGAGATGAGTGAATTATTCTCTAGGTAAGGTTGATCATCAGTGATAAGAGTATTTATGAAAATTTAAAAATGAGAATAAAATAGGAGAAATGTCTGGAATTAAATTATGTATGAGGAATGATTATAGTACTCTACAATTGAATAAAGTAGATGGATTTTTAAAATCCTAAGTTACGAATTTATGTTAATGAGTAAAATTATTTCAATTATTCCCTATTAGAGTATGGATTATTTTTTAATTTGATGTTTAGAGTTTTATTAAGGGAAATAAAATGACTATGTGTGTGCGTGTGTGTGTGTGTGGGGAGGGGGAGGTTAATTTTCCCAATTTGTGCATATTAATTGGATGTTTTGTCAAGTATAAAGTCTCTTTTACCATATATATGTTATTATATGGTCTAAATGATTAATTTTGGTGTTTATGGGTTATTTTCAATATTTTATAGTATAATTAACACATAGAGTATGTTTTAGAGTAAAATTTAAGTTTACACAATGAGTAATAAGAACATGTCATGTACAACAGAAATATGCATGACTTGACCAGCCGTAGTGCATGACCAAGTTGTGGAATAGAGTTATACATTGTGTATTTAATGAAACATTAAATGAATTATAATTATAGAAGTGTTTTGTGGGTAAATAAACTCTAAATTTCATGTATGATAGTGAATCAGTATGTGTACTTTCATATGTGAAAAATCAATGCGTTAAAATTCAAAGGGTAGAACAGTTGGTGAACTTCTAGTGGAGAAAGTGAGAAAAATAGTAGTTGACCTGAGTACATAGTGTATAGTTTATATACATGTCTTGTAATCCATTTTTATATAAATTAATAGGTATAACTTTGAGTTATAGGTTGGAAATTAAAGGAGGGAGGTTCTTCCATTATGTCAACTCGATCCCCCCTAAGTCTAATAGAAGTTTTACTTTGTTTTTCACTCATTATCATTTTGTTCTTATTACTTTCCCTTATCCCTTATCATATCTATAGGAAGGGTTGAGTTATCAATCTACCCTTACACTATTAATGTGTTTATAATATGGTATAAGTTATGTATTGGTGCTATAACACGATGATGGTACATTAAAATCTAAATTCTCAAGTGTTACTTTTTATTATGATTTTTATTTTATAATTATTTTAATTATTTAATCTATAAATGAACCCATTATGAAATGTCATATCAAGAATTAGAAAAATTTATAACACTAACAGAATTATAGTGTGTAATCCAATGACCATTATGTGAGCCTATTTCCACATTATTTTTGGGTTTTTGTTAACAACACGTTTTTAAGTGATTAATTACTGGACAAAGGAAATGATTTTCAAAAGGCATATTTATATGTTTTTAGACAATGAAACAATAAACAAAATTAATCCCCATGGTAAATAATTTCATTAAATAAATTAAACATTGTAAAATTAATTTTATGATAAACATTAATCGGATTGCAACCTCGAAGCATATTTTTTTAGTTTTTATTCATTTTCTCCTCTCATTTGACTTTCAAATTGTTCTTCCAAATCATTTTACCCAAATAATTATTTTTATAATGAATTATTTTAACTCTAAAAATGTAAATATACAATCTAATTTCACCATGTTATTGACCTCTAATTCAACATGCTACTTTGTTAGTTAGTTTGGGGAAAACAACATCAAATTTTCCTCCCCTCATGAGAGGAGCGGTCAGAAGAAAATATTAAGAAATTTAATTTAATTTTTTTTAAAAGAGTTTAAAGTATTATGGGAAATAAATTTAGGAAATAATTTATTTTAAAAAAATAACATTCATGAAATAATATAAATAACTTGGTAGAATATTTTGTTCAAAAGTCATTAAAAAATTTAAAACAACATTTTTAAATAAAACCCTTTATTTAATTTTAAAACTAAAAACCATTTGAAAGAAAGAACATAATAAGGAATATAAAATACCATGATTAAAAAAATATTCATGATATTATATTTCAAGAGTTAGTGTCTACACTATATAAATTAATATAGGTGCATTAATCAAAATATGTCTCAAAGAAGGAAGTTTGAGATGAGAAACGCCTACAAATTTGGTAATACTTGAATCAAATTTCCATTAAATGAAATAAAATAAAATTATTCTATAAAAAAAATTATTTCAATGAAATAATACATTGAAAAAAAATCATGGGGTACTAATTACACCATATAAAATAAATCATGGTGCATAACATGAATTATGTCTCCAATAATTGAAATTGGGACCATGAAAACCCTGACAACTTTTATAAAATTTGTATCAATATATCATGAAAGGGAGAAATTAAAAGTAAATTTAAATATAATGATCAAATATTCACTCAATTTATAATATATTAATATTAACTATGTACACTATATAAAATTAAGTAGGTTCATAATATAAGACACATATCAAATAAACAATATTGAGATAAATAATACTTGCAAACATTATGTCATTTAAGTTAGAATTAAATAAATTAAGTGATTATGTGAAATAATTTTAAAACCAAAAAAAATGGGAAGACAAAATAATACAATCATAGTTCATTTCACACATAATAGTGTCATAAAAGTTTCATAACATTGTTAATGAAGCATACGTATAACCCAATGAATTGAAATTTTGTTAAGAAACCCCTTACCTTGAGTCCCAACTTTCTATACATGTCCTATAAATCCTATATAATAAACTTATATTAATTATTACTTGTTTAATAAACTTTTATAGGGTTATTCCTTATAAAGAAATCATTTATTTCATTTATTCCAATGACATATTTAATTACTTATCCGGTTAATTCCACATATGATGTTTGAGGATGTTCAATTCATAATTGAAAAATCACTTTAGTATATTAACTATGGTATAATAGGTTAATATTTAATCAGATAAATAATAATAACAATGGAATAATTATAATTTTTATACATTAAATACAATTTTATTACCATCCATGAAATGCATACATGATAAACTAATCACTTCGCTTCGTGGAGGTGGTAATCCACACGTACGCATGAATAACATTACTATTTTCCTATAGATGTAAGGGTTAGAAAATATATGATATATTATCTTCAAATAATGATAATTATTTAATTTATAATATATATAACAATGAAATCAATCCTTATAAACATCCATGAGAGGTGGCGATGGAAAACAAAACACATATCTTCATAGAAGTGGTAGTCGACATGTACACACAAATGAAATTTTTATTCCCCATAGGATGGAAAAAGTGATGAATAGTGTTATCACATTATAATAATAACATCTCAGTATATATTATATATATATTTTTATTATATTTTAATTTTTAAGACATAATTGAAGGAGGTAGAAGAATAATTTAAATGATAATGCTCAATTAACACGATTATATCCTCTTTAAAGAGCCTCCCTTAGACATCCCATAAAGAACCCTATGGATGGTATTATTGTTGGATCTGAATCTACGGATTACACACAAGAGGGGGGGTGAATTGTGTCTTTTCAAAATTATTACAATCTCTTCAATTTAGAAAAATTCTGTCCACTATGCTTTAGCACGATTAAATATGCAGCGGAAAAAGTAAAAGCATGAACACACGGATGTATAGTGATTCGGGGAACAGAAGGCCCCTAGTCCACTCCACCAACGCTCAAATCCACGAGCTTGGCGATTTTCACTATCTGGTCCTCGTTTCCACAGACCTGTTCACAACTGAGTACAGGCAGTTGACACCTTTACAAGTTTCAGGAAAACACAGCCTTCCTGGTTCAAACACGAACCCGCACAGCTTAGAACGAGAAGCTGATCACTCAAAAATAAAAAGGGTTTCGATAAAGAAAACACTTCTCCAGTTGTTCTTCACAATTGCAACAGAATGCAATTGACAGTAGATAGATCGTCGTCTTCAGAAAATAAAGATCTGTAATCAAAACAGTTCTGAGTCGATCCAGTTGCAATAGATATTACAAGAAACTTCACAACTTCAGCAGCAGTAGATTCACAACAGATAGTCGATGTAGAACACGTGAATCTGCTATCAAGATCTTCCTTCAGTAATAAAGGTTTTACACTTCTTCTCGATCACCAGAAAAGAACGCCTTCACACACTCTCTGTTTCTTGCTCGTTAAAAGATCAATCTATATATTTCATACACTTTCCTGTGTATATATATATATCCGAAGTTTCCAAGATAGAATATATATATTCAAATCTGAGAAAATCTTCCGCATAAATAGATCCATGAAAATCTCCTTTAGATTCGCGATATTAAAAAAAATGAAATAACCGAGCCGTTGTAACTCCCCTGAAGAATCGGCATAAAAAGCTCCGTTTAAATCAATCATTAATCCGTTGAAAATCTTCTTTGATTCAGTCAAAGTCGTACTTAAGAATCGGCTCGAAATCCGCTTAATAATCCGCCTGTTTGACCAATGCAAAAGGAAATATCCTCTGTCAAAAATATCCCGACGCCAAACGTAGGGTTGATGACGTGGCTCCAAACGTAGGGTTCACAAACGTAAGGTTCACAAACGTAAGGTTCAGAACGTAAGCTCAAACGTAAGGTTGAACATACATACTTTCTCTTCAGCATTCAAACGTAGGGTTGATCATCCATACTTTGTCTTGCTTCAACTCTCCAAAGAACGTACGGTTGATTATAAAAGTAAGGTTGATGATCCATACTTTTGAGAAACAAACTCAACACTGAAAACTAACGTACGGTTTCTCTTCCATACTTGTCCAACAACAAAAACGTAAGGTTCCTTCCAAACGTAATGTTCTTCTTCCATACTTTTAAACAATGTAAGGTTCATTAACCATACGTTTCAAAATAACGTAAGGTTCCTTAACCATACGTTTCTTTTAACATAAAAAGTAAACTTTTCATCCATACGTTACGTTCATCAACGTAGGGTATGAACAGTGATTCCAGTACGCGCTAAAACTGATCTCGCGCTACAGTGATTCCAGAACGCGCTAAAATTGATCTCGCGCTACAGTGATTCCAGAACGCGCTAAAATTGATCTCGGAATAAATGAAGTATGAAATCTCGTTATATGAAATAAATAAATAAAATAAATTCCTGCAAAATACTCAACGAAATAATTAGTAAATAATTAAGGGTATTTGTGAGCATCAAAATCATCACAAAGAGACAGAGTATTATTTAAAATAATCTCCCCCTTTAAAAAACATTATTTTGAATTGTTTGAAAACAATACATTGCTCAACAATCTCCCCCTTTTTGATGATCACAAAACCCATAAAATAATAGAACTAATTTAATTGTAATCTTTATTGAAAAATTTGTTTTATAAAATTTTAGAATTTTGAAAGGATTAAAACAATATTTAACTATAATAAAATTTCTCCCCCATAAAAATAAATTTTCAGCTAAAAATAGATAAAAGATAAATGTCGTATATATCCAAATTCTCCCATATATCCAAATTTATTCATAGGAAACAAATGAATTTAAATGTTGTGTTTATCCAAATTCTCCCCCTTTTTGTGATATAAAAAAGAATGAAAAATTACGGATTTGAACACATTCAATATTGCACTGAACTATAAGTAAATTCTATAATTAACTGTGTATGAATAAGTGAATTTGTTATACTATCTAACTCAATCATAAATCAATAAACAACAAAACAAAAAAGAAGTAAGAAAAGAATTTTCATTCACAAGCTGTTATATATAAACGATTGTGATATACAGAGGAATCAAGGTTCATAGATAAGACAGGGAAAAATGTGTCTATCTCCTTTGAATCGCGGTCATTATCTCTGTAAACTGTTCTCTGAGCCTCTTCATCATCCCATCTCCTAACTTGATGATAAGATCTCTGTTCTCTTGAGTCATATGAATATCTTCAATCAAATTAACTTTGAAAAACTCATGCATTCTTTCTTCTTTTTCAACAAAAAGAGCCAGTTTTTCTGATAACTGATTCAAAAGAATCCTAATCGGTTGCTCTCCAGATGTCAACTGATCCACTAAAAATCTCTGATTATCTAGAAAAACTGACAAAGGGGCACTATTACACTGAAGATCGTGTAATCTGTCACTCATATTGCTCATTGCTGCAGTAATTGCTTGAAATTTCCGAATCAAATCAGGTGAAGAGACTGATCCACTCACAGCACTGTTTGCAACAGACTCAAATTTATTCTCCATGTAAATCTTCAACTCAGACAAATCATCTTTCTTTACCATCTCTGATTTTAACTGATCAACAGCATGCAACATATCAGTCTTAAACAAATCTACTTCCTGTCTTGAAATAGTACATTCTTTCAGCTTCTGAAACTTCAACTGCTCTAAGTTCAGAGAATTTCTGAGACTAACATTCTCAGATTCTAACTGAGAGATACGCTTGTACAACTCAACAACTTCTTCTTTTCTCGAATCAGGGGCACCCTGTGCTCGATTCTCATGTCCAGAATTAGGTTGATGAAGCAGGGAAAGTGGTAAGGAATCTGCATCTGACTGTTCTTTGTCCTTGTCCTGACAAGGTTGATCCACTGAGCTATCTTTTGAAGCCTGAAACTCTTCTACTGAAAAATCTTCCTGAAGTACCTCTGTATTAGCTTCAGAAGTATGTTCATCACGAACAGTAGTCTCTCTGACTTCTACTGATTGGTCAAGAACAATATCTTCATGTAAATCTTGAGGTCGGGCCACTTCTTCACCAGGCACTGCCTCCATAAGTTGTTCTTGTTGAATTACTTTTTCAACAGCCACAACAGCAGATTGAGGTTCTTTTTGAGTTTCTGTTTGAGCTGCTGGTTCCTCTATCGGTGCAGTCTGCTCCACAACAGCTTCTCTCACAAATGAATAAGAAAATAACGGTTCAGAGGATTTCAAGGCAGGAGAGATAATTTCTTCATCAATTGACCTCTTCCTTCTAGATTGAAGTCCTTCTTGACTTCTCTCTTCCTCAACTTCCTCCATCTCAAAACGAATTCTCCTTGCCACTGTACTAACTCTTGATTCTGCTTGTCCCTCCTTGGACTTAGCCGGTTGAGCCCGAGCACTCTCTGAGTTTTCCTCAGCTCCAACAGGTAAGAGTTTTCCTTTAATTGTGCTCCAGAAGTATCCTACTTTCCTCAAAGTTCCAGCATTAAAAACATTACTGTGGTGACATTTCACCCCAGCATCTACCAATCTGATCATTCCTCTTTTAAACAAAAACAAAGAAATGATCCTTCCATAAGGGAAAAAGGTCATTCTTGCTTCACTCTGACAGCAGTAACTCAGATATCTTATCATAAACCGAGGAAAATTAAACTTAATATCACACATAAGAAGATACATTATGTACATGTCAGGGTATAGGATTTTCTCCATCTCAGCCATTCTTGGTGCTAAACCAGTCTGAACAAATTTTACCAAAATTTTCTGATCGGGCTCCAAATCCTTAATAAACATCTTCTTTATCACTCTGGTTCCAAACAGAAAAGACATAATGTCTTCAGACTTATGTACAGAATCTCCAATATTCCGTAAATCGAAATGAAAAACTCCTTCATGAGGGCAGTTAAGAATTTAACTTATCTCTACAGATGATATTGAAAAGTCTTTATCCTCTATTTGAGCCAATAAACTATCCTCTGTATCTCCAAGGATAAACTGAATAGTTCTAAAGAAATGTCTCATTTCTGCCTCATATAGAAACTCAGAATTTTCACTATTAAAAGCTTGCTCAAGGCTTTGAAACGACAACGCTTGCTTCAACAGTAAATTAGTTTCAAACAGCCACTCTAAATCTATGACTTTACCTTGCAGTATTTTCCGACTAACTAGCTTAGGTTTCTTTGCAGCACTGCTCTCGGATTCATCTGGACGCTTAGTCTTTGCCATTCCAACAACAATTTCTGAAGGTTCGTAAGTTTAGGGTTTGAAGATTCAGAAAAGGGTTTTGGAGCAGATGTGCGGTTTTAGGTTTTCGAAAGGGTTTCCGAAAAAGGTGAAGCAGTTTAGAAGGTGAAACGGTTCTGACAGCCTTGATTCCCGTGTAATCACTAATCATTACTTTTATTTAAAACAAAATAAAATTACTTATAGTGGGAAACAGAAATTAAGCAGAATTCAAAAACAGAATAAGATTTAAAAAAAACTATTTAAAATTAAATAAACCTAACTCCCCCTTAATAAATTCAAACCTTGCCGTGGGAAGTGGTTTAGTAAAAATATCTGCTAATTGATTTTCTGTATTTACAAATTCTAAAAATATATCCTTTTTAAACACATGATCTCTTAAAAAGTGATGTCTTATATCAATGTGCTTAGTTCTAGAATGACTAATAGGATTTTTTGAAATATTAATTGCACTAGTATTATCACATAAAATAGGTGTATTATTGAAATTTAATCCAAAGTCCATAAGAGTGTTTTTCATCCACAACACCTGTGCACAGCAACTACCTGCAGACACATATTCTGCCTCGGCTGTTGACAGGGCAACTGAGTGTTGTTTCTTACTAGACCATGATACTAAAGACTTCCCTAAAAAGTGACATGTTCCTGAAGTACTCTTCCTATCTAATCTACAGCTTCCAAAGTCAGCATCTGAATATGAAATTAAATTAAAATCAGAGGTTTTTGGATAAAGCAGAGATTGATAAATAGTACCTTTTAAATATCTAAAAATTCTTTTAACAGCAGTTAAATGGGATTCTTTGGGATTTGATTGAAATCGAGCACAAAGACATACTGAATACATTATATCTGGTCTACTAGCAGTAAGATATAACAAACTACCAATCATACCTCTATATAACTTGTTGTTCACTGATTTTCCAGTTTCATCCAAATCAAGTTTTATATTAGTACACATAGGAGTTGTAAATGGCTTGCTGTTTTCAAGTCCAAATTTCTTAAGTAAATCAGTAATGTATTTACATTGATTTAAAACATTTCCAAAATCTTTTTGAAATATTTGAAGACCCAAAAAGAAATTTAATTCTCTCATCATACTCATTTCAAATTCTTTTTGCATTAATTCTGAAAATTCATGACAAAGAATTTTATTGGTTGATCCAAAAATTACATCATCAACATAAATTTGAACCAACAAAACATTATTTTTCACAGTTTTCTTAAAGAGTGTTGGATCTGCCAGTCCAACAGTAAAATCATTTTTCAAAAGAAAAGAACTTAGTCTTTCATACCAAGCTCTAGGTGCTTGTTTAAGGCCATAAAGAGCTTTAGTAAGTTTGAAAACAGAATCTGGTTTTTGAGAATTTTCAAAACCAGGAGGTTGCTCAACATAAACTTCCTCCATTAAATAACCATTTAAAAAGGCAGATTTAACATCCATCTAAAATAATTTAAAATTCATATAAGATGCATAGGCTAAAAGGATTCTAATGGCTTCTAACCTGGCTACAGGTGAAAAGGTCTCATCATAATCTATTCCTTATTCTTGATTATATCCTTTAGCTACTAATCTTTCTTTATTTCTAGTTATTATCCCTTGATCATCCTGTTTATTCCTAAAGACCCATTTAGTTCCTATTACTGGATAATCATGTGGTCTTTCAACTAATTCCCAAACCTTATTTCTCTTGAACTGGTTCAATTCATCCTGCATTGCTATTACCCAGCTCTCATCATCTAAGGCTTCTTCTATGGTCTTAGGTTCTTGTTGGGATAGGAAAGCAGAGAATTCAACTATGTTTCCAAGGTTTCTTCTAGTTTGAATACCAGTCTCTAAGTCACCTATCACAGATTCTAAAGGGTGATTCTTTAAGGTTCTAGACTGTCTAGGCATTACATTCAAAGGTTCTTCAGTGTCATGTTCTTCTGAACTGGACTGAATTTCTTTTATATCATTTTCAAAATCATTATTTAAATTCTCAAGTCTCATGTTTTCATTAGAATCAGGTTCATCTATTTGTTCTATCCTTTTCTCAAAAGGATCAGATTCATCAAATTTCACATGAACTGATTCTTCAACAATCCTTGACTTTTTATTATAGACTCTATAAGATTTGGAGGTTGCAGAATATCCTAAGAAAATACCTTTATCAGATTTTGGATCAAATTTACCAAGATTATCTTTGGTATTCAAGATGTAAACCTTGCATCCAAAAACTTTAAAGTAATTTACTTTAGGTTTTCTGTTATTCCATAGTTCATAGGGTGTCTTTTTCAAAATAGGTCTTATTAAAATTCTATTCATTATATAACAAGCTGTATTAACAGCTTCTGCCCAGAAATATATAGGTAGGCTATATTCATTTAACATAGTTCTAACCATTTCTTGAATAGTTCTATTTCTTCTTTCTACAATCCCATTCTGTTGAGGTGTTCTTGGAGCAGAGAAGGTGTGTTTAATACCCATGTTTGAGCAAAAGGAATTAAATTCCTGGTTCTCAAATTCTCCACCATGATCACTTCTCAATGAGATTATATTAAAACCTTTTTCATTTTGAATAGATTTACAAAAACCTTCAAATAAACTAAAAGCTTCACTTTTAAATTTCAAAAAGAAAATCCAAGTAAATCTAGAATAATCATCAACTAATACATAAACATATAATTTACCAGCTAAACTTGCTACTCTTGAAGGTCCAAACAAATCCATATGGATAAGTTCTAGAGGTTTAGTTGTAGCAACTTTATTAACAGATTTGAATGATGATTTGTGTTGCTTGCCAAGCTGACATGCATCACAGAATCTGTCATTTTCAAATTTGAGACTAGGCAAATCAGAAACTAGATGTTTCTTAGATAATTTATGTAAAGCATATATATTGCAATGACCAAGTCTTCTATGCCAGATCCAGGATTCACTTATATTAGCAGTTAAGCAGTTTACTTGTTGTTTACACAAGGAATACAAATCCAAAGTATAAACATTATCAGTTCTGGGTGCTCTAAACTTAAACAGTTTATCTTTAGAAACAGTACAACTATTGTTAGTAAAATCAACAGTGTATCCATCATCACAGAGTTGAGAGATACTTATCAGATTGTGTTTTAACCCTTGTACATAAAGTACTTTGTTGATTGAGACTGTCTCTGGATCTCCAACTGTTCCAATACCAATAATCTTTCCTTTGGCATTGTCACCAAAGGTGACAAGTCCTCCTTCCTTTCGAGTAAGAGAAGAGAAATTAGCTGAAGTTCCACTCATGTGTCTTGAGCAGCCACTATCCATATACCATATTTCTTTCTTTCTTTGGTGACCTGCTACCTACAAATACATTCAAACAAATTGCTTTGGTACCCATATTTTGTTGGGTCCAGGAGTGTTAGTAAGCAGTGATCTGGGTATCCAGATTTTCTTTGTTTTCTTAAAATTGATTGAATCATATAGATCATTGGAAATATAAGCTTTCTTAATTCCACATATTTGAGGTTGTCTTAGAAAACAGTTTTTAGCTATATGACCTTTTGTTCCAGAGAAGTTACAAATAACCTGTTTAGTGCTAGGAACAAAATAATTTTTGTATAACTTAGGTTTTTCTCCTTTACTTCCAATTCCAAACCTTTCCTTTTTAATTACAGTTTTTCCAAGTATCTCATTTAAGGCGTTTTCTCCTTTTGTAAAAACTAACGCAGCCTTTTTATAAGATTCTACTTCATCCTGTAGAGTTTTTATTTTTGATTCAAAATTAATTTTATTTGAGTCAGCAGAGTTGTATTTGTCAATTAATTCCTTATGTTGTTTTAGAAAAGTATTTCTCTCATCTGAAATAGCTTTATGCAAGTTCTTTATAGATTTATATTTTTTAAATAATGAGTCATACCTTTCTTCAAGCATATTGCAGTAAGCTGCAAGTTTTTTATTTGAGAAGCTTGTTTCAGAGTTTGATTCATTATTTGAGTCAGAGGAGTAGTATGAGTGTACCTCATCAGTTTCAGCCATGAAACACATATTTGCTTTTAAATTGGCTTCCTCCTTCTCTGATCTTGATTCAGAAGAATTACTTGAGTCTTCAGAAACACTCCAAGTAGCTTTCATAGCTTTCTTGTCTTTCTGCTCATAATCATCTATTTTGAAGAATTTCTTCTTCTTTTCATCTTTCAATTTTGGGCAATCCGGTCTGATATGTCCCATCTTTTTGCATTCATAACATCTCACTTCCTTGCTATCCTTCTTGAAGGATTTCTTGAAGTCTTTCTTCTTACTGTAGAACTTTCTGAATTTTCTGGCTAGCTGAGCCAGTTCTTCATCCGAATTTGAAGAATCAGAGCTTTCTGATTTAGCACTTACTTCTCTGTTCTTCATCTTTCTATCCTTTTGTTGAGAAGTCACTTTCAAAGCAGTATTTTCCCTTTTTATGTAGACTTTATGCTCATTTACCTCATCTTGCATTTCAGCCTCGTACATCATCAATGTACCAATCAGCTCTCTCATAGTTAGATCTTTAACAGAAGTTGATTGTCTGATTGCTGCAGAGATTCCATTCCATCGAGTAGGAAGTACTCTCAGTACCTTTAACGCTTGATCAGCCTGCTTGATTGGTTCTCCTAGAGCTGTTATATTATTGACAATTTCTGTCAATCTTCCATTCATCTGAGTGATACTCTCTCCTTCAATCATTCTGAAAGTATCGAATTTTAATTTAGCAGTTGCATATCTCATCTGTCTTACATTATCTGTTCCTTCATAAGCAACAGCTATTGTTTGCCACATTTCATATGCAGTCGGGCATTGAGATACTCTGTTAAATTCATCTGGTCCTAGACCACAGATGATTGCATTCATAGCTTTTGAATTCATGTCATACTCAGCCTCTGTAGCAGCACTCCATGTATCGGGATTTTCAGGAATTTCATAGGGAGTCAGAATCTTTGAATAGACTTTGTAACCAAGATTTTTCAGATAAATAATCATACGTGATTTCCAGCAGCCATAATTATCTCCATTAAAGTAAGGTGCTCTGACCATTGACATTCCCTCTCTCGTATCAGCCATGATACACTATGTATAATCTTTAAATACTTCTAGCTTGATAAGACTTTAAAAATAAGAAGCTCCTCCTCTGATACCAATTGTTGGATCTGAATCTACGGATTACACACAAGAGGGGGGGTGAATTGTGTCTTTTCAAAATTATTACAATCTCTTCAATTTAGACAAATTCTGTCCACTTTGCTTTAGCACGATTAAATATGCAGTGGAAAAAGTAAAAGCATGAACACACGGATGTATAGTGATTCGGGGAACAGAAGGCCCCTAGTCCACTCCACCAACGCTCAAATCCACGAGCTTGGCGATTTTCACTATCTGGTCCTTGTTTCCACAGACCTGTTCACAACTGAGTACAGGCAGTTGACACCTTTACAAGTTTCAGGCAAACACAGCCTTCCTGGTTCAAACACGAACCCACACAGCTTAGAACGAGAAGCTGATCACTCAAAAATAAAAAGGGTTTCGATAAAGAAAACACTTCTCCAGTTGTTCTTCACAATTGCAACAGAATGCAATTGACAGTAGATAGATCGTCGTCTTCAGAAAATAAAGATCTGTAATCAAAACAGTTCTGAGTCGATCCAGTTGCAATAGATATTACAAGAAACTTCACAACTTCAGCAGCAGTAGATTCACAACAGATAGTCGATGTAGAACACGTGAATCTGCTATCAAGATCTTCCTTCGGTAATAAAGGTTTTACACTTCTTCTCGATCACCAGAAAAGAACGCCTTCACACACTCTCTGTTTCTTGCTCGTTAAAAGATCAATCTATATATTTCATACACTTTCCTGTGTATATATATATATCCGAAGTTTCCAAGATAGAATATATATATTCAAATATGAGAAAATCTTCCGCATAAATAGATCCATGAAAATCTCCTTTAGATTCGCGATATTAAAAAAAAATGAAATAACAGAGCCGTTGTAACTCCCCTGAAGAATCGACATAAAAAGCTCCGTTTAAATCAATCATTAATCCGTTGAAAATCGTCTTTGATTCAGTCAAAGTCGTACTTAAGAATCGGCTCGAAATCCGCTTAATAATCCGCCTGTTTGACCAATGCAAAAGGAAATATCATCTGTCAAAAATATCCCGATGCCAAACGTAGGGTTGATGACGTGGCTCCAAACGTAGGGTTCACAAACGTAAGGTTCACAAACGTAAGGTTCAGAATGTAAGCTCAAACGTAAGGTTGAACATACATACTTTCTCTTCAGCATTCAAACGTAGGGTTGATCATCCATACTTTTTCTTGCTTCAACTCTCCAAAGAACGTACGGTTGATTATAAAAGTAAGGTTGATGATCCATACTTTTTAGAAACAAACTCAACACTGAAAACTAACGTACGGTTTCTCTTCCATACTTGTCCAACAACAAAAACGTAAGGTTCCTTCCAAACGTAATGTTCTTCTTCCATACTTTTAAACAACGTAAGGTTCATTAACCATACGTTTCAAAATAATGTAAGGTTCCTTAACCATACGTTTCTTTTAACATAAAAAGTAAACTTTTCATCCATACGTTACGTTCATCAACGTAGGGTATGAACAGTGATTCCAGTACGCGCTAAAACTGATCTCGCGCTACAGTGATTCCAGAACGCGCTAAAATTGATCTCGCGCTACAGTGATTTCAGAACGCGCTAAAATTGATCTCGGAATAAATGAAGTATGAAATCTCGTTATATGAAATAAATAAATAAAATAAATTCCTGCAAAATACTCAACGAAATAATTAGTAAATAATTAAGGGTATTTGTGAGCATCAAAATCATCATAAAGAGACAGAGTATTATTTAAAATAATCTCCCCCTTTAAAAAACATTATTTTGAATTGTTTGAAAACAATACATTGCTCAACAATTATAATAATAAAATAACATAAAAATGTATATAAGGAATTTAATAATAGGTTTTTTCATTTTTTGGTCAATATAACTGGATCAAGAAGTGTGAGGAATAAAGGATAGGTGGTGTCCTTATATAAGTGGGGAGATGGGAACCTGTGGAACTAATTAAAATATTAAATTAATACAAATTAATTTCCATATTATAGTGGTTAAAAAATGATATATTTTGAATCTATTATAGATATATTTTTAAATAATACCATAAAATAAAATTTAGAAAATTTTATGTGATGTTTTGACCCTTATCTCTTAGTTTTAACCCCATGTTATCCCTTTTGACGATTATAGTGATATCAATGTTTTTTACTGTTTTGGGGTAAAGAAATTTATTATAAAAGTTAAAGTGACACATAAGTGTAAAATGGTTTAAATTATTAAAAAAATATCATTAAAGTTTACAAATATAATATTTTTATGAATTTTAAATCATTAAATAAAATATTATATAACACAAAATACCATTAAAGTTATTTTCAGAACTATTCATATAATTTAATTTTTAAAAATATCAAGAATGTAATGTATCTTAAATATAAAATTTTAAAATAACAATAATACATTATATTTATTGAAATTTTTTTTGGAATAGAATAAATCACCCAAAAAATATTACTTTGAAAGTTTTTAAAATCATTTACTTGATTTTTATACTCCATGCACAAACACTGTGTCAGTATTACGTAAACATTTAAGACAATTATTTTATCTATAAAAATTAAAAATAACTTCGCATTATAGATTTTTTTTATATTCAACATAACTCCTTATAAATATTCATCACTTGTTTTTATCCTTGTAAAAACATATTAGATATATTAAAATCAATAAAGCGACATTTTGGGATTATTCTTTACTTAAAATAATATAAAGTTCTTTATCAAGGAGAAATGGAACCAAAATATCATATTTTAGAATATGGGATGGCTATTATAGAATTAAAGTCACCCAATATATTAAAGGTAAGTGTTAGTGTGATTTAAATCCTTTTGAAATTAGTTTTAACCCCAGTTATCCCAATTTACCCTTTAGTGTGGTGATAAATTTTAAAATGGTTACTATTCATTATGAAAAAAATAAATAAGGAATATTTTCTAAATTTGGAAATTATAATTACAATTATTTAATCTATTTTATAAAATGAAATTATTATAAGTTTCATAAACTGATTTAGGATAAAAACACAAAATTCATTGAAAAAGAGTTTAAAAAAAGCGTTTTATGCTCCGAAATGAACTTATACCAAAATCATGTATAATGTTGATTACTATATAATTAATTATATGATTTGTTATTAAGTTAGTATTATTTTACTTAAATATCAAAATAAAAACATAATTTTACATTTAAATTACTTTATTTAATGAAAAGAAATGCTAATTTTACCAAATTCGCTATTTTCACATTTCACTAAAAAATAAATATTTTTAGAAAAATACCAAAAATTCACCTTAATATAAAATTGAAATTTTGATATAATTTTTTTTATTAATTTACACAAATATAATTCTTAAAAATGTTGTAAACTAGTTATTATTTCCACCCATAAAATGCAATAAAAACAATTTTTGAAGAAAACATATTTTTTAAGTATAAAATGACTTTACTGAAAATTGAGTACTTATTTATTATGAATTAATAAATATATTTGTATTATGTAAAATATTTATACATATTTTTTATAATGTGTTTATTCTAATTCATACCTACCAATTTAACAGCTATGTTTTAATATTCATATTCAAATATTAATATTTTTATAGCGTATCATAATTCTCTTAAAGCCCGGTGTTGCATGTAAGGTAACTATAAACTATAGTATTCAAAATTATTAATGTATTAAAAAATTAATGGAATGAATGGGATGCATTAATTCATATTCTACACTATGTGTGGGATCCCTATGCCCATGTTCGGTGCACCTCCCCCCTCCTAGCAAGCCACATGGCATTCTTAGAGGATACCCCATGGAATATCAGCTCCTCTATTGGGTTTTGTTTAGAGTATTTGCACCAAGTGACCAATTTATGAAAATAAAAATCATATTTTTAGTAATTTTACACCTATATCACAATATTGTATTATTATTTTTCATAAAAGTCTATTTTAAAGGTGAAATTGATAGATTTTAGATTTAGTTTTGTAGGGTCAATGACAGGGAATAGGTGAAATAACAGGAGAATTCTCTGGGTCGACACTCCCATGGAAGCATGTTATGATAGGGAGACAATCCCTTTTATCCATTTAACCAAGAGTATGAAAATCCCATACATAATCGGGGTTCATTTCCTCTAAATTGGTATAGAGTCACTACTCCCTCAACACCAATGAGGTGTAGGTCCCCCACACACTACAGACATGGTTTGATACTCCACTTTATACTTGGGGAACATGTACTCTATCCATGGGTTCAATACTCCCTTGATAAATGAATCATTACTTAGCAAGTCATGAGTCCCCCACTACTATTCCAGATAGGTTACATTTGGTTGTTGTGTTCAGATAGTTTCAATTCTTAGAGTTGAAGGTTTATTTCCACTAAAATTAGGATATGCAAAGCGATACTCCTTCCTATATCCCTAATTATATAACTTACAACATAATTGAGTGGTTATGATGTTTTTGGTCAATACCCCATAGAATAAAATTTAATTTTGGTCAAGGTATTAGTTCCTTAATGGGTTTCTATAACGAAAATGGTATAAGGTGTTGAAAAAGTTTGAGTGTGGTACCCCCTTGATTGATGCACATGATTTAATAATAAGTGGGTCCTTATTTATAGTTAATAGTTTTTGTGAGGATGAAATTATGATATGTTAAGATACCTAGATACGTTTTATCCCTTAGGAAACTTTTTTTTTGCCTTCAAGATGTGACATATGGTTGGATATAGACTACAAAATTTATAGGATTTTCACTTTGAGAATCCTTAGTTTCCCATGATATATAAACCATATTGGGTTAGATATGAGGTTCTTAAGACTTTTTTACCTAATAATTCTAGTGGTTAAGAATATCTAGATCATTTATTTCCTTCGCATTGTTTACTCTCTCTCATACCAAGGGTTTCAAGTTGACAGTTTGATTTGGTATTTATTTGTGGTTTTAGGGAAATATACAGATATTTTTTATACTCATCCCTACACAGGCCTTAGGTGAACACATGATATGTATATGAAAATAGTTCACAAGTCATAGATGATATTTTCAATTATAGTTTGTGTGTATGGTTTAGAGTTGTCGCCTAGAGACCTTGGGGGATTTGATGTTGGTGGAGTTTGATAGTAGTGAAGAAAAAAGCCATGTTTAGATCTAAATTTCTATGGGGACCTCTTCATCTTAGATGATTATATTATTTTCCCTATTGGGTTATTGGGTGTGTATCTCAAATCTTGTATTATGATTTATATACATGTTATCTATGTAGATCTTAGATGTTGTCTCATGAATGTGTTGTATGTTGTTCAATGTTCATATATATACTATTGGTTATTTTTTTACATTGGATATATTTATCTTTTGTAGGTTGATATAGGATAATGCCTCCCATATTATGAGTTATTCCTACTTAATGCTAGTCAATAGACCTTATACTACAAGAGGTATTCTTGGGGTGGAACACTTAACTTACTTCCAACTTAGGTGGGGTCTTAGTGGGTTGGGTCATGTTAGAGTTGTATCAAAGAGGGTTTATTATTGGGATGGTGTTTAGATTTAGTATTCATCTAAGTAATTGTTTGTGAATTTAGGGAAGTAATTTTAAGGGGGTATTTAGTTCTATTATTAGATCGGGGAGACCATAAAAAGTTAAATTACCCAATTATCCTTTAAACAGAGCTATGATAACCCAATAGTTTACCAAGATCTTAGAGACATTGATTGATGGTTATATATAAGTTGGTATATGAATCATATAGTGGATAGTTATGATATTGTATGTCTTTATTATGTCAGCTCATCCATACATTCTTCAATCCTTGTGGGTACACCCTATTAAATGATGGGTGTTTCCCAATAATAGCTAGTTTGTTCCCTAAGGTAAGTTCATCACGAGCTCATACTTGTGTTCAATCCTATCACTATTGATTAGTGAGGGATGAGGAGTTATTTTACAAGACTCACTTAAGAGGCATTATTTCTCCATGATTTGAGATAGAATCTCTCCCATTTGTATTTATTACAATTCTCTATCATAGAGCAAATGGTAGTTCTTATTGAGTTGGACAAGACTACAAGTATGATGATTTTTTGTGTATGTTTGATGATATAGGACTCACAAGATTATGAGGTGAGTTTGAACCACTAGTGATAGGGGTTATCTAGAGTTTTAAAATTGTGATTCTATCTAGTTCATAATTTTACTGACTATATATCATTTTTATTATAATTTTTATACAGAAAAACAATCCATTAGTGGGTGATGTGTTTCTATAAATTAAAATGACTATGATCTCATATAGTTGGATTTTGAGCCCTTGTTTAGGATGGATTTTTATTTGAGATTGTTGGGAACCTCTCCAGTGTGGCACAACCATGTTCAAGTAAGCATTGAGGGCCACATGCCTCGTTATGTTTCTTTGGACTTGTTTCATGTTAAAAATTTTCAAGCTCAATGTTTTTTTAGAGACTCAAATAAGACTAATTTATATGTTGTGGGTGTGTATTCACGAAACACCATCTATACGGGAGTCCCTCCAAGAAAGTGTTGGTAGATTGGGGAGTCTTAGTGGGATGCACCATGGATTTTGGAGTAATTTGTAATTTTTACCAATGACAACAAAGGTTGTGTCATGGATGGACCTCTACATGGTATATAATGTTGATATTATATATATCCATATTTTTGGCTCAGTTTTCTAATGGTAAGTGGTTGGGTTTAAGATCTTGTAGTGTAATAGTAGTCGGATGTGGATGATGCATCCATCCACTCCCATGAACTCCACCTTTGCTAATTTTTTATGATTTAAAAATTGATTTTCAAAGTGGAAAAGATATTTTCCCAAATAATTATTTCAAATTATCTTTCAAAACCATTTTTCATCTTTGATAAAATTATTTGATGTTACTGATGATTTATTGGGGTTATGATTCAAGGATTATATCCTTATTCTTTCTATGGTTATTTTTTGTTTATAATGAATGATTTATGTTATTTTGGCACACATATATTTGGTTTTCATTATTTCATGGGTGTGAACTACATATACCTCCAATGAATTGGTTAAAGATTTTTATCTCACAGGATAATGATGGGAGATAAGTTGATGGGATTGATCCACTACTGTAAGAAGGGGAAAAATGATCCACTATAAGGGACTATGACTGGGGATGATGTTATGTCCCACCCAGTAGGTGCATCCCCCATGAAGTGCCCTGTTATGTTTTGGAAATGAGCCTTGACTTATAGGGAATGAAATTACATGTTTGTGTGTCTGCCAAATATTCCATGCATTATTCCTATGTTATGATTTCAGGGCTTATGATATTGATTCCACTAGGATCCATGTCTTATGAACTACCATTATTTATTTTATGACTCATTCATATGATCTTTGATATGAGGGGTATGATGGTATAATGTTATGATCATGTTATCATAACTATATATTCATGATCATGCTTACATATCTACCGTGTTTACACATACTGATCATTTGAGCTCACCCTTTTCTTATGTTTCTTTTTTATATGTTACAATGAAATATGTTAAATAAATTTAATCTAGAATTATTTCACATGGATTATGTTGATAACCTATTTTGAAATAATAAAAGGTGGGTATAGTGGAAGATAATGTTGATCTTTTTGAACCGGTTGTTTATGAAGCCACATTGTTAATATTTTGTACTAATTATATAAAAATATAAACCTAAAAGGTACATGGGTATATAAGTGATCCAATATTTTCTTTTGACATTGTAATTTTTTTTGGAAAAAAATGGGTCACATAAATCAGTATCAAAGTCCGAAATGTAATGTTTATGTTTTTTTCACCATATCTGGAAGTGAAAATTCTAGGTTGTTCAGTTCTTTTCAAAGAAAATGTTTTCCTTATTATTTTGGAAATATTTTGAATTTAAATAAGTGATTTCATAATGAAAAGTATATTTTATTCAATAAATATTCTAGTGATCAATTAAATAATTTTTTTCATCTATGATAACATCCATTGATGTTAATTATGATTTACTATGGATATAATACAATGATTCAATACTTTATCTAGATGGTTTATTATTATGATGATAATGATATGTTTATGAAACCTATTTATTTTTCATGGGTTATTTTATAATGATATGATGAATGTTTTATAATCTTATGGAATTTCTATGAATGAATTCGGATTATGTGATATATGGGTCTGTTATAGCCCTTTAATTGTATTGGGTAATGTGATATCGATATCTCATGAGATGATGGAGATAATATTGGACATGATTTCAAATATATTTGTTCACATTTTTATGTGTGATTATTATTTATTTCTAGCTATGATTACAAGATTATTCATGGATATGATTATAAATAAATTTGTTCACATATTGATTCTTGAGTATAATAACTTTCTAGCTTTTCTCACTAGATTATGGATGGAAATGATTTCAAATATATTTGTTTAAATTTGTGAAAATGAGTATGATTGATTTATATATTTTTTCACAAGACTATATGTGGAAATTATGGTGAATAAATTTGTTCATTAGATTATGATTTCCTATGCCTATGATGCTATAAGCTAATTTTATAACTCTTCGATGTTTACTATTGATTTGAAACCCTTATTGATCATGTTTTTGAATATGAATTTATTTTTTAGTTTATGATCTAATATTTTATGGGTACAGATATTTATATTGATAACATGATCTTGATTATGTTTTCATACCCTTATGATCATCATATGGATTCTTATGATTAATATATCCCCGGTTTACCTTCACAGAGCATATGAGTCCAACTTTTATTATGTTTCCATTAACCGAGGATATAAAGAAAGATTTTAAGTGTAATACATCTAATAAAGGTGATATTTGTGAATAACTAAGTGGGGGTATGATGTAGATTTTTATGAACCTGTTGTTTATATATCTATGTTTACAAAAATATTAAACCTTTACAAACCTCAGACATGTGTTATTGTGAAATATATTCATATTAAATGATGTAATATTTATATATGAAATTCTAGGGTATTTATAATTTTGGATCGATGAATTTTATTTTATTGTTCATATTATCTCAAAGGATGGGATATCTATTGACCCTCTAAATACAATGGTAGTCAAATAATGACCTACATTGATGAACATAACTGAGACATGAAGTTATATGGGCATATAAGGTTACTATGGATGGTTTGATCAAACTTTTTCCTAGTTATCCAGATTGGTTACTATGTTTACACAACAAGGGGTTAAATTCACATAGTCAAGGTAATGTGGGGAAATTTTTGAATATATGAATAGAAAACTGATTAATTAACCACTATTAACTCTACCATCAGGTATGAATGGATTTATAATTTATAGTCATCCATAAAAGAAATTATTTTGTCATGTCCTTGTGAAAAATGATAGGGTGATTGATTATGAATCAAGGTAATTGAAAATACATGAAAAAACTATCTAACTCATGAAATTGGATCGGAATATTTAATATTTTATTTGAAAATATGGAGGCACTATCTCTATGGAGAAAGATGTGATATATATACATACCGATAGAGTTTTAAGTACATATTCTCATATAAGGATCAAAATATGGGGCAAAGTAGATGGTGGGAACTACTAAAGGACTATGATTTCTCAAAACACTACCACCCTAGGAAGGAAAATAAGGTGGATGATGAATTGAGTAGGAGTGTTCATGGAGTTATGATCATGATTATGATTAATAAGGATCCTATATATAGGGATACAAAAAATATAGATATGGTGATTTCAAGGAAAGGGGATCCATCATTCCATTTTTAAGAAATTTATTAAGCATCCTTAGTAGAAACAATATAGAAGTATCAATAGGATTATTAGAACTTAAAAAGGAATATTAAGGTAGTGAATGATTCCAAATTGATATACTTTATCTATATAGATTAAGTGTTGAAGTTTGGGAAGAGGTTATATGTTTCATCTATACTAGAGTTGAAATGGGAGTTGTTAGATGAAGTAAAAAGCTCAAATTTTTATATACACCCTTGAATCATAAATATGTATAAGGATTTAATAGATCATTTATGGTGGGATGGTATGAATTAAGAAATTTTATATTATATGTCTAGATTCTTAGTATACTAATATGTAAAGTCTAGAAGACAATATCCCAAGGGATTCTAAAAATCTATTCCTATACATATATGGATGTGGAATAATGTTACAATGTAAATTTTTACCAGACACCCAAATAATCCAAGGAAGAATGATAATATATGGGTCATCATCAATCAGTATACAAATTATGATAATTTCTTAGTGATTAGAGAAGATCTACCCCTTGATCACTGTAACTGGATTTATATTAATGAAATCATAAGGCTTCATGGGGAACCTCTATCCATTATATTTGACTGTGACCCTCATTTCACATCAAAATTATGGAAGATTATTCAAAGGGATATCAACACTGAGATACATTTATGAACTAACAATCATCCCCTAGTTGAAGTGCAGTATTAAAGAACTATCTAAATTTTGGAAGACATACTGAGATCATGTTCTATTAACTGTCATGGTATGTGGGATAAGTATCAACCTTTGGTAGAATTTATATAAAATAATGGTTTTCATTTGAGTATCCAGATGGTACCATAATAATAATTGTATGGGATGAGGTTTTATACTGCAAATTTTTGGAAAGAAGTTAGAGAAAGAAGGATTGTTGTCCCAGAGCTTATATAGGAGACAACTGTTAAATTATATACTATTCTGAATCACATTAAAGAATCTGAAAATAGACCAAAGAGAGATGCTGATAATTAAAGGAAACACTTGTATTTTTAAGTTGGGGATCATGTATTCTTGAAGACTTAATCATGGAAGGAAGTTGTAAGATTTGGAAAAAATTTGAATATAATCCCTAAGTATATTGGGCCTTTTGAAACACTAGAAAGAACTGGTGATGTAGTTTACTAATTGTCTATGCCTCTCAACCTTTATAAAGTATACAATATATTACATGTTTTATTACTTAGTAAATACATGTCAGATCCAACCCATGTACTCACATATAAAATAATAGAGTTATACCCTGACTTCTCTTATAATTACAAGCCTATCCAAATTCTTAACATTAGAGAGAAAGTATTGTGGAATCAGAAAAGTTTCTTTGTGAAATTCGTTTGGAGAAATCACATATTAGAAGAGGAAACCTGGGATCCTGAATAATATATAAGGAAGTAATATCCACATTTTTCCAATATCTTATATATACCCCAGTTTTTAGGATTAAATTATTTAAGTGGGGGAGAATGTAATACCCAAGATGCCACTATAGCAGGTAAATGATACATCCTAAGACTATTGCACAAATGCACCATTTAAAGTCCCATTATTCAATAAATTATTCAAAAGTTAAATTTTAGAATTTTAAATTGACTATAATAATTAAATTTTTGAATTCATCATATCAAAATAATAATATATTTAAATTTTTAGATTTTTTTGAAAAGGATGTTTTTTAGTTGAAAAATCTGATTTTCATGAAACTTGTAATTTGTATGATATTATCGTTATATAATAATGACCTAGGAATTTATAAAAAAAATTAATTAATCAAATATTATCTACAAAAATTATTCATATTAAAATATTATTTGAACTTATAAATCCTATGGAAAACATTTTTAGAAATAATTAAAATTATACTTTAATATAAAAACCATTTTCATTCTTTTTGTTAAATAAAGTATTTTCAAGGGAGATTCAGTTTTTGTTTCCATGAAATAATAATTTAATTTTTTTATTATAAATTAATTTATATCATTAAAATCAGTATCCAAGATAATTTTATCTTATATATAGATTTAAAGGTTAAAAATTTCATTTCTTTAAAAACCATTTTTACTCAATTAAGAGTATTTATTTTGAAATTTAATTTTCAAACTTTTAGAAATAATATTTGATTAAATTATTGAAAAATATTAAAATAGAAGAATTAAATTAGTTAAAAATTTTAATCTTAATATTTTTTGTTAAAACTAATTACTAAGGTTAGAAATTAATTACCAAGGTTTAAGTTAATTATGGTAAAAGAAAAAACGTTAGAAAAATTCCGTTAAACATTAAAAGGTGTATAAAAAAGGTGTGTTTGAGGTAATTTTCAGCCCAAAATAATTTTAATCACATAATTTTATATTTTATGAACATTTACACTTGAATAGTAACCTTACATTATTGAAAATTTAAGGGTTAGTCCCAAACCTACCTTTTCCTTCACTTATAAAAGGGTAACATCTTCACCACATCAAGAATCACATATAATTAGAATTTATACATAAAAATATTCCATTTTTCACTCCATATATATATATATATATATATATATATATCTCAATTTCAAAATCTTCTAGTCACCATTACTTATCAAAAGGCCCTCATTTTCAGGGTGAATTCCTAGGAAAATTCAAGTCCCTGGCGTGAGTATTATCAACTACTTAGTTTTATTCTTTAAAATTTATTATAAAAAACTAGTATAATGATATTATTATCATTTATATACTTTAATGTTACTTTATTAATGTTATTATCATTAATTATTCATATTCCCCATCCATTAAAGGATTTTTTTTCATGCATTGTGAAGGCTACCACCTCCATGATGTAATGTGTTTCGTTTTCCTTAAACACGTTAAAAATATTGATATTATGATGGTATTAAAGGATAAATATTATTTTTATTTTATAATTAAGGTTTTGGTATGTAAAATTATATAACTAATTAATTATATGATGAATAAACGATGACCATTAATTTAATCATTTAAAATAAGCATGTTAAGAAGACAATATTTAATTCAAATAATGTAAGATTTTCATATCCATTAATTATTACTATATTTCATATAAATTATAATATAAAACCCCAATAAACACTAAATAATATCATTATTCTTCTATTACAATGATTTTATAACAAAATGACCCCATAATCATTCATTGAATCATGGTATGTTCATGTTTGGGTCGATTTAACAGCCGACTTAAACAATACTATGAATTTATATCATAGATGAATATGAAAACTTATTTACTAGTATAATATGATATAAATATAAAAAAATTATTAGTTTTTGTTTCTAGAGATATTATATCAATATCTAATTCATAAATTAAGGAAACACCCACTGTTTGTCAAAAATCACCAAACCATGCTTGTTATTGACTTAATCTTAAAGGATAAGTTCTAAAAGACTCATGAAGGAAATTTGAACCATAATAAATGTAACTCCCCGACCCTAGTTACCAAGAGTCGGTGCATTATTACATTACATTTGCATGATCACAAGAAAGATCAAATCTCGAAAGACCAATTGATTTAGTAGCCTTGAAAACACTAGATATATTCATAAAGTTTTACATTACATCATAAAGTGAAAAACTACTACAACAACATATTTTCTTCATATTCCACACTCATATCCCCACATAAAATCCCTGCAAGTCATTCATAATTTACTTCTTCATACCCTGGGAAAAATAAAACATAGAAAAGGGGTGAGCTCAAATGCCCAGTAAGGATAACAATATAGCGGAAACTTTCATAAATAAGAATAAACATTTAAGGCAATGTAAAACTAAAACAAAAGCCTTTTAAACATGATCTTCAACATAGTATGGAAAAAATAAAATGAAATAATTCCATTTACTTATTCACATGGATATTCTATTAATCGAATAATCACATGCAATATCAATAACCACTTTCATAATGATGGAATGCATAATGCCAGACTATCATAACCACATAGCCAAGGCCCCGTGCCAAGAATACAAATAATATTTTTCCAAGGCCTTGTGCCAAGACACTAGTTTGTCTCATGAGATCTACCAATGCATCGAGGAGCTATAGCGGCCTCCACCCGTCACATATTAAGTCCAATGCATTCCCATATGAAAATGTTTAAACATAACATAAACATTTGTATTAAAACTAGCATACGAAATGTCAATACTTTTACCATAAACTATGAATGGTAAAAAAATAGCACATCCACAGTCAAACATATCACAAAACCTTCAATACAATATAGAAGTTTTGTATCATAATAAATCAACCTCAAATAAGAGTAAAATCCATCAAAGGATGTTGACATAGATGAAATCAAAACTCTTTTTAGAGAAATATTTTTTCTATTTTGAAATAATTTGAGAGTCTTATATTTATGAAATAAAACATTTTCTTTGAAAATATTCTTATAAGCTTGTATGGGAAGCTTCGACGATTTTATAACGGTGGAAAATAGTCGCACCCGCCGTATAAGTTAAAAAAACATTCTTACCTTAATTCTGTCGAAAAGGATAAAAGAACCTTCTTTGGAAAACGACGAAAAGATTCCTTTATAAACCACTTATAAAAAGTCAAACAAGGGTATAAATTACATTAACCCATATTATTTTAAATTGTAAAATCTTTTTGAAATACATTTCGAAGAAACATGGATGTGGATGATAAAGAAATCCCAGTAGATTATAACGTATAAACAACCTCGGATAATGAAGAGATTGTGAAATAAACCCTTACCTTGTACTTTTCCTTGGTTGGGTTAGGTTAAACTCCTATATAATGGTGAAATAATTGTTATTAAATTATACAAGAATCATATACATTAATATGATATCATATATGATCTTTTAACATTGATTTGTTAATAATATCTTAGTATTATCGTTGTTTCGGGTGTTAACTTACTCGTTTTCTTTTACATGTTTTGTTAAGTAAGACATGTTTTTAATGGATAGGTTGTATATTATTCATATCCAGAATGATATCAAGTCCTTAAACATCATTTTTAAATCATCAAATGATAATTATACTTGAATGGATACGATGGAGAATGAATCTCATCGCGTTCGTGGAGACGGTAGTCCGTACGTACACACGAGCGACAATATCATTCTTTTGATATTAAAATAATATATAAATGGATGGTATATCATATATACAGAATCATTAACATTTTATATTTATTATTTAAATGAGTTACACATCATTATTATACCCATCCAAATAATAATATATTGAATAACAATTACACCACGACGTGGAGACTGTAAGCCGTATGTATGCACGTATGGTGACATGTTATTCAAAGGGTGGATATAATAATGAATATGGTTGTACCATATTTATAATAACATCACATTATATAAATGATGCTGGATTTATTATTTTATAATGGTAACAACAAATGAAGAAGAAGTGGAAGAAGAAAGGAACTTGGAAAAGGGTGGTGAAATCATTACCTCTTCTTCGGGTTCTTCCTTTTGATTTGATCAAAAGGGATCCTTAGGTTGGCTTTCTGATCCAACTAAGGCCTCTAGGTTGTAGTTAGGGATGATGGGAGAGTATTTGGGCAGATTTTGGACGAACCAAAAGGCTTTGAAGGAGTGAAGAAATGAGAAGGAGGAGTGCCCTTTTATAAGAGGGGTGAGGGGCACCTTTGGAAAAGCTAGAAATATTAATTTATAATAAATTCATATTTGGTTTCTAATGGATAAAAAGTGTATTATTTAAATGTTAAGTTTGGAATGAGTCGAAAACCACTCAACAAATAGAATTTAGATAGGTTTGGGTACATATATTAACCTTATCTTTAAGTATTAACTCTAAGTTAATTAGTTTCACTTTTACAATGTCTCTTTGTATTTTTTTATTATATGGTTAATAAACTTAATATATACATCCAAGAGTCCCCCAAGTGGTCCATTAATGATACACCTATTATGAGATAAGTCTCTTGGCCGAACCTTAGATTTTTAAGAATTTAATATCAATTAATAATATAATATTTGTTTTAAAAACTCTTTTATGTCAATTTTGACACTATTCAATAGTTGATTTTTGTGAAACTCATAACAGAATTATTACTTCGAAAAAAGTTAATTAAATAAATCCTAATATGTCATATTATCATAGAAAATTATTTTAATTCATTAAAAGTCTCAAATTATATTTATTGGGGTATTTATAATATCAATTATTTTAAATTTTCACTATTATGGTAATTAATGCATCATCATTGTCTCATAAATAAATAGAATTATGTAATATATAAAAATTATAAATAAACTATCATTATGTAGGAAATCATTTTATCTTTCTAATGAATATTTATAGTCAAAAATCCAACATATATAACCCTATGTAAAAATTGTTTTGGTAAAATATATATGCTTGTGTCATTTTTGTATTCATTTTAACTTAATTATAATTAAGTGTCCCTATCACCTACAAGTGGCTCCATGCGGTCCCAAAAGCGACCCAAATATGCCTATGGTCGAACATGTATCAAAAAATAAGGCTAGGACACTTTTTAGGGTAATGTTTTATTATTATAATACTATTTTTTAACCCTTATTTACCAGATTTACCCTTAACCATGGTAAATAAAATATTTACCGAAGTAATTATTCAAAATGTCTAAAAATAAAAGTTACCTATTTACACAATTTGAACATCCTGATTCCAAATATGGAATCCATTTTTCCAAATTCAACACACAGAAGTGGAAGAAATTAATTTAAAATTAATTCCCGTTGTTAAAACAAAAAGCGTGTTTTTAAGAGATAATAACTATCAAAAGATTGACACTTGTTTATGTCCGGTTTAATTTTAAAATTATGTACAATGACCAACATTGAATTAAATGGTAAAAATATATTATTAATATACTTTAAAACCACTCAAATTAATAATTTATCAGCATTAATTATTTTGATTAAAAAAGTTGTTTGTAATTATAATTTAGTAATTTTCACTATTCATCAAAATATTAAAGTTATCCGAAAAGTACCAAAATTTGACCTTAGGATAAATTAGATATTCCGAATCCAAATATGTAGTCCATTTTGAAATATAAAATATATATAATTTCAAAAAGTAGGTATTACTATTCATAACGGCAAGTTTGATTGGTTATGGTGTGTTAGAACTCGGTGTTGCGTACAACACACGCTATCACATTATTCAAAGAGAAGCGTACCGTAGATGCTTGGGGTGTTACATTCTCCTCTCCTTCAAATAATTTCGTCCTCAAAATTTCTAGAATACTTATCACATGAAAAGACTCGGGTGTTTATTCATCAAAAGTTCCTCGGGTTCCCACGTTGCCTCTTCCATCTTATAGTTTCTCCACAAAACTTTTACCAGACGCGTCGTCCGGTTTCTCAGTACTTGTTCTCTCGTATCAAGAATCCTGATGGGATCTTCGCAATAAGAAAGATCGGGTTCCAGTTCTAACTCCTCATAGGTGAGTACATGCGTTGGGTCAGGCATGTATTTCCTCAACAGAGATACGTGGAACACATCGTGAACTTTGGAGAGACTTGGCGGCATTGCCAATTAGTAAGCTACAGCCCCAATTCATTCTAGAATTTCGAAAGGTCCGATGTACCCGAGACTCAATTTACCTTTCTTACGAAAACGTATGACTCCCTTCCATGGGGATACCTTCAGGAAAACATGATCACCAACTTGAAATTCAAAATCCTTCCTTCGATTATCGGCATAGCTCTTCTGCCTACTTTGAGCTGCTTTGATGTGATTTTGGATTACCTTCACCTTTACCATCGTTTCCTCCACCAGTTCTAGACCTACAAGTTTTCTTTCACCAATGTCATCCCAACAGGTTGGTGTGCGACATCTCTTTCCGTATAACGCTTCATATGGTGCCATCTGAATACTCGAATGGAAGCTATTGTTATAGGAAAATTCTACCAGAGGTAAATACTGATCCCACATACCCTGAAAGTCAAGTGAGAAGGATCTCAACATGTCTTCTAAGGTTTTAATAGTCCTTTCTGATTGTCCATCCATCTGAGGGTGGTAGGCAGTGCTCAAATGAAGTTCAGTATCCAGGGATTTCTGAAGACTCTTCCAGAATCTTGAAGTAAAACAGGGATCATGATTAGAAACGATCTATAGGGGTACTCCATGAAGTCTCACAACTTCATTAATATATAGTCTTGCTAGATGTTCCAGTGGTATATCTTCTCTTATAGCAAGAAAATGTGCTGACTTGGTAATACGATCAACAATAACCCATATTGCATCGTTCCTTCTAGGAGTCTTTGGTAGCCCCATGACAAAGTCCATCGTAATATTGTCCCATTTCCACTCCGATATGGGAAGAGGTTGCATAACTCCTCCAGGCTGTTGGCTTCCAGCTTTCACTTGTTGACAAACCATACATCTTGACACAAAATCAGCAATTTCCCTCTTCATGTTGTCCCACCAAAAATGTTCCTTCAAATCTCTATACATTTTGGTGCTCCCAGGGTGTATAGAAAAATTGGAACTATGAGCATCATCCAACAATTCCCTTTTTAGATCAGGTATATCGGGAACACAAAGTCTCTTCCCGAATTTCAAAATTCCATCTTCATACACAAAGTCTCTCAGTCTCCCATCATTCACAGCTTTAATCTTCTTTTGAAATTCTTCATCATCGGTCTGAGAACTCTTAATTCTTTCTAGTAAAGATGGTTTGGCAACCATTTGAAAAAGCATTGATGTTTCTCCTTCCCTGGTTATTCCCACGTCCATCTTCACTAGATCCATGAAAATTGGATCCCTTTCAATTCTCATATTATTCAAAACTCCATGATCTTTTCTTCTCAAAGCATCTTCCACCTTGTTTGCCTTCCCCGGGTGGTAGTGTATTGTAAAAACCCAAGATTTTATGAAAAATATTCTTTTAATTTCACTAATGTCTTTTGTTGTACGCTAAACCAAAAGGAGCTTGCACAACACGCATCCTTGAATTGCCTTGCATTACACGCAATCGCGACCTTCCTCGATAGCGTGTGTAGTACGCAATAACGAGTTTCACTAAACAACAATATGCTATTAAAATATTATTAAAACTAGCCGTTCTGAATAGTAATAACCACTTTTTGAAATTTTGTAAATTTTATTTTTCAAAATGGAATTCATTTTTGGATTCGTAATATCGAAATTAGCTTAGGGTGAAATTTTGGTGATTTTCGGATAACTTTCATTTTTTGATGAATAGTGAAAAGTACTAAATTTTAATTAAAAACAACTTTTTCAATCGAAATAATTAATAGTGATAAATTATTACTTTGAGTGGTTTAAAAGTTTATTTAGAGTATATTTTAACAATTTAATACAATATTGGTCATTGGATGTAATTTCACATTTAAACCAGACATAAACAAGTGTCAATCTTTTGATAGTTATTATCTCTTAAGAACACGCTATTTGTTTTGACGACGGGAATTAATTTTTAAATTAATTAATGCAACTGATATGTTTGGAATTTGGTAAAATAGAAATTATTTTTGAGTTCATAATATCAAATATAGCTTAGGTCTAATTTTTGGTATTTTTCTGAAAACTTTCAATTTTTGATGAATAGTGAAACCACTATGTGGTAGGTTAAAAACTGAATTTTGCATAAAACTTAATTTTACCGCTTCTGTGAATGGAATTTCTAAAATCCGACAGACACGGTTGATATCAGTAAGTAAAATGTGGTTCAATGAGATAAAAATAATTTTTTGGTGAATAGTAACTTTTTACTTTTTTTACCGCGGTTAATAGTAAATAGGGTAACTAAGGGTAAATATGATATTACTATTACCCTAACACATGTCCTAATTCTATTGGATAAGTGTAATTCGGCCAAAAACAACCTTATGAATATAATATGACCATTTAGGTCCACTTGGATTAGATTATGACATTTAATATTATTTTATTTAATGAATAGTTACAATAGTTAAAATCAAAGTTTAATAACTAAAACATTTTTAATATGGGTTTATACATAAGATAAATTCGATTATAAATATTCATTAGAAAGATAAAAAGATTTCCTACATAATGATATTTTATTTATAATTTTTAGAGTTTAAATAATATACTTTATTTATGATACAACGATGATGCAGTAATTACCCTTTTAAGGAAATGTTAACATAATTGATGTTATAAATTCCCAAATAAATGTAATTTGAGACTTTTTGTGAATTACAATAATTTTCTAGGTTAATATGATATGTTAGTGTTGATTTAATCAACTTGGTTCGAACATATAATTCTGTTATGACTTTTACAAAAATCATATATCAAATAGTGTCAAAATTGACACAAAATAGTTTTTAAATCAAATATTATATTATTAATTGTTATTTAATTCTTAAAAATCTAAGGTTCAGCCAAATGACTTAGATAAGGATATATATATTAATAATAAACAATTTGGGGTTCTTTTGGCATGTTATAGTAAGTGTATTAACCATATAGTGTAAGAAAACAAAAAAGACACGGTAAAAGTTAAATTATTTAACTTAGAGTTAAATCTAATTGATAAGGTTAAAATAATAACCTAAACTTGTCTAAATCTTATTGGTTGACAGGATTTCGACCCATCCCCACTTTAGATTCCAAGTAATACCATTTGGAACCATTATAAACCGATTTTGACTTTAATATAAAATAATATTTTGAGATATTCCTAAGGTGCCCCTCTCCTCCCTTATAAAAGGGCACCTCCTCCCTCTCTTCCTTACACAACCTTGAGCCTTCAAGCTCGGCCAAACCCTGCCAAAATCCCTTCTCCACTTCCCTAGTATCATCCTAGAGGTCCTGGTCTTCTTCAAAGGCCATCCTTAGTTTTTTAAGTGGAGGCTAAGAAAAGGCGCGCCAAAAAGAGGTAATATCCATTACGGATCTTTTTCAATTTCTTTCTTCTTAAACTTCTTCTTCTTTAGTTGTTTCATGATAAAGTAACAACATCAGTATTTCTTATATACTGATATGTTGTTATAAATATGAAAAAACTCTAATTAACCTTTTATCCATCCTACGGAAAAAGGAAATCACCGCGCGTGCGTACGTACGGAATACCGTCTCCACGCCGTGGTGTAATCTATTTTCCGCCACCACCTTAATTGGATGGGTATAAAGGTGTAATGAGTAACTATATATGATTATTATAAAGTGATATTGATACTGAAATAGTATACATACACTTAAACACAATTCCACGACCATGTGAACGATATCATCGCTCGTGCGTACGTACGGACTACCGTCTCCACGACGCGATGAGATTCATTCTCAATGATTAACCATTCATGAATGATTATAAAGTATATATAATAATTACTAATGAAATATATTACCTGATAATGATACTGGAATTATTTATATTTATATGTATGTCATCTACTTAATTCCATTCAATTCAATAAGGAAACGAAAACAGCGTTCATGCGTACGTACGGACCACCGTCTCCATGAACGGTGTATTTCTTTCCATTTACTGATTTATTATATATGTATATTCTGAATATATATAAGTCACGTTTTATATTCTATAATTAAGTAATCATGATCTATGTAATCATATGAATAATTACAAGTTAAAAACACGAGCGACAAATGAGACGATTTTACCCGAAACGCTACTTTAACATGAATTTACAAAAGAACGGGTAATATAAAGTCATAAGTGGACCATATATGATATAATAACAATGAATATGATTCTGGAATAAGTCAATAACATGATTTAAATCATTATACAGGAGGTTCGGACACTTACAAAGCAAGTCGGACCTAAGGTAAGGGATAATTTTGCAAATCTCATTTTTATCCGAGATTGCATATTCGTAAGTATTTACTGGTGTTATTTCTATCATCCATGTCCATGTTTTATAAAAGTGTTTTCATGTATGTTTAAAGTCCTTTTTACCCATTTTTGAGTTTTACTACATGGTACGTAAGGAATCATTCTTTTGTTTACGTTACGAGGTACTTTTTGACTTTTCCGGCAAAAATAAGAAAAGAATGTTTTTTTAACTTATACGGCATGAATGGATTTTTAAAACATTATTTCCAAGAAGCTTCCTTTACAAGTTTTCGAGTTTATTTTTTAATCAACTTCTTTTTGTACGACATGTTAAGAAAGGAAAAGTGTTTTTGAAGAAGAAAGGATATTTTCCTCAAGAATGGAGTTCAAGTGTTTTATCAAAATTATTTTCCATCTAAGATAATAAAGGGTTATGTTTTTATCCCTATTATTACATTGATTTGATTATGTTGTGATGGAATTATTTTTATGAATTCCTTTATCTTATATGAATTGTTTTATGATGTCATGATGTTTAAGATTCCCATTTGTATTACATGGGTTATGCAATGATGTATGATTTATGATTTTGTGGCACACATAAGAATGGTTTCATTATGAGATGGTTGGGACCTATATATCCATCCAATGCATTGGGTAAATATTTTATATCTCATGAGATAGACAGGGCTGGAACGGTAGGTTATACCGGTTCAGTGAAACAGGACTGGAACGAGGGTGACTCGGTTCAGAAAGGGACTTTGTCCACTAAGATAGTCTTGGCCATGAGTCTTGACAAACAAGAAAAGATTCTCTATGATTATGTGTGTATGCCACAAAGTTTCATGTTTTAAGTTATGATTATTGTGATTACATTTCACTGCCATGATTTATCCCATGTTATGAAATTATGATCTCTTTTGCAGGTTAAGATTTCCAAAAGTTATGTGCTTGTGTATACGATGAGATTTATATTTCTTTTGTTTACCCTTACTGAGCATTTGAGCTCACCCTTTTATGTTTTCTTTTCCCTAGGATATAAAGAAAGGTTTTAGGTAAAAAAAGGGAAGATCTTTATCGGAGATATTGAAGATCTTTCACCAAGATTAGAAGATTACGTTCCAAGTTTCCAAAGACACTAAACTATTATGATCCTTGTGTGTGTGTTTTTGTTATATACTAAGTATTCCTCAAAAGTAATGTAATGTCCATGTACGATAAGCTTCGGGTCTCTACAGTTGGTATCAGAGGAAAGGTTTAGTCAACCTTTGGAAACTAGGATGTGAAAACGTTAGTAAGATCCCTAGAGATATTTCTAAGGTATGTCTAGGGATGTCCCTAAGGTTAAGTATACATATAGGTTATAGTACAAGAATTACGCTAACGATCATAGAATTAAACCTAAGATGTTAGATATTGAAGGTACATCCCCTTTATTATGTTGTTTTCCCTAGCATGATTTTTGCCTCTCACACTATTCTTTTTGGGTTTTAGATGATGGCTGGAACCCGAAGGAACCGTGTTGATCAATGCAATGGACAATGCAATGATTGTCCTCCTGAACAAACAAATGTTATGGGAGATGGAGTGCAAAATCTTATTGCTATACTTACACAAGCTATGAATCATTCTGTACTTCCAAATGAGCGAAGAAGGGAACAATATTCTATTGAGTCATTCATGAGGCAATGTCCACCTTCTTTCAGTGGGTCTTCTGATCCACTTGTTGCTGAACAATGGATCAGTACCACTGAAAAGATATTTTCAGTTCTTCAATGTTCTGAACATGATAAAGTCATCTTAGCAGTATATCGTTTGGAAGGTGAAGCTGATCAATGGTGGAATCTTATCAAGAATACGAGGCCAAGAGATGAAATTGAGTCCATGGAATGGGACGAGTTCAAGAACTTATTTTTCAATAAGTACTTCCCTCGTATTCTGCGAACAAATATGGAGAAGGAGTTTCTTGAACTAAAGAAAAAGTATGATGAATCTGTTGGTATATACGAAGCGAATTTTACAAGACTTTCAAGGTATGCATCTGGCATTATCATCCAACCTGAAAGTAAAGTTGATCGATTTTTCAGTGGCTTAAAACCAAGTCTTCGAAGGGCATTAGCTATAAGAGACTTCAGTAGCTATGAAGAAATTGTGCGTTGTGCTATCAAGGTAGAAATGGAAGTTGGTGTTACATATCCATCTCATGGTTTTGATAAGAAACGAAAGATGGAGTTCAAGGAGAAATCTCAGAATAATGGTGAAAAGAAGATGAATGTTTCCTTATGCTCAAAGTGTGGAAAGAAGCATGGTGGAGATTGTCTTAAAGGGACTAGAAAATGTTTTAAGTGTGGAAAAGAAGTTCATCAAGCAGCTGAGTGTCGAGGTAATGGAAAAAGGGTTTCTAATGATGTGAATAAAGCAAACACTGTAGAGAACGCACCACCAACACTTCAATGCTTCAAGTGCAAGGAAATGGGGCATTATGCTAATAAATGCCCTAATCCAAGGGTTAGTGATGATCAACATGAGCAACCACTTAAGGTAAAGGACAAAGGGAAGTCACATGAGATCACTATTGGGGATGTTGAATATGACAACGATGTGGTGGAATGATTAAGTGTTTATGTAATGGGATTCCAAAATAATGTTGTATCATGGAGTATTGGAATATTTATGTATTGGTCTAATGTGATATTCAAAGTGATTGAGATATATTTGGAAATAAGATGATATGCGCATAATGAAGGGAAAACGAGAAAATGAAATGTTTAACAGTATTCATGAGCTCATGATTGATATAAGGACAAAGTGATATCATGGTTTGAGTATATAGAATTTTGAGGAATTTGGTACGTGGAAGGTGTTAACTTTTAACTGCATTCATGTTTTCACTAAGGTTCAATGGGTATTCAAGAGAATACATGATTAAGAACTTTGAATGTTTGGAATGTATCTTATGATATATGGGGATCAACGATGGTATTAAATCTCTGGTAGTCGTTTTCACTATGTTATGAGAGTGGACTGCAGTATTATGGATAAGCCTAAAGATTGGAATGGATTATGTTGGACATAAGTTATTATTGTTTAAGGATAGAAGTTTTTTCTATATTATTGATGGGATGTTATAGTAATATAGCTTTAGAAAAAGGACAACCTGCAGGACGGGCGACAGCCCATCGCGTCGGACAAGGCTGTGGGAATCGAACCCACAACCGAAGTGCGACTGACCTTTATCGCCTACCACTGGCCTATAGGAAGTCCTTATTTAGTAGAAGCTAGTTTTATTATATTAAGCAGTATGATATATGAAGTATAAGTCTATTTTAGGAACCATATATGATTAATCTCACTATAGAATGACTTATGTATATTTAATAACTTTTTCTCACCTTTTGCTTGAGACAGATGGAATGACCCGTCATTCTATCACATGATCTGCTAACACTTCACGAATAACAAATTCAACTTCATTTATTTAAGAGATGAAGTGGAAATTGTTCAAGGAACGAACAACAGTGAGATTGTACCAAAATAAAGTAAGTATTTATTCAAATTCAAAATTTTCAACTTTAGGGAAACGATCTTGAAAACCAAAAATTTTGTCCTAGTGCTCTTATATCTGATTAATCAGATGGTACCTTAGATCATCACAAATATATGGATTTTTGATTTTTGGCTTTTCCATAGCCATGTTCTCTACCACTCTCTATTAGAACATGATGGTTATATTTTTCTTCCATATCCATATTTTCACCTATGTGGAAACCCAATGATTAGTTTATTTGGGTAACCGTTACGTTTCATACTTTAGTTTTTAAAGATTGGTTTTGGTATTCCTTTTTACGATGTGGGTTTCTATTAAAGAAACTTTAGAATAGTAAACCATTTATAACCCCAACGAATTTCGAGGGCGAAATTCATTTTAAGGGGGGTAGAATGTAACAACCCAAGATTTTATGAAAAATATTCTTTTAATTTCACTAATGTCTTGTGTTGTACGCTACACCAAAAGGAGCTTGCACAACACGCATCCTTGAATTTCCTTGCATTACACGCAATCACGACCTTCCTCGATAGCGTGTGTAGTACGCAATAACGAGTTTCACTAAACAACAATATGCTATTAAAATATTATTAAAACTAGCCGTTCTGAATAGTAATAACCACTTTTTGAAATTTTGTAAATTTTATTTTTCAAAATGGAATTCATTTTTGGATTCGTAATATCGAAATTAGCTTAGGGTGAAATTTTGGTGATTTTCGGATAACTTTCATATTTTGATGAATAGTGAAAAGTTCTAAATTTTAATTAAAAACAACTTTTTCAATCGAAATAATTAATAGTGATAAATTATTAGTTTGAGTGGTTTGAAAGTATATTTAGAGTATATTTTTACAATTTAATACAATATTGGTCATTGGATGTAATTTCACATTTAAACCAGACATAAACAAGTGTCAATCTTTTGATAGTTATTATCTCTTAAGAACACGCTATTTGTTTTGACGACGGGAATTAATTTTTAAATTAATTAATGAAACTGATATGTTTTGAATTTTGTAAAATAGAAATCATTTTTGAGTTCATAATATCAAATATAGCTTAGGCCTAATGTTTGGTATTTTTCTGAAAACTTTCAATTTTTGATGAATAGTGAAACCACTATGTGGTAGGTTAAAAACTGAATTTTGCATAAAACTTAATTTTACCGCTTCTGTGAATGGAATTTTGAAAATACGACAGACACGGTTGATATCAGTAAGTAAAATGTGGTTCAATGAGATAAAAATAATTTTTTGTGAATAGTAACTTTTTACTTTTTTTACCACGGTTAATAGTAAATAGGGTAACCAACGGTAAATATGATATTACTATTACCCTAACACATGTCCTAATTCTATTGGATAAGTGTAATTCGACCAAAAACAAACTTATGAATATAATATGACCATTTAGGTCCACTTGGATTAGATTATGACATTTAATATTATTTTATTTAATGAATAGTTACAATAGTTAAAATCAAAGTTTAATAACTAAAACATTTTTAATATGGGTTTATACATAAGATAAATTCGATTATAAATATTCATTAGAAATCTAAAAATATTTCCTACATAATGATATTTTATTTATAATTTTTAGAGTTTAAATAAATTAATTTATTTATGACACAACGATGATGCAGTAATTACACTTTTAAGGAAATGTTAACATAATTGATGTTATAAATTCCCAAATAAATGTAATTTGAGACTTTTTGTGAATTAAAATAATTTAATAGGTTACTATGATATGTTAGTGTTTATTTAATCAACTTGGTTCAAACATATAATTCTTTTATGACTTTCACAAAAATCATATATCAAATAGTGTCAAAATTGACACAAAATAGTTTTTAAATCAAATATTATATTATTAATTGTTATTTTATTCCTAAAAATCTAAGGTTCATCCAAATTACTTAGATAAGGATATATATATTAATAATAAACAATTTGGGGTTCGTTTGGCATGTTATAGTAAGTGTATTAACCATATAGTGTAAGAAAACAAAAAGACA
Source organism: Viscum album (assembly GCA_963277665.1). Classification (NCBI taxonomy): domain Eukaryota; kingdom Viridiplantae; phylum Streptophyta; class Magnoliopsida; order Santalales; family Viscaceae; genus Viscum; species Viscum album. The sequence goes on along the minus strand of OY728141.1, from coordinate 157,838,320 downwards.
CGGTAAAAGTTAAATTATTTAACTTAGAGTTAAATCTAATTGATAAGGTTAAAATAATAACCTAAACATGTCTAAATCCTATTGGTTGATAGTATTTCGACCCATCCCCACTTTAGCTTCGATGTAATACCATTTGGAACCATTATAAACCGATTTTGACTTTAATATAAAATAATATTTTGAGATATTCCTAAGGTGCCCCTCTCCTCCCTTATAAAAGGGCACCTCCTCCCTCTCTTCCTTACACAACCTTGAGCCTTAAAGCTCGGCCAAACCCTGCCAAAATACCTTCTCCACTTCCCTAGTATCATCCTAGAGGTCCTGGTCTTCTTCAAAGACCATCCTTAGTTTTTTAAGTGGAGGCTAAGAAAAGGCGCGTCAAAAAGAGGTAATATCCATTACCGATCTTTTTCAATTTCTTTCTTCTTCAACTTCTTCTTCTTTAGTTGTTTCATGATAAAGTAATAACATCAGTATTTCTTATATACTGATATGTTGTTATAAATTTGAAAAAACTCTAATTAACCTTCTATCCATCCTACGGAAAAAGGAAATCACCGCGCGTGCGTACGTACGGAATACCGTCTCCACGCCGTGGTGTAATCTATTTTCCGCCACCACCTTAATTGGATGGGTATAAAGGTGTAATGAGTAACTATATATGATTATTATAAAGTGATATTGATACTGAAATAGTATACATACACTTCAACACAATTCCACGACCATGGGAACGATATCATCGCTCGTGCGTACGTACGGACTACCGTCTCCACGACGCGATGAGATTCATTCTCAATGATTAACCATTCATGAATGATTATAAAGTATATATAATAAGTACTAATTAAATATATTACCTGATAATGATACTGTAATTATTTATATTTATATGTATGTCATCTACTTAATTCCATTCAATTCAATAAGGAAACGAAAACAGTGTTCATGCGTACGTACGGACCACCGTCTCCATGAACGGTGTATTTATTTCCATTTACTGATTTATTATATATTTATATTCTGAATATATATAAGTCACGTTTTATATTATGTAATTAAGTAATCATGATCTATGTAATCATATGAATAATTAAAAGTTAAAAACACGAACGAGAAATGAGACGATTTTACCAAAAACGCTACTTTAACATGAATTTACAAAAGAACGGGTAATATAAAGTCATAAGTGGACCATATATGATATAATAACAAAGAATATGATTCTGGAATAAGTCAATAACATTATTTAAATCATTATACAGGAGGTTCGGACACTTACAAAGCAAGTCGGACCTAAGGTAAGGGATAATTTTGCAAATCTCATTTTTATCCGAGATTGCATATTCGTAAGTATTTACTGGGGTTATTTCTATCATCCATATCCATGTTTTATAAAAGTGTTTTCATGTATGTTTAAAGTCCTTTTACCCATTTTTGACTTTTACTACATGGTACGTAAGGAATCATTCTTTTGTTTACGTTACGAGGTACTTTTTGACTTTTCCGGCAAAAGTAAGAAAAGAATGTTTTTTTAACTTATACGGCATGAATGGATTTTTAAAACATTATTTCCAAGAAGATTCCTTTACATGTTTTTGAGTTTATTTTTTAATCAACTTATTTTTGTACGACATGTTAAGAAAGGAAAAGTGTTTTTGAAGAAGAAAGGATATTTTCCTCAAGAATGGAGTTCAAGTGTTTTATCAAAATTATTTTCCATCTAAGATAATAAAGGGTTATGTTTTTATCCCTATTATTACATTGATTTGATTATGTTGTGATGGAATTATTTTTATGAATTCCTTTATCTTATATGAATTGTTTTATGATGTCATGATGTTTAAGATTCCCATTTGTATTAAATGGGTTATGCAATGATGTATGATTTATGATTTTGTGGCACACATAAGAATGGTTTCATTATGAGATGGGTGGGACCTATATATCCCTCCAATGCATTGGGTAAATATTTTATATCTCATGAGATAGACAGGGCTGGAACGGTAGGTTATACCGGTTCAGTGAAACAGGACTGGAACGAGGGTGACTCGGTTCAGAAAGGGACTTTGTCCACTAAGATAGTCTTGGCCATGAGTCTTGACTAACAAGAAAAGATTCTCTATGATTATGTGTGTATGCCACAAAGTTTCATGTTTTAAGTTATGATTATTGTGATTACATTTCACTGCCATGATTTATCCCATGTTATGAAATTATGATCTCTTTTGCAGGTTAAGATTTCCAAAAGTTATGTGCTTGTGTATACGATGAGATTTATATTTCTTTTGTTTACCCTTACTGAGCATTTGAGCTCACCCTTTTATGTTTTCTTTTCCCTAGGATATAAAGAAAGGTTTTAGGTAAAAAAAGGGAAGATCTTTATGGGAGATATTGAAGATCTTTCACCACGATTAGAAGATTGCGTTCCGAGTTTCCAAAGACACTAAACTATTACGATCCTTGTGTGTGTGTTTTTGTTATGTACTAAGTATTCCGCAAAAGTAATGTAATGTCCATGTACGATAAGCTTCGGGTCTCTACAGTTGGTATCAGAGGAAAGGTTTAGTCAACCTTTGGAAACTAGGATGTGAAAACGTTAGTAAGATCCCTAGAGATATTTCTAAGGTATGTCTAGGGATGTCCCTAAGGTTAGGTATACATATAGGTTATAGTACAAGAATTATGCTAACGATCATAGAATTAAACCTAAGATGTTAGATATTGAAGGTACATCCCCTTTATTATGTTGTTTTCCCAAGCATGATTTTTTCCTCTCACACTATTCTTTTTGGGTTTTAGACGATGGCTGGAACCCGAAGGAACCGTGTTGATCAATGCAATGGACAATGCAATGATTGTCCTCCTGAACAAACAAATGTTATGGGAGATGGAGTGCAAAATCTTATTGCTATACTTACACAAGCTATGAATCATTCTGGACTTCCAAATGAGAAGAGAAGGGAACAATATTCTATTGAGTCCTTCATGAGGCAATGTCCACCTTCTTTCAGTGGGTCTTCTGATCCACTTGTTGCTGAACAATGGATCAGTACCACTGAAAAGATATTTTCAGTTATTCAATGTTCTGAACACGATAAAGTCATCTTAGCAGTATATCGTTTGGAAGGTGAAGCTGATCAATGGTGGAATCTTATCAAGAATACGAGGCCAAGAGATGAAATTGAGTCCATGGAATGGGACGAGTTCAAGAAGTTATTTTTCAATAAGTACTTCCCTCGTATTCTTCGAACAAATATGGAGAAGGAGTTTCTTGAACTAAAGAAAAAGTATGATGAATCTGTTGGTATATACGAAGCCAATTTTACAAGACTTGCAAGGTATGCATCTGACATTATCATCCAACCTGAAAGTAAAGTTGATCGATTTTTCAGTGGCTTAAAACCAAGTCTTCGAAGGGCATTAGCTATAAGAGACTTCAGTAGCTATGGAGAAATTGTGCGTTGTGCTATCAAGGTAGAAATGGAAGTTGGTGTTACATATCCATCTCATGGTTTTGATAAGAAACGAAAGATGGAGTTCAAGGAGAAATCTCAGAATAATGGTGAAAAGAAGATGAATGTTTCCTTATGCTCAAAGTCTGGAAAGAAGCATGGTGGAGATTGTCTTAAAGGGACTAGAAAATGTTTTAAGTGTGGAAAAGAAGGTCATCAAGCAGCTGAGTGTCGAGGTAATGGAAAAAGGGTTTCTAATGATGTGAATAAAGCAAACACTGCAGAGAATGCACCACCAACACTTCAATGCTTCAAGTGCAAGGAAATGGGGCATTATGCTAATAAATGCCCTAATCCAAGGGTTAGTGATGATCAACATGAGCAACCACTTAAGGCAAAGGACAAAGGGAAGTCACATGCGATCACTATTGGGGATGTTGAATATGACAACGATGTGGTGGAATGATTAAGTGTTTATGTAATGGGATTCCAAAATAATGTTGTATCATGGAGTATTGGAATATTTATGTATTGGTCTAATGTGATATTCAAAGTGATTGAGATATATTTGGAAATAAGATGATATGTGCATAATGAAGGGAAAATGAGAAAATGAAATGTTTAACAGTATTCATGAGCTCATGATTGATATAAGGACAAAGTGATATCATGGTTGGAGTATATAGAATTTTGAGGAATTTGGTACGTGGAAGGTGTTAAATTTTAACTGCATTCATGTTTTCACTAAGGTTCAGTGGGTATTCAAGAGAATACATGATTAAGGACTTTGAATGTTTGCAATGTATCTTATGATATATAGGGATCAACGATGGTATTAAATCTCTGGTAGTCGTTTTCACTATGTTATGAGAGTGGACTACAGTATTATGGATAAGCCTAAAGATTGGAATGGATTATGTTGGACATAAGTTATTATTGTTTAAGGATAGAAGTTTTTTCTATATTATTGATGGGATGTTATAGTAATATAGCTTTAGAAAAAGGACAACCTGCAGGACGGGCGACAGCCCATCGCGTCGGACAAGGCTGTGGGAATCGAACCCACAACTGAAGTGCGACTCGCCTTTATCGCCTACCACTGGCCTATAGGAAGTCCCTATTTAGTAGAAGCTAGTTTTATTATATTAATCAGTATGATATATGAAGTATAAGTCCATTTTAGGAACCATATATGATTAATCTCACTATAGAATGACTTATGTATATTTAATAACTTTTTCTTACCTTTTGTTTGAGACAGATGGAATGACCCGTCATTCTATCACATGATCCGCTAACACTTCACGAATAACAAATTCATCTTCATTTATTTAAGAGATGAAGTGGAAATTGTTCAAGGCACGAACAACAGTGAGATTGTACCAAAATAAAGTAAGTATTTATTCAAATTCAAAATTTTCAACTTTAGGGAAACGATCTTGAAAACCAAAAATTTTGTCCTAGTGCTCTTATATCTGATTAATCAGATGGTACCTTAGATCATCACAAATATATGGATTTTTGATTGTTGGCTTTTCCATAGCCATGTTCTCTACCACTCTCTATTAGAACATGATGGTTATATTTTTCTTCCATATCCATATTTTCACCAATGTGGAAACCCAGTGATTAGTTTATTTGGGTAACCGTTACATTGCATACTTTAGTTTTTAAAGATTGGTTTTGGTATTCCTTTTTACGATGTGGGTTTCTATTAAAGAAACTTTAGAATAGTAAACCATTTATAACCCTGACGAATTTCGAGGGCGAAATTCATTTTAAGGGGGGTAGAATGTAACAACCCAAGATTTTATGAAAAATATTCTTTTAATTTCACTAATGTCTTGTGTTGTATGCTACACCAAAAGGAGCTTGCACAACACGCATCCTTGAATTGCCTTTCATTACACGCAATCGCGACCTACCTCGATAGCGTGTGTAGTACGCAATAACGAGTTTCACTAAACAACAATATGCTATTAAAATATTATTAAAACTAGCCGTTTTGAATAGTAATAACCACTTTTTGAAATTTTGTAAATTTTATTTTTCAAAATGGAATTCATTTTTGGATTTGTAATATCGAAATTATCTTAGGGTGAAATTTTGGTGATTTTCGGATAACTTTCATATTTTGATGAATAGTGAAAAGTACTAAATTTTAATTAAAAACAACTTTTTCAATCGAAATAATTAATAGTGATAAATTATTAGTTTGAGTGGTTTGAAAGTATATTTAGAGTATATTTTTACAATTTAATACAATATTGGTCATTGGATGTAATTTCACATTTAAATCAGACATAAACAAGTGTCAATCTTTTGATAGTTATTATCTCTTAAGAACACGCTATTTGTTTTGACGACGGGAATTAATTTTTAAATTAATTAATGCAACTGATATGTTTTGAATTTGGTAAAATAGAAATCATTTTTGAGTTCATAATATCAAATATAGCTTAGGCCTAATGTTTGTTATTTTTCTGAAAACTTTCAATTTTTGATGAATAGTGAAACCACTATGTGGTAGGTTAAAAACTGAATTTTGCATAAAACTTAATTTTACCGCTTATGTGAATGGAATTTCGAAAATACGATAGACACGGTTGATATCAGTAAGTAAAATGTGGTTCAATGAGATAAAAATAATTTTTTGGTGAATAGTAACTTTTTACTTTTTTTACCGCGGTTAATAGTAAATAGGGTAACTAACGGTAAATATGATATTACTATTACCCTAACACATGTCCTAATTCTATTAGATAAGTGTAATTCGACCAAAACCAACCTTATGAATATAATATGACCATTTAGGTCCACTTGGATTAGATTATGACATTTAATATTATTTTATTTAATGAATAGTTACAATAGTTAAAATCAAAGTTTAATGACTAAAACATTTTTAATATGGGTTTATACATAAGATAAATTCGATTATAAATATTCATTAGAAATATAAAAAGATTTCCTACATAATGATATTTTATTTATAATTTTTAGAGTTTAAATAAATTAATTTATTTATGACACAACGATGATGCAGTAATTACCCTTTTAAGGAAATGTTAACATAATTGATGTTATAAATGCCCAAATAAATGTAATTTGAGACTTTTTGTGAATTAAAATAATTTTTTAGGTTACTATGATATGTTAGTGTTTATTTAATCAACTTGGTTTGAACATATAATTCTGTTATGACTTTCACAAAAATCATATATCAAATAGTGTCAAAATTGACACAAAATAGTTTTTAAATAAAATATTATATTATTAATTGTTATTTTATTCCTAAAAATCTAAGGTTCAGCCAAATGACTTAGATAAGGATATATATATTAATAATAAACAATTTGGGGTTCTTTCGGCATGTTATAGTAAGTGTATTAACCATATAGTGTAAGAAAACAAAAAGACACGGTAAAAGTTAAATTATTTAACTTAGAGTTAAATCTAATTGATAAGGTTAAAATAATAACCTAAACTTGTCTAAATCCTATTGGTTGATAGGATTTCGACCCATCCCCACTTTAGCTTCTAAGTAATACCATTTGGAACCATTATGAACCGATTTTGACTTTAATATAAAATAATATTTTGAGATATTCCTAAGGTGCCCCTCTCCTCCCTTATAAAAGGGCACCTCCTCCCTCTCTTCCTTACACAACCTTGAGCCTTCAAGCTCGGCCAAACCCTGCCAAAATCCATTCTCCACTTCCCTAGTATCATCCTAGAGGTCCTGGTCTTCTTCAAAGACCATCCTTAGTTTTTTAAGTGGAGGCTAAGAAAAGGCGCGTCAAAAAGAGGTAATATCCATTACCGATCTTTTTCAATTTCTTTCTTCTTCAACTTATTCTTCTTTAGTTGTTTCATGATAAAGTAATAACATCAGTATTTCTTATATACTGATATGTTGTTATAAATATGAAAAAACTCTAATTAACCTTCTATCCATCCTACGGAAAAAGGAAATCACCGCGCGTGCGTACGTACGGAATACCGTCTCCACGCCGTGGTGTAATCTATTTTCCGCCACCACCTTAATTGGATGGGTATAAAGGTGTAATGAGTAACTATATATTATTATTATAAAGTGATATTGAAACTGAAATAGTATACATACACTTCAACACAATTCCACGACCATGGGAACGATATCATCGCTCGTGCGTACATACGGACTACCGTCTCCACGACGCGATGAGATTCATTCTCAATGATTAACCATTCATGAATGATTATAAAGTATATATAATAAGTACTTATGAAATATATTACCTGATAATGATACTGTAATTATTTATATTTATATGTATGTCATCTACTTAATTCCATTCAATTCAATAAGGAAACGAAAACAACGTTCATGCGTACGTACGGACCACCGTCTCCATGAACGGTGTATTTCTTTCCATTTACTGATTTATTATATATTTATATTCTGAATATATATAAGTCACGTTTTATATTCTTTAATTAAGTAATCATGATCTATGTAATCATATGAATAATTACAAGTTAAAAACACGAACGAGAAATGAGACGATTTTACCCAAAACGCTACTTTAACATGAATTTACAAAAGAACAGGTAATATAAAGTCATAATTGGACCATATATGATATAATAACAATGAATATGATTCTGGAATAAGTCAATAACATGATTTAAATCATTATACAAGAGGTTCGGACACTTACAAAGCAAGTCGGACCTAAGGTAAGGGATAATTTTGCAAATCTCATTTTTATCCGAGATTGCATATTCGTAAGTATTTACTGGGGTTATTTCTATCATCCATGTCCATGTTTTATAAAAGTGTTTTCATGTATGTTTAAAGTCTTTTTTACCCATTTTTGACTTTTACTACATGGTACGTAAGGAATCATTCTTTTGTTTACGTTACAAGGTACTTTTTGACTTTTCCGGCAAAAGTAAGAAAAGAATGTTTTTTTAACTTATATGGCATGAATGGATTTTTAAAACATTATTTCTAAGAAGCTTCCTTTACAAGTTTTCGAGTTTATTTTTTAATCAAATTCTTTTTGTACGACATGTTAAGAAAGGAAAAGTGTTTTTGAAGAAGAAAGGATATTTTCCTCAAGAATGGAGTTCAAGTGTTTTATCAAAATTATTTTCCATCTAAGATAATAAAGGGTTATGTTTTTATCCCTATTATTACATTGATTTGATTATGTTGTGATGGAATTATTTTTATGAATTCCTTTATCTTATATGAATTGTTTTAGGATGTCATGATGTTTAAGATTCCCATTTGTATTACATGGGTTATTCAATGATGTATGATTTATGATTTTGTGGCACACATAAGAATGGTTTCATTATGAGATGGGTGGGACCTATATATCCCTCCAATGCATTGGGTAAAGATTTTATATCTCATGAGATAGACAGGGCTGGAACGGTAGGTTATACCGGTTCAGTGAAACAGGACTGGAACAAGGGTGACTCGGTTCAGAAAGGGACTTTGTCCACTAAGATAGTCTTGGCCATGAGTCTTGAGTAACAAGAAAAGATTCTCTATGATTATGTGTGTATGCCACAAAGTTTCATGTTTTATGTTATGATTATTGTGATTACATTTCACTGCCATGATTTATCCCATGTTATGAAATTATGATCTCTTTTGCAGGTTAAGATTTCCAAAAGTTATGTGCTTGTGTATACGATGAGATTTATATTTCTTTTGTTTACCCTTACTGAGCATTTGAGCTCACCCTTTTATGTTTTCTTTTCCCTAGGATATAAAGAAAGGTTTTAGGTAAAAAAAGGGAAGATCTTTATGGGATATATTGAAGATCTTTCACCACGATTAGAAGATTACGTTCCGAGTTTCCAAAGACACTAAACTATTACGATCCTTGTGTGTGTGTTTTTGTTATGTACTAAGTATTCCGCAAAAGTAATGTAATTTCCATGTACGATAAGCTTCAGGTCTCTACATGTATCGTACAATCATAATCCTTGATAAATTCAAACCATCTCCTTTGCCTCATGTTGAGTTCTTTTTGTGAGAAGATATACTTCAAACTCTTGTGATCAGTATAAATCTCACATTTTTCACCATAGAGGTAGTGCCTCCATATCTTCAAAGAAAAGATCATAGCTGCTAACTCGAGATCATGCGTAGGATAGTTTTGTACATGAATTTTCAACTGTCGTGATGCATAGGCAATAACTCTATCATTCTGCATAAGGACACAACCAAGTCCTTTCTTCGATGCATCACTATAAATAACGAACCCATCATTCCCCGATGGTAGAGTCAATATAGTAGAATTGACTAATATTCTCTTCATTTCTTCGAAAAATTCTTCAAACTCTTTTTTCCAAACAAATTTAACCCCTTTACATGTGAGCTTCTTTAATGGGTTAGCCAATCAGGAGAAATTATGGACGAAACGTCGATAATAACCTGCCAAACCAATAAAACTACGTACCTCAGTTATACTCGTAGGTGCTGGACATTCTTGGATTTCCTTGGTCTTAGAAGGATCAACAGATATTCCATCTTTAGAGACAATATGGCCAAGAAAAGAAATCTCATGAAGCCAGAATTCACACTTGTTAGACTTTCTATATAATTCATGTCTTCTCAGAGTCTTTAGGATAATGCGCAAGTGATTTTCATGACCTTCGTAGCTTTTGGAGTATACCAAGATATCATCAATAAATACCACCAAAAATTCATCGAGATACTCCTTGAAAACTCTATTCATCAGATCCATGAATACAGAGGGTGCATTAGTAAATCCAAAAGGCATTACAGTAAACTCGTAATGCCCATACCTGGTTCGAAATGCTATCTTCGGAATGTCTTCCTTCTTCACACACAACTGATGGTATCCAGATCAAAGGTCAATCTTTGAAAAGTATTGAGCTCCATGCAGTTGGTCAAATAAATCATCAATGCGAGGTAGGGGATACTTTTTCTTTATTGTTATATCATTGATCTCCCAATAGTCGATACATAACCTCATAGATCCATCTTTCTTTTTAACAAAAAGAACAGGGGCTCCCCATGGAGAAACACTAGGGAGAATAAATCCCTTATTACTCAATTCCTCTAGTTGTTTCTTTAGATCAACTTATTCTACAGTGGCCATTCTATAAGGGATCTTTGATATAGGCCTTGATCTAGGAATTAAATCAATGGAAAACTCAACTTCTCGTTCTGGAGGATGTCCAGGTAAATCTTCTGGAAATACATCTACAAATTCTTTCACAACAGGTACATACACTATTTGAACATTCCTTTCCTCACCCATAGTTATTTCATTCTCTTCCTCCCCAATAATTGAATTTATTTTAGCTACTGGGGGTGGATCTAAATAAGAATTAGGTGGTGATGATTATGCTTTAAAGATAAGGTGTTCCTTATCATCATCATCAAGAATTGTAACCTCTTTCTTCTTACAATAAATCTTCGCATCATAGTCCGAAATCCAGTCCATACCGAGGATTATATCAAACTCAATCATAGGTATGACGATGAGATCAGCAGATAAAGAACATTTATGTGCTCTAATGGGGACTGATTCACAAACATTTGTTACAATGATACTTCCCTTAGAAGTTTTAACTGAAAACTCCCTTGTTAAATCAAATTGGAAATATCTAATTTTCTTAGAAAACTGGGAAGATATGAAACAATGCGATGATCCAGAATCAAATAATGCATTTGCTAAACTTGAGGAAACCATTAAATTACCTGCCACCACGTCTTTCGGAGCTTCTACCTTAGCAGTAGTGATAGCATAAGCTTGGACTTGATCCCTTTATCTTTTCTGAGGTAAGTTTTCCTGATGCTTATGAAATTCATTTTCATAATTCCCCATCTCCCTGAAATTTTAGCACTAAACATTAGTATCTTCCTTCTTCCCCTTGCAATCACGAGCTTGGTGGCCTTTTTCAACACACTTGTAACTGACTCCCATTCCCTTCAAGCAAGTACCGGGGTGTTTCTTCCCACATTTACCACAGGATGGATATTAAAACTTTCCGTTATTCCCCTTATTTCCATTAGTAGATTGATTAGTAGGTCTCTTCTTCTCTTGCTTTGCTTTAAAGTCATAAGACTTAGAGAATTCCTTTTCGGTCTTGATAGCACATGAGACAATGTCTTCGTACGATGAAAAGGATTGTGAGACTAATGCTCGACGGAGAAATGGTTTTAACCCATCAAATAAATGATCAATCTTACTTCTTGGGTTACGTATATAATCTCCAGCATACCTTGCTAACCTTGTAAAGTTAGCCTCATACTTTGTGACATTCTCATCCTCCTTTTGTCTCAGACTCAGAAACCGCCTTTCCATATCTGCTCGGTGGTCGCGAGGAAAGTATTTTTCTAAAAACAGATCTTTGAACTCCCTCCATTCCATATTTGATACTTCATCATCTTCCTTAGTATTTTGAATCAATGACCACCATTGATCAGCAACTCCAGTGAGGCGGTAAACTGCCATGATAACTTTTTCCGTTTCACTACTCCCCAAAGCCTGAAATATTTTCTCTAGGGAAAATATCAATTTCTCAGCTACTATGGGATTTGTACTCCCATTGAAAGTTGGTGGTTGTTTCCTCATGAATCGATCTAACATTGATCCTCCATGCTGCGGATCAGGGTGCTCCATACGGGTAAGGTTATTATTCATAACCTGAGTGAGTTATCCCAGTATGGTGATTAGTTGATCGGAACCAGTTGCATCACCAGCTCCACTATAATTATCTTGAGCAGGAGGGAAATCCCTACATGGAGTGCGTGCATTGATACGGTTTCCATTTCTTCCACTAGGCGCCATTTCTAAACAATGGCATAAACTAGATCAGTTTATGAATCAAAATACATAATCCCATACTTATAAAACACTTAACATAAATTGAACTATTTATGGATATAATCCATAATCATAAAAATGTTTTCTTTGAGGAAGTATATACTCATAAACCCTTCATAATTATTTGTAAAGAAAATGAGAGTTATCCTAATCATATCCCCCGGGAGTGTCGTAACCAAGAGTGCAGCAAGGCCCGTTGTCGTGCACCAGTTCCCGTTTGAGTCTATCTCAAAGTGATGTTTTCAGGTTTTACCCCAAGGTACATATGTGCCAGAGCCGCCTCTATCTGCTCATATCCAGACAGGGATGTATTGCTCAAAAAACTCACAAAATCTCTACAATACCAAAATTCTAGGAAGTTCTTCTATACTAATCCTCAAAGTTCATCTTAGGTCTACGTGCTCTAATCAGAGTTTATCTAAATCTAGCTTCCAAGGTTTGTACTAAACATCCTCTGATACCAACTGTAATTCCCCAACCCTAGTTACCCAGAGTCGGTGCATTATTACATAACATTGGCATGATCACAAGAAAGATCAAATCTCGAAAGAACGATTGGTTTAGTAGCCTTGGAAACACTAGATATATTCATAATGTTTTACATTACATCATAAAGTGAAAAACTACTACAACAACATATTTTCTTCATATTACACACTCATATCCCCACATAAAATCTCTGCTGGTCATTCATAATTTACTTCTTCATACCTTGGGAAAAATAAAACATAGAAAAGGGGTGAGCTCAAATGCCCAGTAAGGATAACAATATAGTGGAAAATTTCATAAATAAGAATAAACATTTAAGGCAATGTATAAATAAAACAAAAGCCTTTTAAACTTGAACTTCAACATAGTATGGCAAAAATAAAATGAAATAATTCCATTTACTTATTCACATGGATATTCTACTAATCGAATAATCACATGCAATATCAATAACCACTTTCATAATTATGGAATGAATAATGCCAGACTATCATAACCACATAGCCAAGACCTCGTGCCAAGATTAAAAATAAGATTTTTCCAAGGCCTTGTGCCAAGAAAAAAGTTTGTCTAATGAGACCTACCGATGCATCGAGGAGCTATAGCGGCCTCAACCCGTCACATATTAAGTCCAATGCATTCCCATATGAAAAGGTTTAAACATAACATAAACATTCATATTAAAACTAGCATACGAAATGTAAATACTTTTACCATAAACTATGAACGGTATAAAAATAGCACATCCACAGTCAAACATATCACAAAATCTTCAATACAATATAGAAGTTTTGTATCATAATAAATCAACCTCAAATAAGCATAAAATCCATCAAAGGATGTTGACATAGATGAAATCAAAACTCTTTTTAGAGAAATATCTTTTTCTATTTTGAAATCATTTAAGAGTCTTATATTTATGAAATAAAACATTTTCTTTGAAAATATTCTTATCAGCTTGTAAGGGAAGATTCAACAATTTTATAACGGTGGAAAATAGCCGCACCCTCCGTATAAGTTAATAAAACATTCTTACCTTAATTCTGTCGAAATGGTTAAAAGCACCTTGTTTGGAAAACGATGAAAAGATTCATTTATAAAACTCTTATAAAAAGTCAAACAAGGGTATAAATGACATTAAACCATATTATTTTAAATAGTAAAATCTTTTTGAAATACATTTTGAAGAAACATGGATGTGGATGATAAAGAAATCCCAGTAGATTATTACGTATAAACAACCTCAGATAATGAAGAGATTGTGAAATAAACCCTTAACTTGTACTTTTCCTTGGTTGGGGTAGGTTAACCTCCTGTATAATGGTGAAATAATTGTTATTAAATTATACAAGAATCATATAAATTAATATGATATCATATATGATCTTTTAACATTGATTTGTTAATAATATCTTAGTATTACCGTTGTTTCAGGTGTTAACTTACTTGTTTTCTTTTATATGTTTTGTTATGTAAGACATGTTTGTAATGGATAGGTTGTATATTATTCATATCCAGAATGATGTCAAGTCCTTAAACATCATTTTTAAATCATCAAATGATAATTATACTTGAATGGATACGATGGATAATGAATCTTATCGCGTTCGTGGAGACGGTAGTCCGTACGTACGCACGAGCGACAATATCATTCTTTTGATATTAAAATAATATATAAATGGATGGTATATAATATATACAGAATCATTAACATGTTATATTTATTACTTACATGAGATACCCATCATTATTATACCCATCCAAATAATAATATATTGAACAACAATTACACCATGACGTGGAGACGGTAAGCCGTACGTACGCACGTATGGTGACATGTTATTCAAAGGGTGGATAGAATAATGAATATGGTTGTACCATATTTATAATAACATCACAGTATATATATTATACTGGAGTTATTATTTTATAATGGTAACATCAAAGGAAGAATAAGTGGAAGAAGAAAGGAACTTTGAAAAGGGTGGTGAAATCATTACCTCTTCTTTGGGTTCTTCCTTTTGATTTGATAAAAAGGGCTCCTTAGGTTGGCTTTCTGATCCAAATAAGGCCTCTAGGTTGTAGTGAGGGATGTTGGGAGAGTATTTGGGCAGATTTTGGCCGAACCAAAAGGCTTTTAAGGTGTGAAGAAATGAGAAGGAGGAGTGCCCTTTTATAAGAGGGGTGAGGGGCACCTTTGGAAAAGCTAGAAATATTAATTTATAATAAATTCATATTCGGTTTCTAATGGCTCAAAAGTAGATTATTTAAATTTTAAGGTGGGTATGGGTCAAAAAACACTCAAACAATAGAATTTAGACAGTTTTGGGTACTTACATTAACCTTATATTTAAGTATTAACTCTAAGTTAATTAGTTTCACTTTTACAACGTCTCTTTGTATTTTTATATTATATGGTTAATAAACTTACTATATACATCCAAGAGACCCCCAAGTGGTACATTAATGATAAACCTATTATGATATAAGTCTCTTGGCCGAACCTTAGATTTTTAAGAATTTAATATCAAATAATAATATAATATTTGTTTTGAAAACTCTTTTATGTAAATTTTGACACTATTCAATAGTTGATTTTTGTGAAACTCATAACAGAATTATTACTTCGAACAAAGTTAATTAAATAAATAATAATATGCCATATTATCCTAGAAAATTATTGTATTTCATTAAAAGTCTCAAATTTTATTTATTTGGGTATTTATAATATCAATTATTTTAAATTTTCACTATTATGGTAATTACTGCATCATCATTGTGTCATAAATAAATTAACTTATGTAATCTATAAAAATTATAAATAAAATATCCTTATGTAGGAAATCTTTTTAGATTTTTAATGAATATTTATAGTCGAAACTCCAACATATATAACCCTATGTAAAAATTGTTTTGGTAAAAGATATATACTTGTGTCATTTTTGAATTCATTTTAACTTAATTATAATTAAGTGTCCCTATCACCTACAAGTGGCTCCATGGGGTCCCAAAAGAGGCCCAAAGATGTCTATGGTCGAACATGTATCAACCAATAAGTCTAGGACACGTTTTAGGGTAATTTATTATTATTATAATATTATTTTTTACCCCTTATTTACCGGATTTACCCTTAACCATGGTAAATAAAATATTTACCGAAGTAATTATTCAAAATGTCTAAAAATAAAAGTTACCTATTTACACAATTTGAACATCCTGATTCCAAATATGGAATCCATTTTTCCAAATTCAACACATAGAAGTGGAAGAAATTAATTTAAAATTAATTCCCGTTGTTAAAACAAAAAGCGTGTTTTTAAGAGATAATAACTATCAAAAGATTGACACTTGTTTATGTCCGGTTTAATTTTAAAATTATGTACAATGACCAACATTGAATTAAATGGTAAAAATATATTATTAATATACTTTAAAACCACTCAAATTAATAATTTATCATCATTAATTATTTTGATTAAAAAAGTTGTTTTTAATTATAATTTAGTAATTTTCACTATTCATCAAAATATTAAAGTTATCCGAAAAGTACCAAAATTTTACCTTAGGCTAAATTAGATATTCCAAATCCAAAAATAAAGTCCATTTTGAAATATAAAATATATATAATTTCAAAAGTAGGTATTACTATTCATAACGGCTAGTTTGATTGGTTATGGCGTGTTAGAACTCGGTGTTGCGTACAACAGATGCAATCACATTATTCAAAGAGAAGCGTACCGTAGAAGCTTGGGGTGTTACAATAAATTATTATAAATAATACCTATCAGTTACATTAGTAACCTAGTAAAATGAACATTTTAAAAAAATGAATACAAACACCACTATTATGAAACTAGTAGAAACCATCAAAACTATAAACATTGATGTTGAAAATCAGAATAATTCATATAGAGAATGAATATTTATGAAGAGTATAAAAGAAAATGGATATGACTATAGTAGTTAATTAAGATATTAATAAATATTTGGTTATTATACCAAATTTTAATGTACATTCATGGAAGCTGGGACATGAGGTAAGGGTTTTCCATCTCAAATTCCTCTCCTTGAGACGTGTTTTATATAATGCACCTAATTTCATTTATGTGGTGTATAAATAATTCCTATGAAAAATGTTATATCATTAAAATACTTTATTCAAGGTATTTTAAGATCATGTTTAAGACCTATCTTTCAGTAGTTTATTATTGAATTTCTAACTAATCCATAAGTGGGGTTTTTCTTTATAATTTTTCATTCTTTAGGACTCATAATATAACAACCACACATTTTATTTTGTGTGGTGTATACATTACCATGTAATAATTTTTTACATGTTAATAATGAAATTTAATATATTTAAAAATATATATTATCATCCCCCTCTCATATTGTTTCGATTCAATATTTATCTTTTCCATGGTGGACAGACAATCATAATTTTTGGTAAACTTAAAGTGTGTGAGATTTCTTAGAAAATACATCCCTATCTGGATATTGGAAAGTGGATGCTTCTATGAAAAAAATTCTGCTAGGGTAATCACCCTGAAAAGGTTTGGTGGAGCATTGAAACAATCATCACCCTGATACACAATGAGTGGGCATTAAACTGCACATCTGATGATACCGTTTAGGGGATATGCTTTAGAAATTTGACACTCTCTTAATGAACCACGATGAAGGAATTTTCATGCCATTACCTTGGTCTCCTACCAATGAAATCTATTAAATACGACTACTATATTTCAAGGACAATCTAAAACATTTTAAGTACCCTCAAAAATATATTTATTTATAAGGGTACTTCATGTTATGTTGATGATAACCCACATGTAACATCCCAGATCTAGATGCCACTAAAAGGTT
The DNA here is from genome assembly GCA_963277665.1 of Viscum album. Classification (NCBI taxonomy): domain Eukaryota; kingdom Viridiplantae; phylum Streptophyta; class Magnoliopsida; order Santalales; family Viscaceae; genus Viscum; species Viscum album. The sequence goes on along the minus strand of OY728141.1, from coordinate 157,820,646 downwards.
CCCCGTACCTGACTATCCATATAGCCTCAAGCACATTTCCCCAAACACCAGAGGCTTCTGACAATCAGTGATGGCCTAGGGTGTGATAGTGGAGAAACTATTCCCTCATTAGTAGATTATAACATAGCGGAATAAATAATAACAATAGAAGAAGAAGTAAACAACATGAAACTGAAGTAAAAAATGGAAGAATGAAAGGTAAAGATAACTAGAAGACATATAATATTAGAATGATGTAGCATGCCACATGTTCTATGAAGTAATGAAAACAAGTTACACTATTATCAAGTATAATACGATACTAAGGTTTAACAATACAAAGTGAAACACAACAACATCTCAATCCTTGGATTGGTCCCATGATCTCCTGCTCCTAAGAAATAATCAAGTACCTGTATAAGAGGGCTTTTCTATTTCAACAACTGCAACAATGTAGTCCTTTTGGGCCCAAAAACATGATCCAAATAGGGTGTGAGAAATAAATCCTAGTAGGAAACCATCATAGGTTTTTTCTAATCTGTTAGGGAGTTTATAAAATAGTAGTTTGTAATAATGAAATCATTAAACTAGGATGTACTCAAAAGTAAAAAATCCTACATGTCTTGTTCCATTTATACTATTCATGTTCATTAACCAATTAAATTACATAAAATCATAAGTTCATAGGATATGACCACATCCAGTCAATTACCTATTCAAGAAAACACAATATATACCTCAACAAGAAATCTATCAAGTAAAATGAAAATTGAATCCAAACTCGTGCTTTAGCTTGGAAGATGCATCATAAGTCATTACAATAGTCAAACCTCAGTTCAAAACCTTTCCCTTAGGCAGTCTACAGACATAAAAAATCATTGAACATTGGAAATTTCCCACAAACATAAAAAAACGTATCCCACATGCACACAAAACCTTTCCCATAGGCATTAAAAATCTTTTTCCGGCAGGCAGAATAATTCAACAGGGCCAAGCCCGAAATATAAGCAATTCATCATAAGGGAACACATGGAATATTTACACTATTACATGGTTAACAAAGAAACAATTCACATTGTTATGCTTTTAATTAACAAAATTATTTCAACCCACCCATAGAGGGAAACAGAGGCATAACCATGGTAATCCTAAGCCAAAAGGCCCAATAATAGTTATGTAAGGGAAATGCACCAACATGGTGGCCCTTAAAAAAAATAAGCAGTCTCAACATACTTCAATTCATATAAATAATCACCTAAAAATCCTTTGGCATTAACACAGGTCAAAGTCTCAACAAAGAGACATCCCAGACATGGGTGTGCAGCACAACAACACATATAAACAACTTGACATTAAGAAATTAGCATGAGGAAACCTACATCATCATGGTATGACTCTCTTCATCCAGCCTTGAATTTCAATTCAAGTTATTATAATATAAATATATGAAACAAGGATATTCACTCAAACATTAAATAACTTATTCAAGGAAAAAATCACCAAGAATGGCTCAATAGTAATCAAGAGATTACTAATTGCATTCAAACGAGACTGATGATGATTGATTTAGAGTTCAGATGATCAATCGAGAAGGGGTTGAAGATTCGGCGCTCCTATTGAGTTCCCTCGGTGATCCTTCTGTACTATCTAACGAAAGAAGAGGCTACTACATTTTTTAAGAAAAAAACAAAAAATACATAGCATGTAAGTCTATATAAATGTTGTGTATATCATTTAACAGTTCATTTGGTGGATGAATTCTGCCAAATTACTTTCTAGGGCCTTCACACATGACTACACGACATGTACTAGGAAGTACACAACATGTAGTTGGGTTTTCCACTTTCCCTCACTGACATGCCCACATTCCATGTATTCCCTTCACATAGAGACATACTACATGGTGTGTGCTTGGAATTACATGGCGTGTAACCCCTAATTCTATCAATTTTCCCAAATTTCCCTTGTTTTCTTGAAAAAAATTCAAAGGAAAAAAGAAATGAAGAAACCATACCTCGAAGGAAGAACCAAGTTCTTACCAACACCCCCCCTTAAAGAAATTTTTCCACGCATTTCCCTTCCAAGGGTGGTGAAGGAATATCTGAGAATAAATCCGGCCAATGGGCATGTACATCGGCCTACCTCTACCAAGTATCGTCCTGTACTCGACCATGCTACCATAGAAACCGTACGATAGGAACTGACTGGCCTCAGAGAACCTTCATTCTCATATCAATAATATGAATGGGATTCTCTTGAAGGGATGCATCAACCTGAAGCTCAACCTTCTTGGGCCGAAAAACGTGAGATTAGTCTGAGTGATAGTGGTGTAGCTGAGATACATGGAAGATGTCATGCATGGTGCGATACCTCTGAGGTAACTGTAATCGATAGGCTATAGACCCGACCTACTCTAGAATCTCAAACTATCAGACATATCTCGGTGAAATCTTACCCTATATCATGATTATCTTATGTCCCAACCTTGTTGTGACACGTAGGAAAACTCGATCCCTAACCTTGAACTCCAAGGGTTGGCTATGAATATTAGAATAAGATTGTTGATGAGACTGTGTAGTATCCATCCATCTCTGAATCAAGTGGAACTACTCAGAAGTCTCCTGCATGATACATGGTCCCAGTAAGGCTACCTCACCACCTCTAACCAGTATAGGGGAGAACGAAATGGACTACCGTATAAAACCTCATAAGGTTCTATCTATATAGTCACCTGAAAACTATTATTGTAGGAGAAATTGATAAGAGTAATATGATTATCCCAAGATCCCCCAAAGTCTAAGACACATGCACACAACATGTCCTCTAGCACCTATATCATATGCTCTAACTGACCATCAGTCTAAGGGTGGTATGTTGTGCTCATAATAACCTGTATACCCAATCCTATCTAAAAACTCTTCTATAAATGAGACATAAAGTGGGAATCCCTATCCAAAATGATAGAACAAGGAACCCCATGAAGTCGTATCACCTCTCAGATATACATCTTTCTGAGATCATCATCATTAAAGGTCTCCTTGATTGGAAGGAAGTGAGTGACCTTCGTAAGCCTATCAACTAAAACCCACACAACATCATTGCCTCTAGGTAACCTTGGTAACCCCATCAAAAAATCTATCACGACATCTTCCAATTTCCACTTCGAAATAGGTAACTACTTTAAAAGCCCATCTGACCAATGATGCTCTGCCTTCACCAGATGACCAGTGGAACACCATGTAACAAAACCTGCTACTTCTTGCTTCATACCTGGACACCAGTACAAATAGTGCAAGTCATGGAACATCATGGTGACTCCAGGATGAACTTACCAAGATGAATCATGAAACTCCCACATAATCTCCTCACATATATCCCCTGGAACCCACACACATCCATGAATACACAAAACTTCATCCTCACCTATCGTCCATTCATGAGGAGGGTCCTCACCTTCCACACTCTCTAATAGAACTAGGCCTTTAAAATCTGATCAATTCCTCATCATCAATCTATCTAGTAGGGTAGAGGTAACAACCAAAGATGAAATATAAGTCTATCCTTAACTACAGTGCACCTCAAAATGCATCTCAGAGAACAAAGCCAAAAGCTTCCACTCACCACTAGCCTCCTGCACTACCTATATTTAGGTCCTCCTACATAGTGCATCAAACACTTCATTACCTTTTCCAGGAATATAAGTGAGCTCAAAATTGAATGACTGAAGGTATTCCACCAACCTTCGCTATCTCAGATTCAAATCATGCTGATTAAAGATGTATTTTCGACTTTTGTGGTCTGTGTATACTAAAAAATTCTCTTCCAATAAATAATGTATCCAATAGAGCAGGGAATGAACAACTACAAATAACTCGAGATCATGCATGAGGTAATTCCTCTCATGTGGCATTAACTACCGAGACCTATACACAACAACTCGATCCCCTTGCATAATCATTAATCCCAGGAAAATACTTGATGCATCACAACACACAGTGTAACTCTTTCTCGGATATGAAAATATCAGTATCAGTGCTGAAGTCAAACATCCCTTCAACTCCTAAAAGGCTACATCACAAGAATCTAACCATGAAAACTTCACACCTTTCTCAGTCAAGACCATAATCACCACTGATAAGCATGATAAGTACCATATAAAATGAATGTAGTAGCCAACTAGCCCCAAGAAACTCCGTAACTCAAAAATGTTCTTGGGTTGCTCCTAGGTCACTACTTCTCTCACCTTCTCTATGTCCATTGATACTCTAGTCTCTAAGATGATGTGACCTAGGAAGTGAATATGATCCATCCAAAGGTAGTATTTTGCAATATTAGCATATAAACGCTGCTCTCTCAGTGTACTAAGAACGATCTCAAGATTCTTGGCATGATCATGTAGATTATAAGAACACACAAAGATATCATCCATGAAAACCAACTCAAAAAAATATAGGTAAGGATGAAACACTTGGTTCATCAATTCCATAAAAACTGCTGGTGTGTTCATGAGACAAAACAGCATAACCAGGTACTTATATAGACCATACCTATTATAAAACATGGTATGATGTATGTTTGTAGGTCAAACACATACTTGGTGATATCCTGACCTCAAGTAAATCTTCTAGAAAACCAAAGCTCCTCGTAGTTTATCAAATAGTTCATATATCCATGGAAAGGGATATCAGTTTTTAACTGTCACTAGTTTAGTTTCTGATAGTCCATGCCTAGCCTAAGAGTACCATCCACCTTTTTCATGAAAAGGACTAGTGATCCCCAAGGAGTAGTATTGGGTTGGACAAAACCCTTAGCTTCCAGATCTTCCAACTGACTCTTGAGCTCTTGCAACTATATTATAGTTATCCTGTAAGGAGGAATGGATATAGGTGCAGCTTCTAACTGTAAAGACCCGTAAAATTCAAGGGAAATTTTTTCTTAATTTTCTTTAGAATTTTACAAGAGCGCGGTTTCAGACGGCACCTGATTCCGAGGCCCGGAGTGCCCGGAATCTTTTTCCGAAGTTTGGCTCGGGTACGTTCAGTGAATGAACGAGCGGGAATTTCTAACTTTTGATCCGGTGCTCGGAATTGAAATCCAAGGGCACCGATGAACTCGCAGCGCCGATTTTCGCTTAAAGAGACCTTTTCGGAAGTTGCGTTTGTTGCGGGTTGAAAGTTAGTTTTTGGGTTTTTAGTTTAAGTTAAATAAAATTTGTGAAGAACAAATTTTATTTTAACTAGATAAATCCTACCAAAGGGAGTTGGGAGTGGGACCCACATCCACTTAACCTCCCTTGGGAGGATTAAGTGTGGTGGGGCCCACACAAACCCCAACTCCTCAAATTCTCTCAAAACCTCCCCTTTAACCCATTTCAATTAATGTTGACAACTTGACTTAATTAATTGAAGAGGGTTAATTTAAATTTCAAACCTTTGAAATTCTAAGAGGAGGGTTGTGAAATAAAATAAGCTTAAGCTTATTTTATTTTGTTGGGTTGGTTTCCTTTGTTCTTGAGAGGATTTTGAGAGCTTCTCCTTCATCTTCAATCTTTGACGAAGAACACTCAACTTGACGAAGAACGCTCAAGTTCCGACGAAGAACGCTGCTCCGCTCTTCTTCGTCTTCCGTGTCAACGAGAGGGAACGCCGCTTCCTCCTCGGATTCCCTTCGTCGGCATACGAAGATTCGCCAACGACAACGTACCTCTCTTCTTCGTCTTAAGCGACAAGTGAAGAGACGTCGTTCCCTCCTCGGACGCACCCCGACGTCCACGGAATCTACGTCCGACGCCACGACGCCTTCCTCCGCGATAACCGACGTGTGACGTCAATTTTCAAGGTAGGGGGTTTGTCCTTTTTAAATTACGTGTTTTCATTCCCTCGAACATGAAAGAATAACCTGTTGGGCGTAGTTCCAAATTTTATTAAAAATTGTGAAACATTCATTGTTGTGTTTATACGATTGGCCAACTGATATCGTTATAACGGGAGGAGACTAGACCGCACGAACACAGCCGATTCTCCTCCCCCTTCTATTCTTTCGTGTTAATTTAGCAGAGACAGCGCGGTGTCGTCGCAACCGCGCAGGAACAAAAGAATTAATGGCCGGAGCGAGCTGCGACGAAGAAACGCGGTGTCGACGCACCGCGTCGTTGTGTACGAAAGAGACCGCGGCCGGAGACGGGCCGCGGCAGAACAAGGAGGCGACCGGCGGCCAGCCGGGCCGCCGGCGCCGGAGATCATGAAGGGCCGCGGCCCTACGGCCGTGGCGGAGCAGCCAGGGGCGCCGGCCTCGCCGGCGCCGGAGAACAGGAAGGCCGCGGCCCTACGGCCGCAGCGGAGCAGCCAGAAGGCAGCCGACCTCGCCGGCCGCCGGAGATCGGGGAAGAGCCGCGGCTACGGCCGCGGCGGAGAAGAAGAAGGCGGCCGGCCGCGCCGGCCGCCGGTTTGGTTAGGAGGCGGGACCCGCGGGTCCCGCGTGAGAAAGAAACGGCCGGCCGAGATCCGAAAAAAGGGGGGGTTACCCCCCCCCCCCCCCCCCCCCCGCGTGCGGCACATGCGCGGCCCCCTGGCCGGGCCACGCCGCCGCGCCGCCACCGGCCAAGCCGGGTCCAGTGGACCGGGTCGATCCGACCCGGTTCGGGTCGGATCCGGGTTGGGTCGACCCGGTTCGGGTCAGACCAGGGGGGGGTCGGGCCGGGTCGGCCCGGACCCGGACCCCCCGTTTTCGAGACGACTTCGGTCTTTTGGCCATAACTTGAGCCACGGACCTCCGATCGATGAACCGTCTACGGCAACGCGATCCTTGGATCGAGACGGTCGTTTCGGTATACTATACTCAAGGTGCACCTTCTTTTTCGGGAGCCTACGTGGTTAAAACTCCGTAGTTAAGCGTGCTTGGCTTAGAGTAGTGATCAGGATGGGTGACCTCCTGGGAAGTTTCCCAGGGTGGGTGTGAGACGGAAAGGCTGATATCATTCAGACTGGACGTCCGATTGACGAACCGTCAGCGGCGATGCGATCCTTGGATCGAGTCGGTCGTTTCGGTTTATCGCACTCAAGGTTTCGGATTACTTTGAGTTCGGCCGGGTTGGTTCGTTCACGAAACCAACCGGGCCTTCGGAGCGGAAACGCTCATATCTTGAGCTACGGACGTCCGATCGACGTGCTGTCAGCTTTGTTGTGTTCCTCTTAGTGAGACGGATCTTTTGGCATACTCCGTCCGAGGTTTGGACGCAGGTGGAGTACGGTCGGGTTGGTTTTGCCTTAAAAACCAACCGGGCCCCGGGGACGAAAATGCCAATAACTCTCAGACCGGGCGTCTGATCGACGCGCCGTCTATTGCGTTGAGTTCCTGTTGACGATACGGAACTTTTGGATACATCAAATCTGGACTTTGTAACAGTTGATGTATCAGCCTCTCGGCTCGTGGAGCGGACCCTCCGAACGAGCTTGTTGTGTGCGGGAACCCTAGTGCTGGCTGCGACTGTTACTATGACTACTACTGCTACTACTGCTACTGTGACTGCGACGATGACAGTACAGAGATCCTGTGTGGATTCGACGACGACGACTACAGCACTCAGCGATCCTACGTGGATCAGTGCTACCGGTCCTTTGTGGGGCCGATCCTGTGTGGGTTCGATGACGACGACTACAGTGCTCAGCGATCCTACGTGGATCAGTGCTACAGGTCCTGTGTGGGCCCGATCCTGTGTGGGTCCGATCCTGTGTAGGTCTTTGCGCTCAGCAGTCCTGTGTGAACCAGCGCCTACAGGTCCTGTGTGGGCCCGATCCTGTGTGGGTCTTTTGCGGGGGTTAGTTACCTATCGATCCTTCGTGGGTCCGACGACTTAGATGGACCAGAGATCATCTTTATCGTCTTTTGAAGAAGTATACCTGTGTGAGCTGAAACCTTTTGCTTTCCTGTGTGGAATGTGTTGTGCAATCCTGTGTGGATTACGTTTTGCTTTCCTGTGTGGAATACGTATACTTTCCTGTGTGGACTGAGTTGTACTTGGGCTCGGAGGTTGGAGTGTATTTGAATTGATGACTTAGGTATATGTATGGGCATATACCTAAGCAGTGTCGGTTGTTACTTCGTGATTGTACCTTTCTTCGTGGTTTATCCTTTGTGGATTTGAGAGACCTTCAGGGGTCTCGGGGTCCCTATTGAGTAGCTTATACTCACCCCTGCTCGGGCTTTGCCCGCACTACGTTGTGTTGGTTACAGACGACGGACAGTGTTGATCTTAGCTGAGGCTTGCAGAGCGGGACGGTACCCGGAGGTGGACCACTGGGCGGGACGTGCTCGGAGCGGACGGCGGGACCCGTGGAGCAGAGGAGCTATCTGTACCCACCCTTCAGGTGGGATTTCTAGTGGACAGCTCGGTGTAGCGGCTTTTACTTTTCAGTTGCTGTTTTCCCTTTCGAGTTGTACTTTACTTTCAGTTTGGGTTTGTATTCTGGCCCATTTACTTTTCCGCACTTTCAGTTGTACTCTGCTTTTGTTTAGTGTTTACTTTCCGTTTGCTTACTCTGTGGTGTTTGTTTACTTTACAAAGGCAATGCCTTCCCTTTTTACCGGGATTTATGCCTTGGTGCTAGTCGCCAGCCCCTGGCCTATGGAAGGCGGGCTTGGGGTAGTCACGGCACGGACCCCGAGGGCGGGTCGTGACAAATTGGTATCAGAGGAGTTCGGTTCTACCGTGAACTCTGATCTTTTCTATGTGAAGCAATAATGTTTAGCGTATTGAGTGCAGTTATCAGTCCAGGGAGTCCAGTGTTGGTGCGGCGGCCGACGTATCCATACACCAGGACCCTGACTTCTGAGTTCCGACTTAATGCACGAAAACATTGATTGCGTGTGTGTTTCAAAGTTTTATTTGTGATTTCTTTGTGTCAGCTCACCAGGTATACTGTTTGACTGTGGCGAACCTGTTTCCTATTCAGGATGGCCCCACGACGGCAGCCAGCTAGGGTTCCGAGAGTCGTGCGTGACGACAGCCCACCGAGCGACGAGGCCTCGGTGCAGGGCCCTTTGTCAGCAGTGGCACCGGCGGTAGCTCTACCCGCCGAGCCCCCGATGCTTCCAGCAGCAGCCGCTGACGATGCACGTCGCCTCAGCGCACTGCATGAGTTTCAGCGCCAGCGACCGCCCAGGTTTCACGGGGAGACGGATCCCCAGGCGGCAGAGGACTGGCTGGAGGCAGTGGTACGAGTGTTTAGGCTAGTGAGGACACCAGCAGACCTCATGGTGATCCTCGCTGCGAGCCTACTACACGCAGCAGCAGGACGATGGTGGAGCTTGATGCTCCAGGTGCACGATGAGGCATCTCTACTTTGGATGGACTTTGAGAGCCTCTTCCGCTCGGAGTTCGTTCCAGCCACCCTTCGTGCGGTGCGTATCCAGGAGCTTCTTCAGCTGCGGTAGGGCAGCTTGACGGTCGCTCAGTACGCGGCGAGGTTCACCGACCTTTCTCGGTACTCGACAGACATGGTACGGGACCCCTTCTTCCGGGCCCGGACCTTCGAGCAGGGATTGAGACACGAGATCAGGGCATCGCTGATCTCCCTCAGCATACCGACTCAGACAGGAGTACTGGAGCAGGCCCTTCTGATTGAGAGCTTCCTTGCTGAGTCTTCACCAGCGCAGCGACCCACCGCAGGGCGGCACGTAGCGGAGTCTTCGGTAGCAGGTAGCCGACAGATGACTCAGGGGTCCAGACAGACCAGACCTTCAGGCAGACGACCTCAGGGCACTGGCTCAGCAGTGCAGGGCACACAACGCGGAGCCAGTCTTTTGAGTGGAAGACAGTGCTTTGCATGCGGCGGGCAAGGGCACATGGCTCGTGACTGCCCGACCCGCCATGCGGAGGAGCAGCAGACGGTTGAGGAACCACCTAGGCAGAGGCAGAGGTTCGACCGTGGCGGTCCATAGGGAGGAGGCGGACGAGGCAGAGGAGCTGGCCGAGCAGCAGGTGGTGGGCGACGCTTTGAGACTCTGCCACCACCACCACCAGGAGGTCCGCCACGACCACAGGGAGTAGGTGAACATGCGAGAGCTCAGCTTCAGGCAGCCGAGGCCTTCGATCATGGAGCTCTGGGAGCCACTGAGACAGAAGCAGCGGCGAGTGCTTGAGCAACAGCCGAGTAGTGAACAAGGTAGTAGAGCTCCGAGAGCAGGTGGACAGGAGCAGAACTAGTGGATACATCCTTTGTACTTCTGGTTCCTTGTTGATTTTGTGTAACGTCTTGTTTTATGAGCTGAAATAATAAAAGACGCATACCTTTGTGATATTTTCGTTCTTGTCCTCTTTCGTGATGTTACTAAGAGGTTCCAGTTTTGGCTGTTGACTTGACCCTCACTTGTGAGACATCTACTGGAGGAGACCCAGTTACCACACACTGATGCCGACAGTGTGACTCAACCCTTGGAGGCGAGAGTAACAGTTGAATCTCTTAGTAGTAGCGTCGAGGCCTTACGACGTCATCCTTGGTATGGATTAGTATCATCCATGTTAGGATTGACTGTTTTAGGCGAAGAATGTGGTTCATCCAGGGGATGATACCAGATTTCTCTTATCGGCAAAGAATAAATCTTGCAGCTCCTGTGGGACCTAAGATGGTCCAGGTCATCCAGGGGCGGATGAGTACAGCTCAGAGCCGGCAGAAGTCTTACGCTGACAGGAGGCGGAGGCCACTGGAGTTCGAGGATGGCGACCACGTCTTCTTGCGGGTCTCACCTCGACGTGGTATTCGGAGATTTGGCCGAGGCGGCAAGTTAACTCTGCGCTTCATCGGACCCTTCCAGGTCCTCAGCAGGGTTGGCGAGGTGGCTTATCGCCTGGCTCTACCACCTCAGTTGCACCGGCTGCACGACGTCTTCCATGTGTCTCAGCTGAGGAGATACGTGCACGACCCGACGCACATCATTGATCATGGGGAGCTTGACGTTGACGATAGGGCGACTTTTACGGAGGTCCCGGTGGAGATAGAGGATCGACAGGAGCGGGTCCTGCGTGGGCGATCGATTCCTCTTGTGCGCATCAGATGGCAGCACGGGAATCTCCAGGAGAGCACATGGGAGCGGGAGGCTCAGATGCGAGCTCAGTACCCTCTTTTGTTTCCCTAGTTTTTGATGTATCTTTACGGGGACGTAAAGCCCTGAGGTGGGAGTAATGTAAAGACCCGTAAAATTCAAGGGAAATTTTTTCTTAATTTTCTTTAGAATTTTACAAGAGCGTGGTTTCAGACGGCACCTGATTCCGAGGCCCGGAGTGCCCAGAATCTTTTTCCGAAGTTTGGCTCAGGTACGTTCAGTGAACGAACGAGCGGGAATTTCTAACTTTTGATCCGGTGCTCGGAATTGAAATCCAAGGGCACCGATGAACTCGCAGCGCCGATTTTCGCTTAAAGAGACCTTTTCGGAAGTTGCGTTTGTTGCGGGTTGAAAGTTAGTTTTTGGGTTTTTAGTTTAAGTTAAATAAAATTTGTGAAGAACAAATTTTATTTTAACTAGATAAATCCTACCAAAGGGAGTTGGGAGTGGGACCCACATCCACTTAACCTCCCTTGGGAGGATTAAGTGTGGTGGGGCCCACACGAACCACAACTCCTCAAATTCTCTCAAAACCTCCCCTTTAACCCATTTCAATTAATGTTGACAACTTGACTTAATTAATTGAAGAGGGTTAATTTAAATTTCAAACCTTTGAAATTCTAAGAGGAGGGTTGTGAAATAAAATAAGCTTAAGCTTATTTTATTTTGTTGGGTTGGTTTCCTTTGTTCTTGAGAGGATTTTGAGAGCTTCTCCTTCATCTTCAAGCTTTGACGAAGAACGCTCAACTTGACGAAGAACGCTCAAGTTCCGACGAAGAACGCCGCTCCGCTCTTCTTCGTCTTCCGTGTCAACGAGAGGGAACTCCGCTTCCTCCTCGGATTCCCTTCGTCGGCATACGAAGATTCGCCAACGACAACGTACCTCTCTTCTTCGTCTTAAGCGACAAGTGAAGAGACGTCGTTCCCTCCTCGGACGCACCCCGACGTCCACGGAATCTACGTCCGACGCCGCGACGCCTTCCTCCGCGATAACCGACGTGTGACGTCAATTTTCAAGGTAGGGGGTTTGTCCTTTTTAAATTACGTGTTTTCATTCCCTCGAACATGAAAGAATAATCTGTTGGGCGTAGTTCCAAATTTTATTAAAAATTGTGAAACATTCATTGTTGTGTTTATACGATTGGCCAACTGATATCGTTATAACGGGAGGAGACCGGACCGCACGAACACGGCCGATTCTCCTCCCCCTTCTATTCTTTCGTGTTAATTTAGCAGAGACAGCGCGGTGTCGTCGCAACCGCGCAGGAACAAAAGAATTAATGGCCGGAGCGAGCTGCGACGAAGAAACGCGGTGCCGACGCACCGCGTCGTTGTGTACGAAAGAGACCGCGGCCGGAGACGGGCCGCGGCGGAACAAGGAGGCGACCGGCGGCCAGCCGGGCCGCCGGCGCCGGAGATCATGAAGGGCCGCGGCCCTACGGCTGTGGCGGAGCAGCCAGGGGCGCCGGCCTCGCCGGCGCCGGAGAACAGGAAGGCCGCGGCCCTACGGCCGCGGCGGAGCAGCCAGAAGGCAGCCGGCCTCGCCGGCCGCCGGAGATCGGGGAAGAGCCGCGGCTACGGCCGCGGCGGAGAAGAAGAAGGCGGCCGGCCGCGCCGGCCGCCGGTTTGGTTAGGAGGCGGGACCCGCGGGTCCCGCGTGAGAAAGAAACGGCCGGCCGAGATCCGAAAAAAGGGGGGGTTACCCCCCCCCCCCCCCCCCCGCGTGCGGCACATGCGCGGCCCCCTGGCCGCGCCGCCGCCGCGCCGCCACCGGCCAAGCCGGGTCCAGCGGACCGGGTCGATCCGACCCGGTTCGGGTCGGATCCGGGTCGGGTCGACCCGGTTCGGGTCAGACCAGGGGGGGTCGGGCCGGGTCGGCCCGGACCCAGACCCCCCGTTTTCGAGACGACTTCAGTCTTTTGGCCATAACTTGAGCCACGGACCTCCGATCGATGAACCGTCTGCGGCAACGCGATCCTTGGATCGAGACGGTCGTTTCGGTATACTATACTCAAGGCGCACCTTCTTTTTCGGGAGCCTACGTGGTTAAAACTCCATAGTTAAGCGTGCTTGGCTTAGAGTAGTGATCAGGATGGGTGACCTCCTGGGAAGTTTCCCAGGGTGGGTGTGAGACGGAAAGGCTGATATCTTTCAGACTGGACGTCCGATTGACGAACCGTCAGCGGTGATGCGATCCTTGGATCGAGTCGGTCGTTTCGGTTTATCGCACTCAAGGTTTCGAATTACTTTGAGTTTGGACGGGTTGGTTCGTTCACGAAACCAACCGGGCCTTCGGAGCGGAAACGCTCATATCTTGAGCTACGGACGTCCGATCGACGTGCTGTCAGCTTTGTTGTGTTCCTCTTAGTGAGACGGATCTTTTGGCATACTCCGTCCGAGGTTTGGACGCAGGTGGAGTACGGTCGGGTTGGTTTGCCTTAAAAACCAACCGGGCCCCGGGGACGAAAATGCCAATAACTCTCAGACCGGGCGTCCGATCGACGCGCCGTCTGTTGTGTTGAGTTCCTGTTGACGATACGGAACTTTTGGATACATCAACTCTGGACTTTGTAACAGTTGATGTATCAGCCTCTCGGCTCGTGGAGCGGAACCTCCGAACGAGCTTGTTGTGTGCGGGAACCCTAGTGCTGGCTGCGACTGTTACTGTGACTACTACTGCTACTACTGCTACTGTGACTGTGACGACGACAGTACAGAGATCCTGTGTGGATTCGACGACGACGACTACAGCACTCAGCGATCCTACGTGGATCAGTGCTACAGGTCCTGTGTGGGGCCGATCCTGTGTGGATTCGACGACGACGACTACAGTGCTCAGCGATCCTACGTGGATCAGTGCTACAGGTCCTGTGTGGGCCCGATCCTGTGTGGGTCCGATCCTGTGTGGGTCTTTGCGCTCAGCGGTCCTGTGTGAACCAGCGCCTATAGGTCCTGTGTGGGCCCGATCCTGTGTGGGTCTTTTGCGGGGGTTAGTTACCTATCGATCCTTCGTGGGTCCGACGACTTAGATGGATCAGAGATCATCTTTATCGTCTTTTGAAGAAGTATACCTGTGTGAGCTGAAACCTTTTGCTTTCCTGTGTGGAATGTGTTGTGCAATCCTGTGTGGATTACGTTTTGCTTTCCTGTGTGGAATACGTATACTTTCCTGTGTGGACTGAGTTGTACTTGGGCTCGGAGGTTGGAGCGTATTTGAATTTATGACTTAGGTATATGTATGGGCATATACCTAAGCAATGTCGGTTGTTACTTCGTGATTGTACCTTTCTTCGTGGTTTATCCTTTGTGGATTTGAGAGACCTTCAGGGGTCTCGGGGTCCCTACTGAGTAGCTTATACTCACCCCTGCTCGGGATTTGCCCGCACTACGTTGTGTTGGTTGCAGACGACGGACATCGTTGATCTTAGCTGAGGCTTGCAGAGCGGGACGGTACCCGGAGGTGGACCACTGGGCGGGACGTGCTCGGAGCGGACGGCAGCACCCGTGGAGCAGAGGAGCTATCTGTACCCACCCTTCATGTGGGATTTCCAGTGGACAGCTCGGTGTAGCGGCTTTTACTTTTCAGTTGCTATTTTCCCTTTCGAGTTGTACTTTACTTTCAGTTTGGGTTTGTATTCTGGCCCATTTACTTTTCCGCACTTTCAGTTGTACTCTGCTTTTGTTTAGTGTTTACTTTCCGTTTGCTTACTCTGTGGTGTTTGTTTACTTTACAAAGGCAATGCCTTCCCTTTTTACCGGGATTTACGCCTTGGTGCTAGTCGCCAGCCCCTGGCCTATGGAAGGCGGGCTTGGGGTAGTCACGGCACGGACCCCGAGGGCGGGTCGTGACACTAACACTAACTCAATAGTGAACTCCACCTCTATGACCAAAGGTAAGCCTAAGAAGTTTTCTAGGAAAAATTCCTTGAAAAAATCAACCATTGGAGGAAAATATGTCAGACATGTTCACTGGTAATATAGATATAAACATGAAATATGGGCTGTTATGCTGCCTAACCCACAATTCTTGGGTCCATCTATGCTCTCCTTGACATCCAATTCACCCTTATGTAGAAAATCTCTGCCCTTTCGTGATGTGAAAATCACTCTACAGTGATAGAAATCAACAAAGGATTGAAAAGGAACCAACTAGTCCATTATGAGAATGACATCAAAGCCTATCATCTCTAATACATAGAGGTTCCATATAAAGTGACACCCACCAATCTCAAGGGGCACTCTTTGTACAGATTCACAACTTCCGTTCTAATCCCTAATGGAGTGTCTAGAATTATAACATCATAATATGTATAAACATAGATCCCAAGGATTCCCACAACATCCACATATATAAAAATATGTGTATCACCAGTATCAAAAAGTGTATAAGATAAAATAGAGATGACTAAGATAGTACCTCTGACAGTAGAAGGTCCATGATCCTACTCTTTCTAGGTCTGTTTCACTGCATAAGTCTGACCTACACCGTGACCCTACAACACTTCTTGGCTTCCTTGAGATGACCCGCCTTGATATCGCTGAGATCCTGGGGTGTGACTACCATGTCCATGACCACCACCTTGGCCTGAACACCCCAAAGTATTATAGTTTTCAGACTGGTGAGAAGCTACTAAACCCTCTCCTACACATGGAGTCTATATAGAAACTCTCTCACTAGCCAATAGTGGAAAATCCCTTCCGTAGCACTGTAGATGGACCATCCTGCCGCAAGCTCGACACTCAACTAGGTCCCTTGGGAAATGAGGTTTCTTGTGCCCAACCTTTCCGCACTGGTAGCACGTCACCTAGACACTGGAGGAAATGTTCTGGTTGCTAATATCATTATGAGAAAACTCCACATGACGCTTCCTCTTTCTGGTTGAGAAAATACAAAAAACCATTGCTGAACCACCCTAGCTCACACCACTAGATTTATATAGAATACACTTGGTGATCGACTCCTGATTCACAACAGCAGAGACAGAAGGAAACCTGAAGACATTCACCTATGATCGAATATCAAACCTAAGGCCATCCTCATATCATCTATCTTTCAATATGTCATCACCCATCAGAATAGGTGTGAATTGTTTAAGCTCAGTAAACTAGGTAAAATAGTCCATAACTGATAGTGTTCCCTACTCCAGGTGAATGAACTCCCTGGCTCGATCAGCCCTCAGCATCTCAGAAAAATAATAACCATAGAAGGCCTTCTGAAAGTATTCCCATGTCATATCCCAATGAAACCCTGCCTGAGTGATAACATCCAACCCTATCTTGGTAGAATCATGCTATATATATGTCATGAGCTTGGACCTTATCTCAGGAGGCATCTCCAGATATTCAAATATAGTCATCACTGATTCTAGCCATGATTTCGTAGCCTATGGTCCTCCATCCCTTGAAAATGTAGGCGGATGTTGCTGCTGGAAGATACTCGTCAGCTCTGCCATAGATATGGCAGCCTGCGGTGCTCCCTAAAAGGTTTGCATAAACCTCACAAAACCTTCACAAAACTGTACATATGAACATGTGTCCAATATAATAGCTGGTTCCGCAAATAGAACAACTAGAGGATCCATTAGTAGCCCCTAGCCTACCATTTTTGTAGTATTATCTTTGTCGCTCTCCAAGTGTACAACTCATGGTCGTCGCGACATCATGACTCTACTAGGTCAAGAACACACCTTAGTTCAAGCTCATATTCAAGGTTTGTCGTAAAATAGTGACAAAAAAAATAGAAAAAGACCATAAAATATTTTCAAAAGGAACTACATGGTGTATAGAAAGAATACACAACATGTACCCTTACACTGTCACATGGTCATGTTCTACCACCGGCCTGGGCATGTATCAACCTTAGGTATAAAGTGAGTTCCACATGCACATGGAATGTACATAGGTCTATAATCCTGGCCATGTACTCCCACATGGCCAGGTCTATATGGGTGTTACCTGGGTAGGCTACACAGTGTGTACCAAAAGAAAATGACGTATTCGGGTCAAAACTCAACAGAACGTGTTTTCTCTCACACGGCCAATTACACAGTCATATAATACACTACGTGTAAAAAAAGTACATGACATGTATATAATAAAATTATTTCTTCCCCAAATAGGAATAACACATGGAATGTTTTCATAGAACTGCATGCCGTGTTGTCTGGGTTTCTTGATATTAGGCCTTAGAAACTTCCCCGGATCCCCTGTTTTTTCAAAAATAAACTAAAGTATTCCAAATTTCAATATGTGAAGGCCCATACTCCCCACGAATCAATGTTTGAAACCTATACATAAAATAACATAGAACAATTGTATATAAAAAAGGTTTAATCATGAACCTTCATATTCTGGTCCAAGAGTAACCATACACCTCAGGAACCAAAGTTTGGAATCCATTCAATCCAACCCATTGTATGTACCAATACCCCTATCATAATAATAAGAATATCTATCAAGGTATTATCACAACAACATGCACCAGTAATGATCCTTAAATGGAATGTAATGTATGCATGGCTTGAAATTTCTAACAAGTGCCTATATGATTCATGTGATGGAATACCCTCATCTCATTGGGTTTCAAAAAAGTATAACCATAATAAAATCAATAATAACTTCAAAAAACAAGTGCGTCACCCAATGGTGAAATTGAATCAACTGTAACAAATAAAAATCCAAAAGCACAATTTAATTTGAGGTAATTTGGATTTTCCATTTACATAGGGTAGCTACTCCAGATCACAACTAATTATCAAATTCCATATCCTTTATATCATCACAAAATAATAAATAAAACTAGAAAAGAAACTCCCTCTCATACCACTTTATAACATCCCAGATCTAGATGCCACTAAAAGGTGCCCCATACATGGTTGGCCACATGACCTCAAGCACATTTCCCCAAATACCAGAGGCTGCCAACTAGTAATGAGGGACTAGGGTGTTATATTTTGGAACTATACCCTGATTGGAAGAGTATAACATAATGTAATAAATAATAACAATAGCGGATGCAGTAAACAACATGCAACTGAAGTAAACAACGGAAGACTAAAAGTTAAAGATAACTATAAGACATATAATATCATAATGATGTAGCTTGTCACATGTTTTAAGAAGCATCATAAACATGTTATACTATTATCAATTACAATACAATACTAAGGTAAAACAATAAAAAATGACACACAACAACATTTTAAGACTTGGCTTGATCCCATGCTCTCCTCCTCTTGAGTAGTAATCAAGTACCTATATAAGGAGCATTTCCCCTACCCACACCTGTAACAATGCAGTCTGTTTGGTCCAAAAAACATGACCCAAATAGAGTGTGAGAAATAAATCCCAGTATGCAACCACCAAAGTTTTGTGCCAATCTATCAGTAAGTACATAAAACAGTAGTGTGTAATAATGAAAGCATTAAAATATGAAGTATTCGAAAGAAAAAAATACTAAAAATCTTGTTCAATTTATACCATTCATGTTCATTAAGAAATTAAATTACATCGAATCATAAGTTATTAGGATCCATCCATGTCCAATCAATCCCCTATTCTAGAAAACACAACAAATACCTCAGCAGGAAATCTATCTAGTAAAATGGAAATCAAATCCATGCTTGTGATTTAGCTTGTGAGACATGTCATAAGTCATTACAACAGTCAAACCTCAGTTCAAAACCTTGCCCTCAGGCAGTCCACAGGCATAAAAAATCCTTTCCCACATGAAATTTCCCATAGACATAATAAAATATATCCATGTGAATAAAAAACATTGCCCATAGGCATGACAAATCTTTTACCGTAGGAAAAATAATCCAACAGGGCCAAGCCCAATATATAATCAATTCACCATAAGGAAACATAATAAATCTTTACACTATTATAAGGTTAACAAGGAAACAATTCACATTAGTAAGAATTTAATTAACCAATTTATTTAAACCAACCCATAATAGGGAAAATAGAGGCATAAACATAGTTATCCTAATCCAAAAGGCCCAAAAACAGTTATCCAAGGGAAACACACTAGCAAGGTGGCCCTCAATCAAAAAAATCTGTCTCAATATACTTCAATTCATATAAATAATCACCAAAAAATCCTTAGGAATTAACATGGGGGAAAGTATCAACACAGAGTCACCCCAAACATGGGCATGTGGCACAAAATCACATATAAACAACTTGACATTAAGCAATTAGCATGAGACCACCTACCTCGTTGTGGTATGTATCTCCTTGTCCAGTCTCGAATTCCAATTCAAGCTAGAACAATATAGATATAAGAATAATGAAATTCACTCAACATTAAATAAAATAGCTGAGAACAAAAATCACCAACAATGGATCAAGAGTAATTGAGAGCTTACCAATTGGGTTCAAACGAGACAGAAGGTGATTGATTCTGAGTTCGGATGATCAGCTGGGAAGGGGTTGAGGTTCCGACACTCCTCTTGAGTTCCCCCAGCGAGCCTTCTATCCAATATTTTGAAAGGAGAGGCTACTGCCCATTTCAAGTGAAAAAAATACACAACATGTAAGTCCATATTCCCATTGTGTATATCATTTAACTATTCATTTGGTGGATTAATTCCGCTGACATACTTTCCAGGGCCTACCGACATGATTACACGATGTGTAATAGGAAGTACACGATGTGTAGTTGGGTTTTACACTTTCCATAGTCGGCATTCCCACACACCATGTATTAACTTAATACATGGACATACTAAATGTAATGTTATTTGGAGTACATGGCGTGTAACCCATGATTCCAGTACTTTTCCCAAATTTCCCTTGTTTTCTTGAAAACAACTCAAAGTAAAAAAGAAAAGAAGAAACTGTACCTCAAAGGAAGAACTGGGTTCTTACACCACGTATTCAATGTTAATTAAGGGATTTTATCCTAGACATAAACATTATTATATTGAATGGGAAAGTTTTCAATTTCTTTACTTATTCTTCATACAAATATCCATGTTTTTTCCTTAAGATATTCCTTACGGAATTGTGTGGAAGGTCTTAATGACTCTTATAGTGATTGTATTGAACTTAATCAGGTGGTGGGTGGGGCCCAAAAGTATATATATTATTGATGCATTGATAGGTATCATGAAAAAAATATCATAGGTTTTAGTGTATGCCTCTTCCCATGACAGGAAAGTGCCTTGGAACAAGGCCTTGACAATAAGTTTTTAAGGTCCAACATTAGACATTCCATCATTATGAGATCAATTATTATTGTTATGAATGCTTTAATTTATTATCATGGATATTATATTTATTTGTTTTTAATTAATCATGAATTATTCATGTTCTTTATTATTTCCATATCAATTATTCCATGTTTATTTTATATAATCTTTTCTTATATTTTAACCCTTACAGAGCAATGAGATCACCCTTATTTGTTTTCCACCCCCCATGGAACCTAGAGGAGGATTATGCATAATTTTTTGGGATATGATGGAATAAATAATCATGTTTTCACAATATTTTCATGTTGTATCTTATGTTTTCATGTGTAATTTATGTATGTATCTGGTCTTCCAAGACTACTAAAATGTTCAATCCTTTGTGAAATATTGTATATCATAACAATAATGTGACATAACTACCGAATCTTGGTTTATTGAGTTTAGGATGTTGTATATTTAGTTCCAATACATGGATATTTTGGTTGATTCTCTAGAAAATATGAGTTTCTACTTGGTTCATACTGCACACCGTGTAAACTTGAGAATACACTGTGTATTTTTATAAATACTAATTTTCTTTATTTTTCTTTATTTTTCTCTTATATTTTATTTTAATTTTTATAAATCATGGAAAATGGGGATCGATCTCATGGTAATAAGACCATAATTTTACCTAATGGATAGAAACCTATTATAAAATGAGTTGAAATTGAGCCAACAGAGGACCATTCTATTATTGACCAACTGGAATCATAGTCATCGACATTGGAGATACTGCGACCACATTTTCCATCCATGCCATTTTCCATAGTATCACCCACTATATAAGTTACTTAAACACCCCCAACACATACTACCACATAATATAAGATATCCAAATTAAAATTAGAGTGATCCCATGACTATCACCCATAGCTAGAACACATCTACCCCACCCATATATTCTTTTTGAGGATCAACACCCAACCAGTGACTAACTGTGATGATTTTTACTCTATATGATCCATTTTAGTAGATGGTTCCTCAATATGAGTATCCTAGAGTAACTAAAAATCATGGGGTAGTTATATGATCTTTTTGTTCACACCCCTATCATCATAGTCTTTTAGTTAAACACTATTACTATTGAGATTTATTTTTAAATTTTCCTCTATATTTGAATTTGAGGGGTTGGTGTATCGAGCGACATCAAGTGAAACCATGAATATCATGTAGTTCAATTTAAGGTATAGATTATTTTTCATTACCATGAGATAGATTTAAAAATAGTGATAATTTTACACCCATCCATCTACCCCTCTCACTATTGTCACCCTCACCCATCCCGACCAATCCGACATTCTCACTGTGTGGCAGGATCTTACTAGATATAATGTTTGGTATGCTCCTACCTCATAGAAGAGAACATTGATTATCTCAACTCCCCTATTATTCATCCATATATGTTCTAGATATATTATTTTCCACACCATGATGATGGGGGAGTTGTGTTAGGACATGATATAGATCTCTTCACTTGTTTATTTTGGCATGACTACCCTGAACTCCCATATTTTTCCACCTTGTATATTCATTCCATGATCACCGACCATCAAGGAGATCTGAATATCAGTTTATATGCCACATAATTGGAATAATAATTATGTTTTTTGATCCCTATCTCCCGCACAATCTCTTAGGTTCTCCTCATTAGATAGAATATCTCATGCTAATTCTCATAGAAATAGTCAAGAAGTGGTGGGGTCATGTTTATACTCTTATAGGTGTGCCCAACACCGACTATGGTGAGAGAGGATACATATTCCCCTATAGGTGAAGTTGATCAAGTATCACCACCAACTACACCCACTTTCCCTTCATATCTATCCACCCCTACTTTTTCTAATCCATCATCTTTGACTATTCAACCACCCACCACTAATCCATCCACTACCCCACCACCACCCCGTACCATCATCGTATAATCTGGTTCTTTCCCTCATCAAAACAATGGACTATTTCATCAATTAAAAGAAGGGGTTGATTCATACCTCTAGTCGGGTATGGTTATTCAGCTTAAATATATGGGCATTGGGATTCTACCACCTTCACCTCCTCATCCTGATATAATGCATTCAACACCGTAAGACACACCACCAACCCACTTCATAGACTATTTGGTTGATAAATTTGATGATGTGGGGGAGACTAACAATATTAGGGACCACGATCCTTCCACCAGGATTCCATAGCAATCCATGGGACACAAAACTTTAATCACCACTGCTGAGACCCCATACAAGATCGTTCAGTTTCCATCACTACCTCTCATAAGGTGACTGAGTGACTATTACCGCCTCATACTTTTAATATATCTCTATATTTATAAATTTAGATGTGAATATTTTCTTTTATTAAACCTAATTTTTTATTGCATCAATAATCACTATTATTCTATAGTGATCTATAATTCTCATGATCATCTTGTTAAGGACGTTCTCCACATGACTTGTTACCCAATTTAAACCCACTAAACATGGGAGTATTTTTTCACTTATTTCATTTATATTTATTTATTTTAATTCTTACACTACTCCATTGTTCTATTTTGGTCTTGTTGTGTATCATTTCATATCTTCCTTCTCCTACTTACTATTACACTTGTCAAACCAAGTGTTATATTAAGTGTGTGGGAGGGTCTCTCAACACTACGCCAATCATTTTCCTTTTCATAATATAGGATATATCATTAAATGAATCATATTTTGTACTATATTATAAATTTTTTATTAATAATGATTATAAATAATAAATAAATGGGTAAATATTTTGAAAGTTTTATAATTATTTTAGTTTTAATATATTTTAAAATGATTACTAATATTGTTTTGATTTTTGATATTAATTCTTGGAAATTTACATTTATTATATTGAATATTTGTATTATTTTCATGGAATGATTGACCCATATTCTTATTCCCATTATTGATAGTTATTTTATCCTTCTGACATATTCTTTCTTATATATTATTTCTATTGAGATTCATGGGATATACATAACTACTAAAACATACAAGTCTATCTTATTGAAACAAGAATATTTCAGATCAAATTAAAATGATTAAGTCATTTGATTGATATTTATATCCCATATTTACCTTAAGATCTAGCCTTACACTTGATCTTTTATGAACCATTATAAACCATGAATTACCTTGATAATATGAAATATTTAAATCCTTATCATCCTTCCTACCCAAATTCACTGATTTTATTTAAATAATGTTCAATTGATCTTTAAAGGGGGTGTTCTTAGTGATTCATGGTACAATTTGGTAAGATATTGTAAAATTAAGAGTGGGTAAGTTTATCTTTTTCATTTAGGTAAAGGGGTTAAACAACCATAATTCATTATGTATATATCTGTTAAAAAAATGAAAAGTAAACCAAATTCAGTCATTATACTCAAATTTGGTTGTAAAATCATTACTGGAAAGGGAAAGAAACGGTTTTGTTGAACTTTGAGATATTTTGAAAGGGAAGTATTTTCATCGAGTTTTACATTGAATATCATTAATTATAATTAAATAATTAATCATCCATTTTAGGCATATGAGTTTATTTTCACATCATTACCACCTTCCCTTATCCTTAGAATCATCATAGCCCCAATAAAATCTATCATAATTTTTATGGTTTAATATCTAAGTGGATATTTTGATTGTTTGTTAGTCTATAGATAGAGTGCATATACTTTAGATTTAGTATAACTCTAATACATGATCATAAGGGATGACTAAATTATTCTCTAGGTAAGGTTGATCATCAATGAGTGGGTATTTATTAAAAGTTTAAAAATTATAATAAAAGAGGAGAAATTCATGGAATTTAATTACATTTGAGGAATGATTAGAATACTCTATAATTGAATAAAGTAATGGGGTTTTTAAAATTCTCAATTATGAATATATGTTTATAAGTATAATTAGTTTAATTATTCCCTATTAGAGTATGGATTCATTTTTACTTTTATGTAGAGATTTTTCTTAAGGGAAATAAAATGACTGTGTGTGTGGGGGATTGATTTTCCCAATATGTGCATATTAATTTAGATGTTTTATTGTGTATAAAGCCTATTTTAACATATATATGTTTTTATATGGTTTAAATTATAAATTTTGGTGTTTATAGATGATTTTAAATATTTTATAGTAGAATGAACACAGATAGGATATTTCATAGTAATATCTGAGAATACACGACATGTAAATAATAAGAACACGTCATGTACAATAGAAATATGCATGACTTTACCATCCATAGTGCATGACCAAGTTGCAGACTAGAGTTGAAAATTGTGTATTTTATAAAACATTCCATGTATTACCATTATAGAAGTGTTTTTGGGTAAATCAACTCAATATTCCATATATATTAGTGAAACATATTGGGTACTTTGACATACAAACAATCAAGGAGTTAGAATTCAAATGGCAGCACAATTGGTCAACTTCAAGTGGAGAAAGTGAGAAAAATAGTATTTGACCTGAGTACACTGTTTATACTTTATATACATGCCTTATAATCTATTTTTCTATAAATTAATATGCTGAAATTTGAGTTATAGGTTGAAAATTCTAGGAGTGAGGTTCTTCCATAATGTCAACTCGATCCTTCCCTGAGTCTAGTAAAAGATTTACTTTATTTTTCACTCATTATAATTTTCTACTTATTTCCTCCCATTTTTCCCTCTCATATCTATGGGAAGGGTTAAGTTCTCACTCTAACCTTATAATGTTTGTATGGTTATAAGAGGGTAGAAGTTATCTTTTGGTATTGTAATACGATGATGGTGCATTGTAATATAAATTCTCAAGTGATACTTTTTATTATGATTTTTATTTTATAATTACTTTAATGATCAATCTCCAAATGCACCCATTATGACATGTCATACCAAGAATGAAACAAATTAGGAACAATAAAGTAATTAGAGAATGAATTACCATGACCATTAGGTGAGCCCATTTCTACATTCTTTTTGGGGTTTTGTTAAAAACAAATTTTAAGTTATTAATTATTGTACTAAGGAATTGATTTTTAAAAGAAATAGTTATTTGTTGTCAGACCAAGAACAAATAAAAAAAATTATCCCCTTGGTAAATAATTTAATAAATGAAATTAAACATCAGAAAATTACTTTTACGATAAACCTTAATCGAATTATAACCCCGATACCTTTGTTTTTTAGTTTTTATTCCTTTTCTGTTCACATTTGACTTTCAAATCGTTCTTTTAAATCATTTTCCCTAGGTTATTATTTTCATAATAAATCAGTTTAAATCAAAAAACATAAATTCGTGATCCACTTTACCCATGGTATTGACCCATACTACCTCAACATACTTAGTTGTTTTGGGGAAAACAACTTCTAATTTTCCACCCCACGTGACAGGTGTATTCAGTGGAAATATTTAAGAAATTTACTTTTAATTTTTTTAACAGAAGGTAAAACATCATGGAAAATAAATTTAGGAAATAATTTATATTTAAAAAATAACATTCTTTAAATAATATAAATAACTTTAGGGAATATTCTATTTAAAAGTATTTAAAAGTTTAAAACAACATTTTTAAAGAAAAACCCTTAATTTAATTTCAAATCTAAAAACCATTTTAAAGAAATAACATTATATGGAATATAAGATACCATTATTATAAAAATATTCATGATATTATATGTTAAGATTTAGTGTCTTCCTTTTATTTCACTTAAAAATAAATATTTTTAGAAAAATCTAAAAAATTCACCCTAAGATAATACTAAAATATTGATTTAAAAAAATGATATTAATTTATTAAAAGATAATTCTTAAAAATGCTAGAAATTAATTATTTTTTATGAAAACAAAATTTTACAATTTTTTTGAAGAAAACATATTTTTTAAGTATAAAATGAATTTACTGAAAATTTAGTACTTATTTATTATGGATTAATAATTATATTTGTATTATGTAAAAAATTTATACATATTTTTTTAATTTTGTTATTTCTATTCATACCCACCAATTTAACCTCTAGGTTTTAATAGTAATATTTAAATAATAATAATAATATATATATATAGAATATTGTAATTATCTTAAAGCTTAGTATTACATGTCAAGTAACTATCAACTATAGTATTAAAAATTATTGAGGTATTATAGAATGCATGAAATGCATGGGCTTCATGAACTCATATTCATCACCATGTGTGGAAGCCATGCACCCATTTTGGGTGCACCTACCCCCTCCCAACACACCACATGGAATGCTTGGAGGCTACCCCATAGCCTATCGACTCCTCCATGGGGTTTTTTTATATCCTATGCACCAAATTCAATTTAGATAAATAAGTTTCATATTTTTAGTAATTTTACACATATATCACAATAGTGTATTATGATTTTCCATAAAATTCTATTTTAAAGGTGAAATCAATAAATTTTGGATTTAGCTCTGTAGGGCCGATGATAGATAATAAGTGTAATGGCTGGAGCATTCTCAGGGTCGGTACTCTCCTGGATACATTTTATGATATGGATTCTATCCCTTATATCAATTCATCCATGATTTATACACCTCCTATATACTTGGGGTGCAGGTCCTACAAATAGGTATAGATTCACTACTCCCTGTATTCCAATGAGCCGTGGATCCCCTACACACTACAAAATGGGTTTGATACTCCCCTATATACTCAGGGCACATGTGTTATATCCATGGGGTCAATAATCCCTTGATCAATGTCTCATTCCTTAGTGAGGAATGATCCATTAACTACTATTCCATATACTTTGCATTAGGTTGTTGTGTTTGGATAGTTTCAATTTTAAAGTTGAATGCTTATTTCTACTATAATTGGGATATGAAAAGTAATACTTCCCTTACATCCCTATTTCTCTCCCTTACAATTTACTTTAGTGATTATGATAGTAGGGGTCGATAATCCTTTGAATAAAATTTAATCTTGGTTAAGGTAGGGGTCATTAATGGGTTTCTAGAACGAAAATGGTATAATTGGTTAAAAAAGACTGAATGTGGTACCCCAGTGATTAATGCACATGATTTAACAAGGAGAGGGTAATTATTCATGGTTTATAGTGGTTTTGAGGAATAAATGAGTCTATGTAAATATACTTCAATACTTTTGATCCCTTAGGCACGTCAGGGTTTCCACTAAGATGTAACATTTAGTTGAATATCAACTATAAAATTTATAGGATTTTCACTTTTTCAAGCATCCTTAGTTTCCAATGAGATATGAACCATATTGGGTTAGATATGAGATTATTAAGAGTTTTTTTGTCCCTAATACTTCTAGTGGTAGGGAATATCTAGATCCTTTATTTCCTTCCCATTGGTTACTCTCTCTCATACCAAGGGTATCTAGTTTTGATTTGGTATTTCTTTGTGGTTTTAGGGAATTATACTGAGTTTTTATACTCATCCCTATACATGAATTGGGCCCAAACATGATGTGTTTTTGAAAATAGTGTTCAAGTCAGAGATGGTCTTGTCAATTGGAGTTTGTGAATCTTGTTTGGAGTTATTTCTTGGTGACCTTAGGGGATGCGACATTGGCAGAGTTTGATAGTAGTGGTAAAATTCATGTTTGGATCAAAATTTATATGGTAAAATTTTCATCTTATCTACTTATATCAATTTCTCTTTTTGGTTGTTTGGTGTTTATCTCACATCTTGTATTATGGTTTATATAAATTTTATCTTTGTGGATATTAGGAGTTGTCTCATACATGTGTTTAATATAGTTAAATTTTCATATATACACTATTTGTCATTTTTATACATTGAATATATGTACATGTTTTAGGTTGATATAGGATAAGGCCTCCAATATTATTAGTTATGCCAAATTGATGCTAGTCACATGACCTTATACTATTGGATGTGTTTTTGAGGTGGAACACTTAACTTACATCCTAAGTGGGAGGGTTCATGTTAGAGTTATATCAAAGAGTGTTTATTCTAGGGATGGTGTTTATAGTTATTATTCATATATGGAATGGTTTGTTAATTTAGGGAAGCAATTTTAAGGGGGTATGAGTTTATTATTAGATTTTGGAGACCATAAAAGGTTAAATTACCAAAGTATCCTTTCAATAGGACACTGATAACCCAATAGTTTACCAACGTATTAGAGACACTGGTTAAGGGTTATATGTAAGTTGGTATATACATTATATAGTGGATAGTTATGATATTTCATATCCTTATTATGTCAGATCATCCATACATGCTCCAATCCTTGTGGGTACACCATATAAAATGAAGTGTGCTACCCAATAATTTCTATTTTATTTGCAAAGTTAAGTTCATCATTAGATCATGATATTGTTCAATAATATCAATATTGATCAGTGATGGGTGAGAAGTTATTTTACAAGACTCACATGAGAGGTATTCTTGACCCATGATTTGATACAACATCTCTCCCATTTTTATTTATTGTTAATATCCATCGTAGAGAAGAAGGTAGTTTCTATTGAGTTGGACAAGACTACATGTAAGCTGTATGTTTTGTGTATGTTTGACGAAATAGGCCTCACATGATTATGAGGTGAGTATGAACCACTGGTGATATGGTTTCGATAGATTTTGAAACTTATGTTTCCATCTAATTCATAATTTTACTAAATATATATCAATTTTTTTCATTGTAATTACTATATGGGACAATGATCCATCATTGGATGATGTGTTTCAGAAAATAATAATGATTATGATCTCATATGGTTGTATTTTGATCCCTTGTTTAGAATAGAGTTTTATTTGAGGTTGTTGGGAACCTTTGTAGGGTGGCACAACCATGTTTGAGTAAGTGTTGAGGCCCACATACCTCTTTAATTTTCCCTAGACTAGTTTCATGGTGTAATTTTTTAATATCAATGGATTTGGTAGAGACTCAATGTGGAATAAGTTATGAGTTTTGGGTGTGTATTCATGGAACACCATATATGTTGGAGTCCCCCCAAGAAAGGGTTAGTAGATTGGGGATTATTAGTGGGATGCACCATGGATTTTGGAGTTAGTTGAAATTTTTACTAATGACAACCAAGGTTGTGTCATGGATGGAAATCTACATGGGAGATAATTTTGATATTATACACATCCATATTTTTGGATTATTTTTCTACTAGTGAGTGGTTGGGTTGAAGATCCAGAGGTGTGACAGTAGTTGGATGTGGATGATGCATCCATCCACTTCCATGAACACCACCTTTGAAAAGTTCCTGTCAAGAGAGGGGTGATGATAGTCAAAGATGTTGGAAGATGTTCTCAATAGATGAATATAGTAAGATTTAGTGGGTATAGTTCAGAGAAAAATTAATGTTCTTTCTTCACGGACCAATATAATGGATGACCCAGACACGAGTTATTATTTCCTCATCATATGTTAATGAGTTGGATATTTTAGTAGAACTGTAGGCTAGATTTTGGTTAGTTGGATAGTTTCTATGGATTATGACCATCTTTTACTCACCCCCTCGAGTGATGTAAGTTTATCCATAGTGGAGAAAGGGGTATCTCATTATAACCCTTCAGGGAAGAGATGATATTCAGTGGTACCAATATTTTTATGGATTGGGTGCTAGTGCTAGTACTACATGGTGATTCTAATTTGATTAAATGATATAGGTCCCACCTTTAATAGTGTTTGGGACCCGCCTGAGGTGTGGAGAGTGGATACCACTATATTGGAGTAGATTTAAGCTACCCATCATGAGGTAAGTGTGTGTTTATGTGCTATATGTGTGGATGATAGATTCACTTTCTATGAGTGTAGTGGAATGATGATATTCCTTTGAATGTTGACCTATGGTTAACTATTTTCAAGACGCTATCATATACATTAAATTTGATTCCATTGAATGATGTTTTAATATTAATAAGTGGAATGATGGAAACCCTTGAGTTCGTTATGGGAATGTGGAATTAATCCTTCCATGTGTTAGTTCAATGATAAGCCTATTTGGAATTCATAAAAGGGTCTTGTTTTACCTTGATAGTGTCATATATGTAGTAACTTATCATATAATTATTTCCAGATTCACAGAGTAGGGTTTTCCATGTGAAGTTGAAGGTGTAGCAGTTGATGAGATCAAAGCAGCACAACAGAAGTGTGGTAGTTGATTCTTCTAGTATAAGAGTCTTTTTACAGGCATTATATATGAGCATATATCTTTAGATAAGTTAGTTATTATGTGGATAGAGATAAGCTACTCACATTTTATTGACAATGGTAGCACCACAATCTTCCTTTGTGTGAGAGAGGAACACGATGGTGATTTTAAATTAGTGATCATTTATGATCAGACATTATGAGGTGATGAACCTGAAGGTTTTTCAAGAATTTGAGGATTATTTCATCTAGTTCCCCAAGATGATAGTGTTTTTTTATTAATAGTCATATTAAATATTATGATAGACATCCTGAGTGGATACCACCCTTTAAAATTTCATCCCTTAGTGTGTTATGTCTAGTGGATCCTTGTGGGTGTACCCATCACATGAAAACTTTTGAAATGTGGTGTAGTAGGAGGTTTTATCAAGGGATTATAGACTTTGGTTAGCTTGGAAAGTGTTATCAAGGGGTATGAAGCCGACAGAGTTGGGAAACATGAATGGTCAGGACCATATACTTCAGATTATGGTGGATTAGGCCACCAAAAGGGTAGTAGTGTGATGCTGGTTAGTTTGATGAGGTTGGTATTGTTCCATATGTGTTCATTAATAGATTTTATAAAAGGGTGATGAAAATGAAACTAAGATATCATCAAAAATGGGCATGGACCTATTGTAGTTTGAGTTACAGATGTATAATTCCCAAAAATTTATTTATTTTTAAAGAAGGTCCATATAATACTCGTTCCATGGGATATAGATATTAGTGCCTCTTCCTTGATGAAATGGGATGATAAAGAAACTGATGAGGGTACAAAGTATTGTTCTGTTTCACAACCCACTTGGTGTCAGTGTAAAATATTTTTATGGTGCATGAGGTTGGAGTGTGTCATGGGTGTTTTGATATCATACAACAACAATCTATAATTCTCTTTAAGGATAGAGAGTGGGGAACTCCCACCAAAGCTAACCTTGGAAATTAAACTTTCTAAGATTGATGTTAGTGGTTTATAGTTTTATTTCATCCCATGTGGTAGGAATTCCTTTAGATGAGATTAGTATTTGGGTTTTTAGGCATGGATAGACTCACCTAGAGTGAAGAAATGATACGATATAGGTCTTTCTTTATAATGATCTAGAGCCAATATCTTTGGTGATGAATGGAGACATATCCTTCTTGCTAAGGGGCAGAACAAGTTCTATTAGTGATCAAACTTTAAAAGATAAATGAAGTTCGTGTGACTGTGGGTTTTTCACCTGAGTCTATTTCATTATCTTTCTTGTTTAGAATCTTTAATTATTTCCATCTTGAGGATGAAAAAATTTTATGGCAGGGAGGATATAGTCACCCAGGTGTTTCCAAGATGAGGCTTAACTAAATTTTGAGTTTCATTCCCGAGACATTTCTAGGGTAAATAGTAAATTCTTCATAGTAGACTATATATATATATATATATATATTGAGAGTGTCATTGATTGTATAAATCAATTTATACACCAAGGCTGAGTTTTATTGAATATTCAATAATGTTGAGTTTTATGGGGTTTTTAATTTTTATTACTCAAATAAATGTCACTCTCAAAGATTAAATGGTGGTGTGGTGAACTCAATTTTTTAGTGTTTTAGATTTATAATATTTTTAAGTTAAATTTAATATTAAATTTTGAGCCAATGTATAATTTTATGGTGTGATGGGACCTTGATAATAATATTTGAAGTATAAAAATTTTATTTTTATCCTATGAGTGTGTATTTATGATAATTATGCTTTTAATTCAAAATAAAACCTTATATAGGAACATGATTGCCATTGATTATAGAATAGTGGTTTTATCCTAGTAGCATTGTATTTTTATCTTACTTCAAGTTTCACAGGGGTGGTAATCACATGTGGAATAATTAATCAATTAATTAATTATCTAACCATAATTGACCCTTTAAATGACTCATCAACCAATTTTTATAGGGATACTATAAGGCCCCGACCATAAACATTAGTTAATCTTGAGTTAAGTCAATAACATGACTTTCATTCAAATTAAGTATATTTTCAGGTTTAGAGTTTTAGATAATTAGGCCTTTATTATTACATATCATCTAATAATCATACAAGAGGATACTATCAAAATAGTATCCATTTTTTCCACCAATGGAAAACATTTTAAAAAATAAAACATGATTTCTTTTCTTGATAAAAAATATTCTTGAATTCTTCCTTTCTCTTACTCATACTTATACCCTGTAATTTTTTTAAAAAAACTTGGTATGAGCATTAAAAGCTCAATAATGGATACACAAAGAAAGAAAACTATTAACCTTGTTAAAATAGGAAAACCATGAATACATTATAATAAGGTTATAATTTTAACCTTTCTGAAGTAGTGAATATTATTCAATGAATATAAGATAATTTCTTAGAATTTATAACCAAAGTATTTCCATAAAACCCATATAAATCACACATAACATATAAAAGGTAACTTGGGACATAATCATACTTAAATGAAAAACAATACAGTCGACTTCTGTACATATCATTCTTTCAAATGAAATATACATAGAGATGACTTCAATACCCAATGCATTGGAGGTTATAACATAACCACCCATCATTGGTTTATCACAGAACTGCTCGTATTTAGTTTATCATGTAACTACCGATCAAATGTTCAGGTAATATTATATAATCATAAAACATAAATGATTGCAATTATCCACATTTCACTCATAAAATTTCATTTGAAATCACAAGAAATCATTTCAAGATACTAAAATAGTCAATACACTTTCAATATCATTTTCAATACATGAACTTCCAAAAAGGGAATAAGGGATTTCTTGTTCTTAAAAAACCATTAAAGCTTATAGAGGAAGCCAAATATGAAATATCTATTATGGTGGTGGAGAAGTAGTTGTCCCGACATATGATAAAAACATTACTTTTATCATTTAGTGAAATTATTCATATAAAAAAGATTCCCTTTGAGAATTTTTGAATGAAATTAAAATTCAATGCATTTATTATACACCATATAAAAGAAGGTGGTTTATATTATCAAAATATGCCAAAATGAAAGGAGATTGAGATGAAGTCCCTTGAGTCAGACTCATCACATACAATCCTTATGTTCCTGAATAATAAACTTAATTTAATTTATACTTTCTTGATAACCTTTTTAAATTTTATTATTCCTTTTATATTACTTGTTACCATATTACAAAAATACATAATTATTTAAGTTCATATCAGATGTTTTGTCGATATTCAGTACTTGAGTAAAAAATGAACTTGTTTTGATGTAAATTATCCATGTGATAAAAAGTACATCATCTCAAAATAAATTAATGATTTAAATATCATATATATCCAGTATATATTTATTTATAATAAACCATAATATTTAGAGATAAGAAATTAAATGCACTGTTCATAGAGATGGTAGGCCTTACATACACAGAAACGCTACTTTTATTTCTTCATAATATTAATAGAATAAAAATTAAATAATAATTACAATATTATATTAATTTAATATATGTCCCATAGGATTAATAAAACCATACTCTGTACATTCCATGTAGAGTGGGAATGAGTCATATTTCTATGAGGGGGCGATAGTCCACACATCCTCAAACGAAATTATCGTATAACAACAATATGGAACGTATATAGTTATTTTTAATATAACATATATAGAATATGAAATAGATTATAAAATAATTACTAAAATACTAGTTGACCATAATAATGGTTTTAAGACCATCCTTGAATGTGGTAAAGGAAAAAGAACAAAAACATTATTCAAAAAGGTGATTAACGGACATAACTTGGACAACAATTTTCTTTTATTTGAGTAAGAGGAGGTGAGAAATGAAATGGATGTGATATATTCTTTTAGAAACATAACACTCTAGTATATAAATGATTCTGGAGTAATCATTAATTTATAGATTAATTAGGTGAGGATAAAGTAGAAAAATAAATAAATTAAGATAGGTACTTTGAGAAAATTACCTCTTGAATATCCCCTTCTTGAAAGACACTTGAGGACCTTGGATTTGGTATTTTGGTGGGAAAAAATAACTTGGATGTGGAGATAGTTCATAAGAGAGGTTTGGGTAGATATTTGAGGATCTAAAAGAATTTTTGGGTTGAAATAGGTTGGTGGAGAGGTGGTATTTATACTTGAGGAGAGGTGCATTCAAGTGATTACTTTATTGATTATTTTATATTAAAAGCCAACCATATAGAGGTGGCATTAATTTACATGACTTAGGATTTTAATTAAGGTCGTATAGGCAGGTTAGGGTTTAGAAACACCACAAACAACCATTAAATTATGTATTTTTTAGGTATGTTAAGATTTTAACTTTTAACTTGAACCTTTATCAAAATTTCTCTTTTACTATGGTAAATCATTTTTTTACCATGGTAATTTTTTTATACCTAAAAAATAAATTGACCTTAAAACCTAATTTGGACCTTTTGATTCCAAATAATAAAATCCATTTTATCAAATTAAATTCACATAATTAGAAAAAAAAATTTAAAATTAATTCCGCAAACAAAACTAAAAACAGGATTTTAAAGTGAAACGTTCAAAAGTTCGAAATGTTTTTATATCTATTTTCAACTTGAAATTGATTTCAATGACCTAAATTAGATTAAATTATAAGAACTTAGTTTAATTACACTATAAAAACAATTAAAAGGATAATATAACTATATAAATAAATTAGACAAAAAAGCAGTTTTGAATTGAAATGAAATATTTTTTACTATTCATTAAAATATGAAAGTTATCAGAAAAATACCTAAAAATTTATCCAAACTAAATTTTGATGCCCCGATTCCAAATAAAAAGTTTATTTTTTCAAATAGAACATATAAAAGTGAAAAAAAACTATATTTTAACATGGTTCACCATCTGAAGGTGGTCAAACTACTATTTTAGAAATATTAGAGCTTTTATGCCTAAAATTGGATTTTTTCTCATTTAAAGTCTATAAAATTTATTGGATGAATGTAAAAATATTTAATTAAAATGTGTAAAAACAATATAGTTAGTTCTGTTCATTCCCAAAAATACATTGTCTATGCTTTAACTACCATTTAAACTAATATTATTAATAATGTATTATTTTTCGGTATAAATTTGTCTTGTGCGCATCGTAAGATTTTAGAGAAACCTATTATTGTGTGTTGAGTATTCTATTGGAAAAAGAGTCTCATTTAACATAAAATTGATATCTTATTCTTAAATATTAATAGATATGAAAATGTATAATTCTATAAATACCTGGGATGTTACATCTTTCCCCCCTTTTGGAAACCACGTCCATGAAATTTATTTACTTATCAAATAGGTGGGGGGTATTTCCCCCTTATAGAATTTTCAAATTACAATGTTACCTCATAAACCATATGGTTTTCCCAAAAAACCTTTACCTGATGAATCACCTTATTCCACAACACTTTCTCTCTTCGGTCAAGAATCCGTATTGACTATTCCTCATAAGAAATATTCTCTTCCAACTGAACTACCTCTGGACTCAAAATAAGACATGGATGCAGAATATACTTTCTTAACATTGAAACATGAAAAAAATTATGTACTTGTGATAAAATCGAAGGTAAATCCACTCTGTAGAAAACTTATCCAACTTTATATAGAATTTCATAGGGTCTAATGAACCTTGAACCAAGCTTCCTTTTCTTACCAAAACACATCACACTTTTCCATGGCGAAGCTTTTAGAAAGACAAGATCACCTATCTCCAAAGAAAGATCCTTCCTATGGTTATCCACATAACTTTTCTGCCTACTCTGAGCTATCCTCATATGCTTCTAAATAAAATGAAATTTTTCTTCCATCTCTTCAACCAATTCTGGTCTCATCAACTTTTTTTCACCTATTTCATCCCAAAAAGTTGGAGTTCGACACCATTTTATATATAATGCTTCAAATGGTGATATATGTATACCAGAATGAAAACTGTTATTATAAAAAAATTAAACCAAAGATACATGTTAATCCCAACTTCCCTAGTATTCCATTTAAAATACACATCACATATCCTCCAAGGTCTGAATTTTTCATTTCGACTGCCCATCTGATTGAGGATGAAAAGCTATACTAAAATTTAATTAAGTACCCAATAACTTCTGAAGGCCCTTCCAAAAGTTAGAAGTGAATTTGGGATCACGCTCAGATACAATGGAGAGGGGAACACCATGTAACCTGACTATATCTTTAATATACAAATGAGAAAGTTGATCTAGAGAAAAAGTATCTTAAATAGGAAGAAAACTAGTAGATATATTAAATAGATCAACAATAAACCAGATTGCATTATTACCTAGATATGTCTTTGGTAATCCCACAATGAAGTCAATGTATATATTTTTTCATTTCCACTCTTGAACTGGAAAAGGATGAAATATCCCCTTCAGCAAATGTGATTCTACTTTCACCTATTGATAAGTTAAACATTACATGGTAAAGTAATTAATGTATATTTTCATTCCATCCCACCAGAAATACTCTCAAAGGCCTCTTTACATATTAGTACTGCCCAAATGAATTGAAAATGCAGAACTGTGAGCTTCACACAATAACTCATTTTTAACTGTGAATCATAAGTCACACATAATATCATCCCAAATCTAAAAAAAATCTTTATCAATGATAAATTCAGGAATCTTACCCTTATGAACTAATTCTATCTTTTTATTCAACACACTGTCTTCTTTCTATGCTTTATTAATTTTATCTGATAGATATGATTTCACTAACTCCTAAAACAAAACATAGTAATTTCCTGCACCAATAAATTCCAAGCCAAAATTCCTCAAATCATTAACCAAATGATCTTATTCCAAATATGAAATAGTTAATATAATATTATTTTTTCGACTCAAATCATAGAACACATTATTTTCTTTTCCTAGATGGTAATGAATCGTGAAATCACAATCCTTTATTAATTCTATCCATCTCCTCTATCTCATGTTAAATTATTTTTGAGTGAATATATTCTTCAAACTTTTATTATCAATATATATTGCACACTTTATTCCATACAAATGATGCTTCTAAATTTTTAATGTAAAGGCAACAATAGATAATTCTAAATCATTTTTAGGGTAATTTAACTAATGAGTTTTAAATTAACATAAATCATAAGCAATTACCTGATCATTATGCATTAGGACATAACAAAGTCCTTTCAATGAAGAATCACTATAGATAGAAAGTCACTTTTTTCTGGAAGGCATATCCAAAACTGGTGCATTTACCAATATTCTTTTCAATTCCCAAAAACAATCATTACATTCTTTTGTCTAGATAAATTTAACACCATTACATTTTAACTTAGTTAGTGGGATAGATAACCGAGAAAAGTTTTTAAAAACTCTTCGATAATAACCGAATATTCCAAGAAAACTACAAATCTATCTGATATTGTTAGGTCTTGGACACTCTTCAACAACTTCTGTTTTAGAAGGGTTGACAATTATGCCGTATTTATAAACAATATGAACAAGAAATTGATTTTTGATTGTAACCAAAATTAACTCTTACTAAACTTTCTATATAGTTTATTTTATTTTATTGTTTTAAAAACAATCCTTACGTAGATTTCATGTTCCTCCCAACTTTTAGAATATAACAAAATATCATTTATAAACACAACCACAAATGATCCAAAAACTGATGAAGGATTCCATTCATGAGATTCATAAATACAGAAGGTGCATTAGATAAGCCAAAAGTCATAACTACAAACTCCCAATTCCCAAATCTCATTCGGAACACTGTCTTTGTAATGTCATCCTTATTCACCTTCAGTTTATGGTAATCGACCCTCAAATCAATATTTGAAAAATACTGAGCTCCCTGTAGCTAATTAAACAAATCATTGATATAAGTAAAAGGATATTTGTTCATGATAGTAATTTTATTGAAGGATTTGTAATCAATACAAAGTCTTATTGAACTATCTTTCTTTTTCACAAATAAAATATGAGTACCCCATGGTGAAGTGCTAGGTTTAATGAAAAATTTATCAAGAAATTATTGAAACTATTTTTTTTCAATTACACTAGTTCAACTTGATCCATTAGATAAGGGGATTTAAAAATTGTCTTAGAATTAGGCAATAAATAAATAGTAAATTCAAACTCCCAATTTGGAACAATACTAGGAAATTAATCTGAAAAAACATATGCAAATTCTTTCACTCTTGCAATTCCAATAAAGAAAACTATTTATTTTCAACAACATGAGAAGGATAACTTTCACTACCATATTTAATCAATCTTTCATCTTATTGGTATGTTATCAGAGGTATGAAATCATTGAATAAAACTTTCTTGACATTAGAATCTATTTTATCATGATAAACTGAAAGACAATCCATACCCAAAAATGGTATCAAATTCCACTATGGGAAGTTCGACAAGATTTATAGGAAAGACTATCCCACTAATAAAAATAGGATTATTCCTATAAATCCTAGTTTCTTTAATACTTCCACCCAGAGTTTTCACCAAAAGTTATATATCACATTCATGAGGTTCTATTTCTAATTTACTTTCAAATCTCTCAAAAATAAAATAATGTAAAGATCCAGAGTCAAATAGAGTATTAGAATATTTTAAAAAAACTAGTAACATACATATCACCACTTCGTTTGATGGTCCCACATCAAAAATAGTAGTTGAAAATAATTTTAGCTTGCCATTATATTTTCAATCTTTTTGGTTTCTACCCTGGGTAATCAAATTTGGACACACATTGGCATAATGTCCTAACTCATTAAAACTAAAACATCTTACCATTGGTTTTTCATTGTTTTCCTGATCATCCTCCTAATAGTTATGAGTAATATGACCAGTCTTACCACATCGAAAGAACTTCCCAAACTTTGAGAGACATTCTCTCGGATGATTTTTACCACATTTATCACAAGTTGAAAATTTAATTTTCTTAACTCAAGACTTTTTGATGAATTATTTCCTAATTCCTGACAACTGGATCACTTCTTTTGTTTGATCTCATGGAACATATGATCATCAGAAAACTCCATTTATACCTTCTCAGCACATCAGAAAAGTTTCTCAAAGATTTTAAACTCATGAGAAGCTAATTCCCTTTGATATTTTGTCTTCAATCCTTAGTAAAAACAATTTATCTTACTATCAATATCCCAAATAAAATTTGGGATGTACCATGACAAACATGTTAAATTTTATTCATATGAATCCACAAAATCTTCCCCCTTTTGTCTCAATTCCAAGAATTTATTTTCTATACTAAGTCGAATAGCCTTAGGAAAATATTTTTCAAGGAAGATATTCTTAAATTAATCCCATTTTTAAGATCCCGAATCTTGGAAAGGTATGTTATCATTTAAGTTTTGGTTTGAATCTTTTGTTCTGGTTGATTAAGTTATTACCCATGTACTTAATAAGGATGAAGGTTGTTCCTAGGGTTCGAGACATGAAAAGTGGAGAAAAATGGGGTTTATGGGTAGGCCGTATGGTCTATGCACAGTTAGTCATAACCGTACGAGCATCCTAGGAAACCGTGCAAAAAGTGTATTTTTCAGACAGTAGCATCCACACGGTTTGCGCACGATTTGGAAAACTATGTGGGTAAACCGTGTGAGGGGGATATTTGGGAAATAATTATCTACACAGTTTGGAAAACTATGTGGCCTTGAAACCTTTTAAAAATTATAATTTTTCCACTTTGGGATTTTTAACTCCAACTCAGGATTTCCTCCCATTTCATCCCTCTTCACCCTAGGGATGAACCAAATCTCCCAAGAGCTCTAAGAGGTCAATCTACCTCGTTTATAAGGCGTTTTGGTGTCATTTGTTG
Source organism: Viscum album (assembly GCA_963277665.1). Lineage (NCBI taxonomy): Eukaryota > Viridiplantae > Streptophyta > Magnoliopsida > Santalales > Viscaceae > Viscum > Viscum album. The sequence continues at coordinate 157,780,308 of OY728141.1, read as the reverse complement.
CAGATCGAGGCTTTGGGTAAGGCTAATACCATTTTTTCTTCTCTCTTGAGTTTAGGGTTTGTATCTTTTTCTCCTCTCCTACCGAAGCTCTAAAACCCTACTCTATGGGGGATATCTAGATTTATTCTTCAAGGGTTGGTTGAAGTGGAATCTAATGGATCGATTAAGAGTGTTCTCACTGAAAGAATCGAGGTAGGTGGTCTATAAGTTATATTCCATGGTTTATTTGTGGATTTGTGCATGCATGGTTTTTTTCTTGGGTGTCTCTTTTTATGTTTTGATCACCCTTGGAATGTTTATGTAAAATGGTTCTTAAAAAGGTAAATAGAAACCCTCATGATCCCCATGGGATGCATCGGGGGTGATGAGACTAATCTAGGGCCACCCATGGGCTATGCCAACTTTTCCAGACCTAGGGATTTTGTAAAGAACAAGTGAGATTGTGGTGTATTAATGTAGATACCTTGGTAAACATGTTGATGTGATTAATTGGTTGGGTATAGAAGCTAGGTGATGAAACTAGTCTTGATAATAACCAAATGGATATTGGTTTAATGTGTGAAATGATTAAAAATAGTAATGAAATGGATTACAAACTTGGTAATGAAGCCCAGTGAGTTAGGCATAATGAACGAGCCTAGTGAGATATGCACAATGAATGAATGATTAGTGAGATAATCATAAAAAAATGGAATTGGGATAAATGGATAAATGATGTGAAATATTTTAAATGTGCTAATTGGTTAAGGTATGGTGTTAAAACTCATGTGGTTGTTATGGTTTATGTTTTCCTTGGGTAATGGTTGTGATGTTGTGTAAATGGTTAATGGTTACATATATGTATAGCATGTGCACATAGAGTAGTAGTGTGGGGTATTGACTAAGGTTATATACCCATGGTTTGAGTTGGAATGAGGCCTTAAACTACACCCCTAATGCGCGAGGTAGGGATAGGACTAATTCTATGTTTCCCTATTAGTTTCATCTCCTCGGAATAATGATTCGAGGTGATGATATGGTTGAGATCCACCTGAACTGATACTTCAAGGTGAGGTTATGGTTTACATGAGTAATTTGTTCCTAGTGAGATAGGATGACTGTGTTCTTTTTCTCATGTATGTGTTTGTGTACTTTAAGCCCGTGTAACATGTTGTGTTTATGAACCCATGTTAAATGCATTGGAAATGAAAGTAATGTAAATGGGTTGAAATGATAAGATATGGAAATGGTAATAAATGTTGGCAATGGACTTAAACTAGAGAAGGGCACTGAATTATTTTTCTTGTAATTTATTATTCATTTTCCTTTTGCATGAAAATTTTCTTATATTAGATATTTTGCATACACTGTTGGTGGTGGCCTATGATTGTACCACAAGTCACCGTGTCATTTTCACCCATACACCATTCTATTAAACTGAATTTGTATTGTAAATTACAAATATAATAACAAAATTTACTCCATGTTTGATTCAATTATTTTGTGTTTATAATTGTTAAAAAGGGAAATATTACTTTTTTTGATTATTTCATTGATGGTGGAGGTGATTTGGAGGACCCATGATGAAGTCCAAGAAAAATGGGCCAAACTGTGTAGGATCCAAGCACACCAGTGGATTAATCTTCACACCTCTACAAGACCGTACATCCAAATGAGATGAAATTTTGTGAAAAAAGTCAAAAGTGGCATTGTGTAATATTTCAATATCTCGATTTGTGATTTTATAACTAGTGCCAAACTTTCAGTGAATATATAAAGGATGTGTGGATACAAATTTTTAGTTTTTTCAAAAGTGAGATATGACTGTCTGTCCATCGAAATCTATGAACCAAGTGGTTTCTCGAAATCAGGATGCTCAAAACAAACTTCCAATTTTCCTATAAAATGGAACCTTGGGTTACTAATTTTTAAGTTCAAACCAGAAGTTAAGATATGCCATTTTTGATTCCAATAGAAGTCTCCTCCTAATACTAGATGTTCTGGATGCCCCTATCCTCATAGGGGGGGTCAAGAATGTAGAAGGAGTTCCAACCGAGCTTCCTCCTCCCCCCGATGTCGAGCTAAACAGTGGGCATTCATTGTGAGGAAGCTACACACATGTCAAAGGAGTTCTGCCACATATATTAGCTACTATTTTGGAGTAATTTGGGTTTTTAAAAATTTCATTCCATTTATCTTAAATGATTTCATATTTTAATGCTTGTTTTGATACATGTGAATGTTATGCTCTTAATTTCTAACCGATCGGTGTGAGGTTTTGAGTGCGTGGCTTGTGCTGTTTAAATTGGAAAACACAAGAATCATTTTAATACCCACATTATGGATATTTTAATCTGATTTAGAATATATTATTCCATTCATAATCTCTTGACATTGAAAATATTATTTTTACGTTATGGTTTGGTTCTTTAAGCATTGATGTAAAAGCTTCGGAATTAATAGGGATTCCAATTAATTTCAACCAAAGAATTACTCGAAACCTAAATGAATTTATATGAACATGAAATGTCTGTATTTAACTCAAAATGAACCCTTTTATCTCATAATTATAAAACACTACCTTTCCTTATCAACTATTAAACTCTTTAATTAATTCATTTTATTTTTAAAACAGTTTTCAAAAACACCCCCTCTATTAGTAATCTTTATAAAAAATACACACTATAAGCATCCAATGATCCTTGAGAGATGACCTAGGGTCTTCCATAGACTACAAAATATTCTTTAAATAACTATAAATTTGATGTGTCATGACAACATAGTAAAATTTTGGCACCGTTTCCAGGGAGCGCTTTGGTTTTAGTGCGTGTTTTTTATAAGTTTTTTGTATTTTTTGTGAATATTTATTTGTTTTATCTTATACATTTTCATATAATTTTATGTTATGATTTATTAATTCTATAGGGGGTTTTCATAATGTGTTCAACTCTGGTAGACTTACCACCTTTCAGACCTAAACCATAGAGGATCTTATATTAGCTACCCCGAGACACCCAAGAGAACCCTTCAAAGGAGGACAGAAAAAATATAGACACTCATCCTGATCCTTCCTATTCTTATTCTGGAACCAACATCAAAACATAAATAAAATTTCATAACATGGCTGAAAATAACCAGAAATTAAAAAACTAACCTCTCTTGATGTTGATATCCATCCTAATTACATTCAAATGAAAGGCGAGGCACCTAATTTTGAACTAAAATCTGGTCTAATTCATTTATAACCAAGATTCCATGGACTTTCTAGAGAGGATCCACATAAGAATTTAAAATAATTTCATACAATGTGTTTTAATTTAAAACCTTCTAATGTGGGTGAAGAACAAGTTAAGATATGGGCATTCCATTTCTGATTAGAATATAATACAAAAGATTGGATTTACTATGTTAATTCACTAATTAGTAGCTGGGCAGACATGAAACATCTTTTTCTTGAAAAATATTTCCCAGCCTCTCAAACTGAAACTATAAGGAAGGAAATCTGTGTTATAAGGAAATCAAAAGGGGAACATTACATTAATATTGGGAAATCTTTAAAATTTTATGTTCAAGCTTTCCACACCACCAAATAAGCGATCAAATTTTAATTCAATATTTTTATGAAGGATTAATTCCAATTGATCATAACATGATTGGTGTTGCTACAGGTGGTTCACTAGTAGATAAAACCCCAATCACTGCAAGAATCCTGATTTAGAACATGGCGCAAAACACTCAACAATTCGGTTCAAGGTCCAATGTACCCATTCGAGGTGTCCATGAGGTGAAAAGTATTGATTATGAGAGGAATGAGGACACGATGTTCGAAGAGGTAAGTACCCCTTTTCTACAACATGATCTTTCCCTAGGGAATTCTCAATATTCTTCTCCCATCCATTATGGTATATTTTCTTCTCACACCAACTACTCTGATCAATGCCCCCAACTAAGAGAAACTTTTGAGAGTTGTGAGGAAATCTTTCCAGGTCACCCCTATAACCAACCCTTTAGGAAAGAACCATACTATCCATCTAATACTGGGTGGAAAGAAAACCAATACTATAGCCAATGGGGGTATTCAAACAAACCTCAATAACCGTGGAACCAACCGGGGAAAAGTAGTCAACCACCACCACCCAGAAATCCTCAACCACAACAAAGGCATTTCCAAAACCCCCCTCCAAAAGCCAATCCGATATTAAAAGACATGATGAAACAAATGGATACCTTCTATATCCAATTAGAAAAAACCACCCAATCTACCATACAAGACCTAAAAACCAAATTAGGACAACTTTCCAACTCGGTGGGGGGAAATTCAAAGTCATGGGTCGGGTAAACTACCCTCTCAACTAGTGGTTAACCCTAGGGATAAATGAAATTTTAGTGCCATCACCCTTAGGATTGGAACTCGTATTCAAATCCAAATGAACCCTCCAATAGAGTCACCCCATCCTAAGGAAACCACCATCCCAACCACTACTAAAAATGGTCCAAGAGAAGAAAATCCTTGTCCTGAGGGAAGTACTTCCAAAGGAAAGAGTGTGTATGTCGATGAGTCTCCTATCACAACCATTCCTATTCAATTTTTCAAAAGGTACACCCAACCAAGAAAACAAAAAGAAACTGAAATTGATAAGGAAATATTTGAAAATTTCAAAAAAGTGCAGGTTAACATTCCTTCGATTGATGCTGTGAAACAAATTCCATGATATGAAAAGTTTTTAAAGGAGATGTGTACACATCGAAGGAGAATTTGTGGTGTTAAGAAGGTAAGCTTGGGGTGTAATTTTTCAGAATTGATAGAACCATTACTTCCAACCAAATTCAATGATCCCAGAACGTTCTCGATTCCGTGCACCATAGGGGAGTATGCTTTTTATAATGCAATGCTTGATTTAGGTGACTCTATAAATGTGATGCCTAACTCCATTTACTCTCCATTCTAGGTTGGGGAACTGAATCCCACTAAAATTGTTGGTCAAATGCCTAAATGGACTACTGCACAACACTCTGGTGTGTTAGAGGATGTTATTGTGAGGGTTCAAAATTTAATTTTTCCTACTAATTTTTACGTGCTTAAAATGTAGGATGATAGGATGAATGGACATGCCCCAATTATATTGGGGAGACCCTTATTGAAAAACTCCAAAACCATAATTAATGTACACAATGGTACATTATCTATGGAGTTTGTTGGTGACATTGTCCACTTCAATATCCTTGATGCCATGAAGCACCCCTCAGAAGAACATTCCTCTCTCTCTGTTAATTATCTAGATGTACTCCCTCCCCTTGAAAGAACATAATTTCATTCCCCTGATCCTTTTTTGTATTTTTATTCATTGATAGAAATTATAAGATATGATTCAAGAATTAATTGTTGTAGTTGTCTAGAGAAATGTAATTCATGTTTGTTGATTGATGATTTCTTGAACACTGAAGATCCAATGACCATCGATGATACTACTAAGCTTGTAAAACCTCATTCCTCATCTGAGGATGATACCATTGAGTAGTTAGATGAGATTAACAACCTCTCACTTTCACACACACTTCCATCAATAAAAAACCCACCTGAATTGGAACTAAAAAAACTGCCTCATGATTTAAAATATTCATACATTGAGAATGGAAACAATATTCCCATCATCATTTCTAGTTCACACCGTCCTGAACATGAATTGTGACTGCTTAAACATTTGAGGGAGTATAAAAAATCTTTGGGATGGACACTTGCTGACATTCCTGGTATTATACCATCAATTTTTACACATAATATATTGTTAAATGATGAGGCTAAACCAGTGAGAAAGGCACAATGTCGACAGAACCCAAACCTACTAGAAGATGTAAAAAATGATGTACCAAAATTATTGGCTATTGGTTTCATTTACCCCATCTATGACAATCATTGGGTCAGTCCCATTCAATTAGTTCCTCAAAAAACTGGCCTTACATTAATAAAAAATGAAAACAATGAATTGGTTCCAACTCGTGTGCAAAATAGTTGGTGTGTCTTCATAGACTATCACGACTAAACCAACACACTAGGAAGGAACATTTCCTTTTTCCATTCATCAACCAACTGCTAGAGAGGCCAGCAGGTAAGTCCCACTACTATTTCTTTGATGGGTATTCTAGATAATTTCAGATCCATATTGCCCCTGAGGACCAGGAAAAGACTACCTTCACTTATCCCTTTGGCACATTTTTATATAGGAGGATGCTATTTGGTATATGAAATGCTCCAGGTACTTTCCAACGATACATGGTTAGTATTCTTTTTGATTACCTAGATAATTGCATGTAAGTATTCATTGATGAATTCACTATTTATGGTTCATATTTTGATGAATGTTTGAGTAGTCTTGCTTCAGTATTACATCACTGTATTGAAAATAATGTCGTATTAAATTATGAGAAATGCCATTTCATGGTGGGACAAGGTATAGTTTTGGGACATGTAATTTTTGGGGATGGTATTCAAGTAGATAAATCAAAAGTGGATGTCATTTCTTCCCAACCATTCCCTAAAAATGTACAGGATGTGCGGTGTTTCCTAGGTCATGTTGGATTTTACTATCATTTCATTCATAACTTTAGTAAGATTTCACTCCCAATCTCCCAGTTACGCCAAAAAGAAAAAGGAATTTTATTTTGCTAAAGAATGTGATGAAGCTTTTAATAAGATAAAATGGAGTCTCATGTCACCCTCAGTAATACAACCACATTGGTGGGATTTACTATTTTAGATCATGTGTGAAGCCTCTAACTATGAATTTCGGGAAGTCTTATCACAAATGTTCGATTGAGATCCACATGTCATTGCATATGCTTCACGTAATTTGGACCCTGCCTAAGAAAACTACACCACAACTGAAAAATAATTCCTTTCCATTGTGTTTACCTTGGAAAAATTTATGTCATATATTTTGGGGTCCAATGAAATTGTGTTCTCATAACATGCAGCCCTCCAGTATCTCCTTAAGAAACCAGAAGCCAAACCACATCTCATTCGTTGGATGCTCCTCCTTCAAGAATTCAGTCTAGAAATTAGGGATAAAAAAGGAGCAGAGAATGTGGTGGTTGACCATATACGTAGGATCCACCCATCCTCATACATCGACTCATCCCCCTATATTCCTATTAATGATATGTTTCCTGATGATCAATTATACCAAGTTCATGTTATCCCTTGGTATGCTGAAATTGTAAATTATTTGGTAGCATGTGGCATTCCTACTAATTTCAACAAAAATCAATCCGACCGTCTAAATCATGAGTCCCGTTGGTACATTAGGGATGAAACCCACCTTTGGAGCACTTGTAGTGATCAAGTCCTCAGGAGTTGTGTTCCTCATAGAGAGTTTCATTCCATCTGTATGTTTTACCACACTATTACTTGAGGGGGCCACTTTGGTCCCCAATGGACTGCTCCCAAGGTCCTCAATTCTGGTCTCTTTTAGCCAACATTGTTTCGAGATTCCCATGACTTCTGTAAATCTAGTCCAAATTGTCAAATAATGGGGAATGTCACTAAATGAAATGAGATGCCACAAAAACCCTTGCTCTTCCATGTCATTTTTGATGTATGGGGCATTGAATTTATGAGACCATTCCCCAATTCATTTGGTAACCCATACATTCTTTGGGTAGTGGATTATGTTTCAAAATGGGTACAAGCATGAGCTACAATGACCGACGATTCTAAGGCAGTTGTATAATTTTTGAGAACCCACATTTTCTATAGGTTTGGCTTACCTAGGTTCCACATTAGTGACCAGGGTTCTAATTTTTGCAACCAAACAATGCAATCACTTTTGCGTCAGTATGTGGTAGGTCATCGAGTGTCTACTGCATATCACCCACAGAGCAATGGTCAATCCCAGGTGTCAAAAAGAGAGGTAAAACAAATTCTTCAATAAATGGTTCAACCCAATAAGAATTATTGGAGTCTTAGACTTGATGATTCATTATGGGATAACCATACTTCTTTTAAAACACCAATTATAATGTCACCATATATTCTTTTTTTGGAAAGAGTTGTCACCTCTCTATTGAGATTGAGCACTAGGCCTACTGGGAAATCAAACAATGCAATTCTAATCTTTCTGGTGCAGGTTTTAAAAGTAAGTTGCAGATTCATGAGCTAGAGGAAATGATAAGAGATGCATATGAGAACTCTAGGATTTATAAAAAGTAAACCAAGGCTACCCACGACCATCTCATCCTTCATCGTCAGATCCACATTGGGAAGAAGGTCCTCCTCTATAATGCAAGGCTAAAGTTTCATACATGTAAGCTTCATTCCTGCTGGTTTGGAACATACACTGTTACTAATGTCTCTCCATTTGGTGTTGTCCAGGTTTAAAATGAAGAAACCAAGTAAACCTTCACTATTAATGGGAAGTGGCTAAAGCACTTTCACAAAACCCTTCCAGAGTCCGAGGTGGAGGAACTCCAAGTTCATGAAGCAGCCTACAAATGACACACACCAGGTTTTATCCTTCTTTCCTACATTATATTTTTATAGTTGGGACACTACACACTCTAGGTGTGGGGGTATGGGTATATTTCTGGGTTAGTTAGGAATTTTCATTATCTTTATTATTTTTCTCTTTTTAGCTACCTAAATAGTATTGTTACTTTCCCTCTATTTCCCTCCCACTGAACTTTGTACCAGAATATTACTATTTTTTTACCACTTTATCCTGGAAAATGATGCTCATTTAATCGTGGAAGTTATTGGAAATGCATGAGTAATGTATGTATTTCATGTTGATTTAACATTCAAAAAAAATTCCGATGAAATGTGCATTTTAGCAATAATTCAATACTATGGTGTGACTTTATTTTGAAATTCAGTTATTTGTCAATGATATAAATGGTTCTATCGTTTTGAAACCTTTGAGAATAATGGTTCCCTTTTTTGTGAATATTTTAAAGGAAAATTGGGTCACTTAATCTCTCCACGTATTTTTTTTTCACCCAAACATAATGTGTGAAAACTTCTTATTTAATGGAAGGTAAATATAAGTTAGGTTGATTTTTATCTACTTTCTAAAATCATTTTTCCATACGTTCATTCCTTATCTGATCTATTTTATTACTATACCAGATTGACCTATGCATGTGTACCTGTTATCCAACTATTGTACACCCTAAATAAAACAAAAAAAGGGTTGTATATTGGGAAAGTTAAAAACCAACCTCCCTTGAGTTTTGATCTTTTTATAACTATTAAAATTAGTGTCATGAAGAAATAAAACAAGGGTTAGGAGAAGAGTGTGAGATTTGTTCCAAATGGAACTTTTTAAAAAAATATAGTAAATGAGGGGAGTGATGAAATGTACAACATATGGTGATATCTAGGTTGGGAGATTATGGTTTGAATTCTAGGAATGATTAAGTGAGCGGGTCTTGAAATTTTATTTAAAAGGATGTGGGGCAAGTTCGGTGGAAAGGATCTTGTTAGTATACAATTATTGAAATAACTTATATTTACTCAATAGAAAGTGGAAATAATAGCAAGAAATGGTTGTCACACGCACATGTGGAGAATTATTGACATGATTAACTTTTGAATTATTTTCATTGATTGGTATCATTTATCTCTTGTAATTTCATTTGGATACAATTTTAGAGGCATCTTTTTCAATTATCATTGAGAATAACTCCTCGGTGTGATTTTTTCATTGATCACATTTCTATTTGGAATTAATTTTCATTGAATGTTAAATCTTTATGAAGTTGTAAATATCTACATGCATAATTTTTGGAAATATGACTTTTCCCAGGAGTGAAAATGTTTAGGTGCGGGGGTGTGATCGTACCATGATTAACTAATTCATTTTCACCCTTACACCATTGTATTAAACTGAATTTTTATTAAAAATTCCAGATATAATAACAAAATTTACTTCATGTTTGATTCAATTATTTTTGTGTTTATCATTTTAAAAAAATGAAATTTTACTTGTTTTGATAATTTCATTGAAGGTGGAGGTAATTTTGAGGACCAATGATGAAGTGCAAGAAAAATGGGTGCAGGATCCAAGCACACTTGTGGATTAATTCGAAAACAGATACTAGATCGTGAATCCAAATGGGCTGAAATTTTTTGGGCTGGTCCAGTATTTAATTTGATACATTTCAATTCAAATAACCCAATCCTTATTTGGCTTCCATGGTTCCCATACGAATTGATCTATGAAAGCAACTGAATATGAAAAAAGTCAAAAGTGGCATTCTGTAATATGTCAATATCTCGAGTTGTGATTGTGAAAAGTCTCTAAAATTTTTGTGGATATAGTAATGATGTGAGACTACAACTTTGTAGTTTTTTCAAAAGTGAGATAAGACTGTCTATCTATTGAAAACCATGAACCAAGGGGTTTCTCAAAATCAGGATTCTCAAAACCAACTTACAATTTTCTTATAAAATGGAACCTTGGGCTCCTCATCTGTAAGTTCGAACCAGAAGTGAAGCTCTGCCATTTTGGAGTACTAGAGAAGTCTCCTCCTCATTATAGAAGTTCAGGAGTCCCCTATCCTCATAAGGGGATCAATAATGAAGAAGGGGTTCCAACCAAGCTTCCTCCTCCTCCCAGTGTCGAGTTAATGATGGACGTTCATTGTGAGGGAGGTACACACTTGTCAAGGGAGATCTATCACATATATTATCTACTGTTTTGGAGTAATTTGTGGGTTTAAACATTTTATTCCAGGTACCTTAAATGATTTAATATTTGAATTCTTGTTTTGATACATGTGAATGTTAGGCACTTAATTTCCAACTAATCGGTGTGAGGTTTTGAGTGTGTGACTTGTGTTGTTCCGATTGGAAAACTCAAGAATCCTTTTAATACCCACATTATTGAGATTTTAATCTTATTTGGAAGCTATTATTCCATTCACAATCTCCCTACCTTGACAATATGATGGTTACGTCAAGGTTTGGTTCTTTAAGCACTGAAATAAAAGCTTAGGAATTAATTGGGATTCCAATTAATTTCAACCAAAGAATTACTCCAAACCTAAATGAATTTATATTACCAATGAACTTATAATGTGTATAGTGAACTCAAAATGATCCATTTTATCTCATTATTATAAAACACCACCTTTCCTTGTCAGTTATTAAGCTCTTTAAATAAGTCATTTTATTTTTAAAACAGTTTTCAAAACCACCCCCTCTTTTAGTAATATTTATTAAAAATACACACTATAAGCTTCTAACTCTCCTTGAGAGACGAACTGGGGTTCACCATAGACTAAAAAAACTTCTTTAAATAACTATCAATTTGACATGTCACGAAAACGAGGTTAGCCTACTGAGTTGTACTCACACCCTGCTCGGGCCACCGTTGGGTTCCTAAGCAGAATTCATGTTTGCAGGTATGGAAAAGGGTAAAGGCTCTTGCTAGGTAGTTGGTTTGGCATGGGTGTGCATGGAGGAGGAACTAGACTTGGGGTGGCAACCATTTTTTGGATTTTTTTAGTTTGTCTTTATTTTCGGTTATGTTCACTTTTTCACTTGTAGCATGGCATGACATATTTACCACTGGACATAGTTGTACCCTATTTGGGAATGGATTTTTATGCATGATCTTGTGTTATTGGTTATTATTCCGCTATTTTTTTATCTTATTTTGTGGATTAATATGATAAAAATGGGGTATAGTCTCCCCAATTGACTATTTGGACCCCTACTACTAGTCAGAAACCTTTGGCATATGGGGAGGTGCGCTTAAGGTCATATAACCACACAGCTCAGAGCACCGGTTTAGTGGCTCCTGGGTTGGGGAAATTACAATGTGGTATCAGAGGAGGTATTTCTTCTCCTTCTCTGAAAACTTGTTATTTGTGATGGTAGATGAGAGTTAGGATGTGTCGGGCCTTGGTAATGAGCTCGTTCTTGGGAGTAGCTAACCCATGTATGAGGGAAACCACAAGTCACCCAGGGTGGGAATTGTTGTTCTTGATTGTGCGATGTTAAAGTTGATGATATTTAACCATTGGGTGTTTCACATGGTGTGTGATGTGATTTTTTAATGATATTTGGCTCGGGGACTTAATGGAATGAGGTTTTTCATTAATGCATCATTGTAGGCACCTATAGAGATAGGTTGCATGCATCATGGTAGGCACACACGGGTTGGGTGTGTGAGGGATGAAAGATAGAATGCACCATGCATCTTAATGATTAAAAATGGAAAATGATGTAAATGAAACAAATAAATGGGGTAAAGATAAAAGAATGATAAGTGATGATTAATGAAATATGTATAATTTAGTGTTGTAATGAATTAAAATGTTGTTGTAACATGTTGTGTGAGCTTTTATAGTTGTGCATGATTGTTTACCCTTGTAAACCATGGCCCGTGGTAGGGATGGTTGGGGTGGTATTTTTCAGAATGTTAAGGGTTGTTGTGGTTGGTGAAGAGAATTCTTGTTATGAAGTTATGAGATCCTTATGGTATGTGTTCTAAACCCTGTGTTTTAAAATGTCGAGAAATGCCACCATGACATCAAGTGCCGGTTAGGCAATAAGAGGATATTGCTGACAAGAATCCTCTAGTAGAGGAGCAAGAAAATGTGGTAATCTAGGAAGGTGGGGAAGAGAGGTTCTGAGAGAACTTGTCTCGTTTTATACAGATGATGGATCAAGACCTAGGGTGGGCTGCACCATGTATGTTTGAGATGACCAGAGAGTTTCAGCTACAACACCCTCAGACCTTTACTAGAGAGGGTGGGCCAGATGCAGCAGAGTTTTGGATAGAGTCTATTCAGATAGTACTTGATCATCTGGAGACTTCTATTGGGAAAAGAGTCAATTTGGTAGCTTATATGTTGCGAGGTCAGGCAAAGCGTTGGTGGGACATCCTGGCTAAGACTAAATAGGCTGATGGGATGTTGTGGAAAAATTTTCAGGAAAAGTTTCTGGAGAATTTTTACTGAGAGACTCTAAGGCAAGAGTGGGATATAGAGTTCATTAGCCTGAATTAGGGGTCGATGTCGGTGATGGAGTATGTTGGTCATTTCACTGACCTGTGATGCTTTGTTGTAGCATAGGTGGGGGATGAGGCAGTTATTACGAGGCATTTACAGGATGGGATGAGACACGAGATCAGGTTTCAGGTGAATATATTTCTTTTGAAGAGGTTTACATAGGTAGTATATTAGGTGTTGATCTTAGAGGATAACCTGAAGGGAGATTCAGGTAGTGGTCTTGTCGTGCCAGCTGGGCAGACAAGTGGCGCAACTTTCAAGGGCTGGAAGCATCGCTTTGGAAGTTTTCAGCAAGCCAGAAGTGTGCAAAGTGGTCATAAGGGAGGGTAAACCTCTCAGGGTGGTTATCTGGTGTTTTTTTATCAGTGTTGTAGGTCGTGGCACATGTGTGGCAAGTTTCCTCGACCTCCAGTTGAGTGCCGATCATGCGGCATATTGGGACACGTGTATAGGTTCTACAGAAACGCTCAGCAGGAGAGTATGAATGTTGGTGGAAGACAGATGCAAAGTGGATGCAAGGGATCAGTTTCTCAATATCAGGGAGGTAGTTGGAGATCCAAAAATCATAATGGCATGGGCGGTGGATGTGGAACTCTAGGGAAGGATCGCCCACGTCAGCAGGGAAGTGTTGTACATGGAACATAGGTTAGAGCCCTGGGTAAAGGGGTAGGTCAGCTTCATGCATTTTAGGCTGCACCTGGTAATGGCGAGGCTGGGCCATCAACTGTCTGAGGTACGATCCTTGTAGATTATATGTTTTCTAGTTCATTGTTTGACACTAGTTCCACACACACTTTTATTTATTCTTAGTTCGTAGTGTTGTTAGGTTTGCCTATGGAGTGCGTGGGTGGGGTGATGTATGTTGACACTTCGTTGGGGGTGAAAAATGAAGATATCTGGTAGTGTAAGGGATGTTCTATGGAAGTTAGCAGATATCTTTTCCTATGGGACTTGTTTGTTCCCGAGATTACAGGATTTGACCTGATCCTGGGTATGGAATGGTTGGTGTTGTATCAGGTGCACATAGACTGTTATCGTCTAAGGGTATCATTTAGGTCACTTGGGGGTGACACTTATGTCCAACTCAGAAAATGGGATGTTCAAGAAGCACGTACGGGGCCATTTTGTCAGCAGTTGGGTATGCTTATAGCTCAATTAGCATGTCTTGTGCTCGGTGATGAAAGAGGGGAACAATCTGTCTTCCCTCTAGTAGTGGATCAGTTTCAGGATGTGTTTGCTAAGGATTTCTTGGGGTTTCCACCCAAGAGGGATGTTGAGTTCACAATTGAGTTGCTTCCAGGAATATATCTGGTTTCTATTCTTCCATACAGAATGGCGCCAACAGAACTCCAAGAGTTAAAGATTCATCATGAGGAGTTGGAGCATAAAGGGTTCATACGTCCTAGTATGTCTCCTTGGGGATATCCAGTGTTTTTTTTGCAAAAAGGCTGACGGCTCATTAAGGCTGTGTGTTTATTAAAGGAAGTGAAACAAGATGATAGTGAAAATATAGTACCCTCTTTCTATAATTGATGACATGTTTGACCATTTTATGGGTTTATCAGTGTTTTATAAGATTGATCTGAGATCGATTTATCATCAGTTGAGGGTGAGGCCTTCTGAAATACCGTTGACAGCCTTCAGGAGTCGGTATAGTTTGTTTGAGTTTGTGGTAATGCCTTTCGGTTTGACCAATGAACTAGCGGTGTTCATGGAATTGATGAACCAAATATTTCAACCTTATATGGATCAATTTTTGGTTTTATTTCTTGACGACATCTTGGTGTACTCAAAAACTCAAGACAATCACGCCCAACATCTTGACATTGTCTTGATTATACTAAGAGAGAATCAACTTTATGGTAAGATGTAAAAGTGTCAATTATGGATTGGAGAAGTTCATTTTCTGGGTCACATCATCTCTAAGGTAGGTGTGTCAGTGGATCTAGAAAAAGTGTAGGTTGTTGTGTCATGGGAGCAGCCCAAGAGTGTTTCAAATGTTCAGAGTTTTTTTGATTTGAATGGATATTATCGGAGGTTCATTCCTGATTTCTCTCACTTGGTATCACCATTGTCAGGCATGACCAATAAGGGAATTAGGTTTGAATGGTCTAAGGCTTCTGAGAATGCCTTTCAAGAGTTGAAAAAGCGATTTAAGACCACACTGATCTTGATCTCACATGAGCCAGGTAGAAGGTATGTCCTGTTTTGTGATGCACTCGGTATCAAGCTTGGGGCTGTGTTGATGAAAGATGATTGGGTTGTGTCTTATAGGTCAAGGAAACTGAGACCCCACAAGTATAATTATCCCACTCATGATCTTGAGTTGTCTGTAGTAATGTACACCTTAAAGTGCTAGAGGCACTACTTGTTGGGGGAACAATTCATGGTGTATACCAATCACAAGAGGCTAAAGTATATATTTTTGTAGTAGGATTTGAATCTTTGATAGTGAATATGGGTTGATTATCTCTAATATTTCGACTTTGAGATGTTATATACACCAGGGAAATGGAACAGTGTGGATGATGCTTTGAGCAGGAAGGCTCAGAACCAGTTGGTTCATGAATCCCGCACCGAGTGGAAGGGGATGGCTTTGTTTTCAGAGATTCACTTAGAGGTTTGGGAGGAAAATGACTAGGTGACTCTTTCTTCCAATCCTGTTGAGTTGAAAATTTTGATCCATGTTAGGGAAATTTATCTTGACGATCCTAAAATTTTTTCCACGAAGGAAATACTTAATGGTGGGGAGCCACCTTCTGGTTGGGCCGTCAATGTGGATGGGGTTTTCTATGTTCATGGTCATGTGGTTGTGCCAATATGCATGAGGGAAGATTTGGTGTGTGAGTTCCATGCATCAAAATGGGAAGTGAATCCTGGTTTGACCAAGATTTATCGTGATCTTTGTAGACAATCTTGGTGGCCCGGAATGAAAAATGAAGATGCGGGCTTTGTGGCACGGTGCCTTACCTGTCAGCAGGTGAAGTCCAAGCATCAACTCCCATGTGATTTTTTAAAGATCAATAATATTTTATTGAAAAAATTGATAGATGGGTTACATGAATCAGAAAGATGGTATCTTTTTACAATCTCTTACTAAGTGAGGGAGAAGATCAACCGACAAAGTATCACTCCATGTCATGTGGTTTATTACACCCATTTCCCATTACAGAATGGAAGTGGGTTGATGTGATGATGGATTTTGTGGTGGGTCTTCCAAGGTGCCTTAGAAGAATGATTCAATCTGGTTGGTTGTGGATCAGCTAACGAAAGTGGCTCATGTCTTACCGATTCAGGAGACTTACAAAACTGATTAGTTGGGTGAGTTGTATGTTCGAGAAATAGTATAGTTGCATGGTGTACCATGGAATATATTTTTGGATCATGATACTCATTCCACATATCACTTCTATAAAGGGTTGTAGAAGGATCTTGGTACATAGGTGCTTTTGAGTACGGATTTCCACCCATAAACGGACGAGCAGTCGGAGCATACAATCCATGTGTTGAAAGACATATTGAGGGCTTGTGTATTGGATTTTTTGGGTTATAAGAAAAGAACCTATCGCTTGTTGAATTTTCCTACAACAATAGTTTTTAGGCTATGGTTTAGATGGTACCATTTGAGTCTCTCTACCGGAGTCCATGTAGATCTCCGCTGTGTTGGTTGGAGTTAGGTGAATCCAAGCTATTGGGATCGAGTCTCGTGCAGGAGACTTCAGAAAAAGTTGAGTTGATTCGGAAACAAATGAAAAAGGATTAGAGTAGGTAGAAGTTGTATACGGATCAGAGATGTAGAACCCTTTAGTTTTAGGTGGGTGATAGTGTGTTCCTTTGGGTGTCTCCAAGGTTGGGTCATCGATGGATACAAAAACATGGCAAGTTGGCACCCAGGTATGTGGGGCCATTTGAGATTGTGGAGAGGATCGGGCCAGTGGTGTACCGATTGGATATTCCATAGGGGTATAGTGGGATGCATGTGGTTTTTCATGTGTGGCTTCTTTGACAGTATCGCCCTGATCCAACTCACCTGGTGGATGTTGAGAATGTTGAGTTGGAGGCTGATGCATCTTTTGAGGAGAATCTGGTTCATGTCATGGATCATAGTGAGAAAGTATTGTGGGGAAAGGTTATGTTGTTAGTGAGAGTAATATGGCAGCATGGAAAGGTTCAAGAAGAAAATTGGGAGTGGTAATTAGACATGTGGGCTAAGTGGCTGAGTCTTTTTTCCTCATAAGTGCAATGAAGCTTGGGAGCTCAGCTCGAGGACGATCCTTTATAAGGGTGGGAGGTTGTATGATCCTAGATCTTTGAAAGGTATATTATCATTTAAGTTTTGGTTTGAATCCCTTGTTTTGGTTTATTAAGTGCTTACCCATGTTCTTAAGGAGGCTTGGGGTTGTTCCGAGGGTTCGGGACACAAAAAGTGGAGAAAATGGGTTTTCTAGGCAGGTCGTACAGTCTGTGCACAGTTAGTGCTAACCGTGAAGACATCCTAGGAAACAATATAAGATGTGTGTTTTTTGGATAGTAGTATCCACATGGTTTGCACATAGTTTGGAAAAATGTGTGGGTAAACCATGTGAGGGGGCTATTTGGGATAGAAACACTTGTACGGTTTGCACACGGTTTGGAAAACTATGCGGGTAAAACGTGCGGCCCAAAAACCTTTTAAAAATTACAATTTTTCCACTTCTAGATTTTTAACCCCAACTTGGGATTTCCTACCATTTCACCCCTCTTCACCTTAGGGACGAACCAAATCTTCCAAGAGCTCCAAGAGGTCAATATCCCTCATTTATGAGGTGTTTTTGGTTCCATTGGTTGCAGATCGAGGCTTCGGGTAAGGCTAATCCCATCCTTTCTTCTCTTTTGAGTTTTGGTTTTGTATCTTATCCTCCTATGTTAACGAAGCTCTAAAACCCTACTATTTGGGTGAGATCTAGGTCAAAGGTTCAAGGGTTGGTTGAAGAAGAATATAAGGTCTTGATTAAGAGTTCGTTCACTAATGGAATCGAGGTAGGTGGTATACAAGTTATATCCCGTGGTTTATTTGTGGATTTGTGCATGTGTGGTTTTGTTCTTGGGTGTCTCTTGGTATGTTTTGATCACCCTTGGAATGTTTAAGTAAAATGTTTCTTAAAAAGGTAAATGGAAACCCTTATGATCCCCATGGGATGCATCGGGGTTGATGAGACTAATCTAGGGCCACCCATGGGGTGTGCCTACTTTTTGTGAAGAACAAGTGAGATTGTGGTGTACTAATGTAAAAACCTGGATAAAAATGTTGATGTGATTAATTGGTTGGGGATAGAAGCTAGGTGATCCACATAGACATGATAATAACCTAAGGGATATTGGGTTAACGTGTGAAATGATTAATGACCATAATGAAATGGATTAAAAACATGATAATGAAGCATATTGAGTTATGTATAATGAACGATCCTTGTGAGATAGGAACAATGAATGAATGCTTAGTGATATTAGCATAATAAAATGGAATTGGGATTAATGGATAAATGATGTGAAATGTGGTAAATGTGATAATTGGTTAAGGCATGGTGTTAACCCTAAAGTGGTTGTTATGGTTTATGTTTTACTCGGGAAATGGTTGTGATGTTGTGTAAATGGTTAATGGTTACATATATGTATAGCATGTCCACATAGCTTGTTAATGTGTGGTATCAACTGAGGTTATATGCCCATGGGTCGAGTTGGACTGTGGCTCTAAACTACACCCCGAATGCATGATGTAGGGATATGAGTGATTATTTGTTTCCCTATCAGTTGCATCCACCCGAGCTGATGCTTCGAGGTGAGGATATGGATTACATTCTCTCAAACTGATGCTTCAAGTTGAGGTTATGGTTTACGTGAGTAAGTTATTCCTAGTGAGATAATATGACTGTCTTCTTTTCCTCATGTATTTGTTTGTTTAATTTAAGACCTTGTAACTTGTTGTGTTGATGAACCCATGTTAAATGTGTTGGAAATGGATGTAATGGAAATGGGTTGAAATTGTAAGATATGGAAATGGTAATAAATGTTGGAACTGGACCTAAACTAACTAAGGGAATTTAAATCTTTTCCTTGTCATTTATTATTAATTTTCCTTTTGCATGAACATTTTCTTATACCAGATATTTTGTAGACACTGTTGGTGGTGGCCTACTAAGTTGTACTCACATCCTGCTCAGGCCGTCGTTGGGTACCCGAGCAGACTTCATGTTTTCAGCTCAGGACAGGGAAAAATGCTCTTTCTAGGGAGTTTTTTTGGCATGGGTGTGTGAGGAGGAGGACCCATACTTGGTGTCAGTACCATTTTGGGGATTTTACAGTTTGTCTTTATTTTGGGTTTTGTTCAATTTTTCACTTGTAGTATGGCATGAAATATTTACTATTGGACATGGTTGTACCCCATTTGGGAATGGCTATTTATGAATGCTCTTGTATTATTGGTTATTATTACACTATTTGTTTATCTTTTGTTGTACCTTACTTTGACAAAATGGGGGCATAGTCTCCCCAATTGACTATTTGGACCCCTGCTGCTAGTTAGAAACCTTCAGAATACAGGTAGGCACACTGAAGGTCATGTAACCACCCGGATCAAGGCACCAGTTTAGTGGATCCCGGGTTGGGGACATTACACTATTCCATGACATTAATCTGTTCACTTACTCTGATATTTCTAATCACTGACCACCACTGATCGGATGGAACATAAAAAAAATAGCAAGACTAACATTTTGATTTTATGAACAGTCCATTACATCAAAAATATTTTTTATTGATTTAATCCACCCTTCAGCTTGCACAGGGTCAGAAGATCCTCTGAATGATGAGGAACGTTTCCTCATGAAATGCTACTATACTAAAATATTATTTTGTAGTTGATCTGGTTCATCTTGTGCATGTACACCACCACTATTTATCACCTTAGTCAACTAATACATCATTTAAAAAAACTATTTAGTTCTGATTCCTACTATCTTAGGATGCTGATTTTTATGGTTATTTTTCTCTGTGTTCTTTACTAGAACAACTGCCCTGTTTCTTCTATAGAAACCATTCTAAAAAGACATATCTTAGATGACGAAACATGAAAATCTTAAAATGTTGTATCATTTTAATTTGACTATAAATAAAAATCTTTTATGGATATTCTATTAATAATATTCTAACTCTAAAGTCATCTAAACTGACCTCTGATACCAACTATAAGGCCCCAACCATAAACATTACTTAATCTTGAGTTAAGTAAATAATTTTACATTCATTCACATTGAGGATATTTTTAGGTTTATAATTTTAGAGAATTGGGCCTTTATTATTACATATCATCCCATAATCATACAAGATTATACTATCAAAACAGTATCCATTTTTCCACCAAAGGAAACCCTTTTAAAAAATAAAACTTGATTTATTTTCTTAATAGAAAATTAATTGAATTATTCATTTCTCTTACTCATCCTTATAACCTATGAAATCATTTTAAAAAAACTTGGGATGAGCATAAAATTCTCAGTAAGGGATACACAAATAAGGAAAACTATTAACCTTGTTAAGACACAAAAACCATGAATACATTATCATAAGGTAATAATTTTGACCTTTATAAAGTAGTAAATGTTATTCACCAAATATAATATCATTTCTTACCCTTTGTAACTAAAATATTACCATAAAACCCATAGAAAGCACACATAACACACAAAAGTTTACTTGGGACATAATCATACTTAAATGGAATAACCATAAGACCAACTTCCGCACATATCATTCTTAAAAATGGAATAGCCATACAACTGACTTTCATACCCAATGCATTATAGGTTATAAAATAACCACCCATACATGGTTTTTCAAAGAACAAACCATCTTTGGTTTATCACATAACCAACTGTCAAATGTCTAAGTACCATTATATGATCATAAAACATAAATGATTGTAATTATCAATATTTCAGTCATAAAGATTCGTTTTTAATCAAACAAAATCATTTCAAGATATTGAAATAGTCAATACAATTTGAAAACCATTTTCAATACCAAAACACCAAAAAAGGGAATAAGGGATTTCATTTCCTTAAAAAAACATTTAAGTTTATAGATAAATCCAAATATCAAATATCAGTTACTGCGGTGGAGAAGTCGTTGTCGTTGTATATAGTAAAAAAATTCCTTTTGTCATTTAGTAAAAAGATTCATATAAAAAATATTCCATTTGAATTTTTTTAATGAAATTAAAAGTTAAATGGTCGATTATACACCGTATAAAAGAATATGGTGAATATTATCAAAATATTTCTCAATGAAAGGAGATTGAGATGAAGTCCCTTATCTTGAGTCCGAATCGTCACATACAAATGTTATGTTCCTGAATACTAAACTTAGGTTAAGTTATAATATTCTAATAACCCTTTTAAAGTTTATTATTCCATTTATATGACTTGTTACCATGTTATAAAAATTACATAATTATTTAAGTTTATATCAGACATTTTGTCAATATTCGGTACTTGAGTAAAAAATGAACTTGTTTTGATATAAATTGTCCATGTAGTCAAAAGTCCATCATATCCAAATATATTAAATATTTAAATATTATATATATCTAGTATATATGTATTTATAATAATCCATAATATTTGAAGATAAGAAATGAAATGCACTATTTATGGAGATGGTAGGTCGTACGTACGCTTGAATGATACTTTCATTTCTTTTGTCGTATTAATAGAATAAAAATTAAATTATAATTCCATTATTATATTTATTTCATATATGTGTCATAGGTTTAATAAAACCGTCACTTATACATTGAATGTCTAGTGGGAATGAGTCATATCACTTTGAGTGGGTGGTAGTCCAAACTTCCTCAAATGAAATTATCGTACAACAACAATATAGAACTCATGAAGGTATGTTTAATATAACATTTACAGAATATAAAATAGGTTATAATATAAATATTAAAATATTATTGTACTGTAATAATAGTTTTAAGACCAGATATTAATGCAGTAAATGAAAAAGGACAAAAACATTATTCACAGAGGTGATTAACCTGAATAACTTGGACAACAATTTCATTTATTTGAATAAGAGTAGGTGAGAAATGAAATTGATATAAGATATTAAACTAAAAATAAAAGACTCTAGTATTTAAATTATTATATAGTAATAATGAATTTATGGATTAAGTAGGTGAGTAGAAAGTATAAAAAAAATAAATTAAGAGGTGTACTTTGAAAAAATTGCCTCTTGAATATACCCTCCTTGAAGGATCCATGAGGACCTTGGATTTGGTCTTTTGGTGAGACCAGAAGTACTTGTATGTGGGGAGAGTGAGGAGGATAGGTTTGGGTAGATATTTTAGGAGCTAAAAGGCTTTTTGGGTCGACATAGGGTAGTGGATATATGGTATTTATACTTGAGGAGAGGTAGGTTCAAGTGATTAATTTATTGATTATTTTATATTTAAAGCCAACCATATAGAGGTGGCATTAATTTACATGACTTTGGATTATAATTATGGTTGTATATTCTGGATAGGTTTTATCCACATATCATCCAACCATTAAATGTTTTATTTTTTAGGTATTGTATGATTTTAACTTTTAACTTCAACCCTTATCAAAATTTCACTTTTACTACGGTAAATAATTTTTTTACCATGGTAACTTTTTTTATACCTAAAAAATTAGAGCTTAAATTTTTTTTGGACCTTCTTATTAAAATTATGGAATCAATTTTATCAAATTAAATTCATCGAATTGGGAAAATTTTATGTGAAATTAATTCTTAAAACAAAACTAAAAATTAGTTTTTAAAGTGAAACATTCAAAAGTTTGAAAAGTTATATATATATATTTTCAACTTGAAATTGATTAAAATGACCTAAATTGGGTTAAATTATAAAAAAAAGTTTAATTAAAGTATAAAAACTATTAAAATTGTAATCTAAGTATATTAATAAATTACATGAAAAAACAGTTTTGAATTATAATGTAGTATTTTTCACTATTCATTGAAATATGAAAGTTATGAGTAAAATACCAAAAATTTATCCAAACTAAATTTTGATTTCCAAATTCCAAATAAGATGTTTATTTTTTCAAATAAAACATATAAACATGGTAAAAACGTTATTCAAAAAGGGTTCACCATCTAAAGGCAGTAAAACCACATTTTTAAAAATATTAGAGCTTTTATGCCTAAAATTGGATTTATTATCATTTTAAACCTTTGAAATTTATTGGTTGAATGTAAAAAAAATATAATAAACTTGTGTAAAAATTGTATAGTTAGTTTTTTCAATTACCTAAAATACATCATCTATTCATTAACTACCATTTAGAATTATAATATTAATAATATATTATTTTTTGGTATAACTCACTCTTGTATGCAACGTAAGATTTTAGAGAAACCCATTATTGCGTGTTGAGTACGCTATCACAAAAAGAGTCCCCTTTAACATAAAATTAATATATTATTATTAAATATTAATATATATGAAAATTTATTATTATATAAATACCTGGGATGTTATAGAAAACCACACAAAAATACTAAATTCTAGAGAAAGGGGGTGGAAGAGATTATGGAGGAACAGAAACTAGGAACTAATTTTATATTTTATTGATAGAAAAAATGAAATACCAAAATTTCACATTCAAGGTATGATTCACAATTTCATTTTTATTCTTCTCTTTCTAAAAATAATTTTCATAATTAATATTTAATGTTCATTATTGATTTTTTGTAGGGAAGTGATTATTAGGGTAGTATTTTGTCAAGAAATTTCCATTTTTTATTATGGTTCATTTTAGGGTAGTTAGATAAGGGGAGGTCTTGAATGAATATGTTTTCATGAGTAAGTTAATTAAGGAAGTGGTGTCTTTTGGTGAAAGAAGGTAGAAAGTGGTGTTAATGGGGACATTTGTTGTGGAATAGGATGGTGGGCTGGCTACATTGCGGCTGGGAGGAAGCAATGATGGTAGTGACCACCCATTCAGTAAAGCACGACACCAATAAAATAATGAGGGGGTGGGATAATACTCACTATGTGAAGGGGAAGGTATGGACTAATCCTATCCCCACTTTGGGTTCAGGTGGAATGGACTATCCTAGTGCGGGACCAAGCATGCACCGAGTGATGTAGGAGGCTGGGTCAAGTCCCACTCATCTTGATCTAGGGGGTCTAGACATGTGACATGTATAGGAACCATAAACCCACTCTAGACACCATAAACCACATGAGGCTTTCTTCCCCCCTAGTGTTCCACATGGTGTGCCCAGAGGCCACTGTTGGGCCCTCCAACTCTTCAATGGGAGATTTTTTTGGATCTTGTTTATCAGGTGTCTAATTTAGACAAATAAATATCCAATTTGAGTATTTTTCAACATATATCACAATGGTGTAGTTGTTTTTCTCATATGATTCCATTTTCAAGGATAGATAGTATTATTTTGAATTTAGATTCATATGGCTGATGATGGGGATCTAGTAAAATGATCAAATGATTATTGGGGCCATTATTTCTCTATTGAAATATCATGGCAGGGTGGGGGCCCACTATATCCATTCGACCTAGATTTTGGAACTCCCTTGAATACTTGGGGCATAGGTCCACCAAATTTTCATGGGTAAGTACTCCCTTGGTGCTGATGAGGTGCAGGTCCCCCACACACTATGGATTTGGTTTGATATTCTGATGTATTCTTGGGGTTAGGGTTCTTTATCTATGGGGTTGGTGTTGCATCAACTGATTCCTCATTCCTTTGTGAGGTGTGGGTCCCCCACTACTTTTTCAGAGAGTTTGTGTTGGTTTTATGGGATTGAATTAGTTTAGATTCTTGGATTAATGTTCCAATTTATCCTATAATTAGGCCATTCAGAGTGAGTATATCTTCTATATACTAGGTCATATCCCTTAAAAAAATACTTGATTGGTTATGATAGTAGGGGTCAATAGTCCCTTGAAAAATAATAAATCTTGTTTAAGGTAACAATTCCCTAATGTATTTCTATAATGATGATCATATTAGTGGTTGTGGATATTAGGGTGTGATACCCCCTTGACTAACACACATGATTTAGCAAGGAGTGGTTTCTACTTCATGCTTTATAGAGATTTTTAGAAGAAAGGTGGTTCAGTTCAAATATTTAGAAAATTGTTATCCCTCAGGATCCTATAGGTTACCTTCAAGAGGATACATACAATTAGCTACTTAATTCAAAATTTGTGGTATTTTTGGATCCTATAGAAGTCTTAGTTTCTCATGAGATACAAACTCTCATGTGTTGGGGATAAAAAAACTAATAATTCATCATGTCCTTGAGACTTTTATTAGTTGATCATATTTGGATCCTTTCTTTCCTTCTGCCTTGTTACTCTCTCTTATAATAGGGATATCAAGATGAAAATTTTATTTTTAATTTATTTGTGATTAAGGAAATACTAATAAGCATGTTTATTCTCAGCCTTGAGTGGGCCTTGTCCCCACACAGGATGCATATATGAATATAGTTCATAGGTTAGGGATAATGTCACGACCTGACCTCCCTGGGCCATAAATATGGTTATCTAACTCTATAGGTATCCTACAATACCTTGGTTTCCTTCCCAAAACACAATGTAATATTACCCATCAAGGCCATTTATATGACTAATTAATTCCCCATAATCCAATACATATTATTTTAGTATGATCTGGAATCACTCCCATTGATAAACTTATCCAAAGGTCACCCATCCCATCACTACTCTAGGCCAAGAATGCTTGAATATGGAGTTGTAAGAAGACATACTCTTGAAATAAAATGTGCACCTTATTAAAAAGGGTAGTAACATTTATTATTTTTATGTCTTACTTTTCTAGGGGTGTTAAACTCTCCAACCCTTTAAGGAACACCGTCCTCATTATAGACCCACACCTTAAACCCAGTGAGTTCCACTACACATAGAAATAGGTATTGGATCTGATATATTTTTTTTACGACTTGACCTCCCTGGGCCATAAACTTGGTTATCTGACCCCATGGGTCTCCTATAATACCTTGGATTACTACCAAACACAACACAATATATTAATCATTTAGGAAACTTATTATACTAATTATTTTCCCCATGGTCTAACACATGTTCTTTCAGTGTACTTTTTCCTCACTCAAACACACCCTGAGAAACTTCCCCTGAGGTCACCCATCTTGACACTAATTCAGGAAGAACTTGCTTAACTATTTACTTCTAATCTGGTAGGCTCTTAAAAAGAAATATTAACTTTGTTGACATGGGTAGTAACATTTAGTCTTTTTAACTCTTAATTTCCCATGGGTATTTCAAATGGTATTGTCAACATGGAGTTGGTGTAGCTTGTTCAATGGTGATACCTAGAGAACTTTAGGGGTGCTTTATTAGGGGTTCTTGGTAGTACCAAGAGTTGATAGTAGAAGTTTATTTCCATATAAATATCTATATTTAGTTGTGGTACTATTCATCCCAACAGCTTATTCCGGTTTCCTTTTCTTGGTTATCAGGCATCTATCTTTACCCTTTCTCATTATGGTTTATGTGCTAGTTATCTATGTAGATATAAAGGTCATCTCATGCATGAGTTGTATATAGTTCAATGTTTATATATATATAATACTTTTTATTGTTATGCATTGAATATATGTATCTATTATGGGTTTATATAGGTTAAGGCCTCCCATATTATAATTTATGCCTACTTGGGGATAGTCACTGACCCTTAGCCTATTGGAGGTAGGCATGGGGTGGCACTTTAAGATTACCATTGACACAAGTAGGGTATCATTGGATCAGGTCATATCTATGGAGAACCATATTTTTTATATGACTATTACATCATTTTTAAGATAAATAACATAATAATTATACATTTCAGAATTGAAAGGTTTATTATATTGGGAAAATTAGGCTCATACATCAATTGTACATAATAAAAATTAAAAATTATTTTAATCCTTAATCATAGTCATATTAAAATATCTAATGTTCCCATTAGTAAAATATTCACCTTAGTTTATACATAAATTAAATGGGTGAGGTAAAATCCTAATAAGGGGAGGAATAACATGTATGGAATAAGAGTTATGAATCAATATTACTTGGGTGAGCATAATAATAATCATCATATCATAAGTTTAGGATCATAATCATAATCATGAGGGAATAATTTGAAAATATAATGGATGTGGCATATGTATAATAATGAAAAATCAAAACATAGTGGTCAAATACCACACATAAGTTATGAATAAAGCTTGTATAATTTTCACACATAACATATGTGCATAAATCATAACATCATTATGACAACACTTTTTTTTATTACACATTAATTTATGATTTATTTTAAAAATGAACACAAAATAAAACCAATAAGATAAAATTTTTTAGTTTCTTTGTGTAATTCAGCACAATACATAAAAACTTGAAATAGGGGGGGTATATAGCCATTATTGAAAACTGCCTTAACAAGCTCATAATATTCCTTTATACTAAAGATTTCCTAGAATAACATAGAGAAATACATAATAAATGTGTGAGGTATAAATAAAAATAATGGAATAAAAAAAGGTATTACATGTCAGAAAATGGGAATATCAATGATATATAAAAGGGGTGCGAATCATAAAAATGAACAATGAGGCATGATATAACATGATCACATAATGGAAACATGGGAATGTGGTAACAAACTTATACATGGAATAATAAGAATAATTCAAGTTTAAAAATAAATAAAAAATAACATAATGTGATTAGAATAACCTACCTAAAACCATATATGGAATATAATGAGACTACAACACTGCCAAATTTATTAAAACACTATCTGGGCGCATCCATCATAATCATATCATGTACATAAATAAGTGTTCCACATAGATCATATAACATAAGAAAATATTGCATCACATTTAATCGCAAGATAATGGAGTAAGGATTAAATATATGTAAGTACCAAATAAAAGAATTATAATTGAATAAAGGTGAAATACCTTGATAGGAAATGGGTTTAGGTATTCACTAGACAATTGTTTGGCATGAAAACTTGTAGTGAAATTGCATCTGCATAATGGGGGCACATAAATGTTCATGGGGGGATTAATGAGAGTAAAAGGGGTATATCATCATTTATACAATAGAAGGTAAGTAAGGCGGATATGTAATAACATATACCAACATTAGGAATTGGATATAAAAGGAAGAAGATAAATAAGATACTTGAATAAATAGGAGAAGGAGAATATCCCTTTCCACAAGAGTATGATTCTAAAAGATTGGGAGGATATTCTTGAGAGACTATGGGAACATTGGAAGGAATGTAGAGAGAGATATTATGGAAGATTAAGTAAATTCTATATAGTTTTTTAGTGAAGAGGAATAGAAGCTTGGGTGGGGTTTATATAGGAAAAGAGAGGGGAGTTCTTTATCATTTCGGAACTTATGTTTTGGACTCCATATAATAAAGTAGTAAAAACTAAAAACCTTTTCATGAATTTTCCCATGGTTTATGAAAAAGTGTATTGGTTTGAATTATTTTATATATACAAGGGCCTAAATTATTAAAATATTATCTTTAGTGATGTGTAATTGAGTTATGTTCTTAAAGAAATGATTTTAAAACCATAAAATATATTATAGGTTTTGGAGGATTCATAAAGGCTTTATAAAATTAATAAAATTACCTAAAAACATTAATTTAAAGGGGAAACATATATTTGGTCATTTATAACCCTAAGAATATTTATTACACCACTTTTAGGTCATTATTATGTCACAATACACATCGTATATTTATACCAAATTTAATTTTTACCCGAAAATTCGACTGTCTCAGAAAATTATGAAAAATTAAACATTGGGTAATTTAAATGTTATAATTCCAAAAATAATATTTATTTTATCCAAAAAATTTAAAAATATGTGAATTTTTACTTTTTAAAAAATAATTGGCATTTATTGAGAAATGATGGGGTTATTTATAATAAAAGTTTTCAAACCTGTATAAAAATGAAATTTAACTTCATAAAAATTATTTTATCATTTTTATCTAATAAAAATTATTTAATAATAGTATTTTACTAAAATATTATTTATTTCAAAAATCCATTAATTCATCAAAATAAATGTTTAAATTGAAATTCCATATTATCTAAAAAATATAATTTGTGTTTTATCATATAAAAATAAAAATCACTTATAAAGTAAAAATAATAAGATGTAAATATAAAAACTATTCTATTAAAAATAAAATATAAATATTCATATTATTAGGGTCTTGATACATATCCCTTTATTAGACTGGAAAACTCTCTAAGGGAAAGGTGTGGAATGGTGAGATTTTTTTTATATTGGTTCGGTGAACATGGTTTTGGCCATGATCCTAGAGAGCTTAAACTTCTCTCGTAAAAAGTTTTACTCATGCTTTCGTTATTGGGTCTCATCTTTGGATTAGTATTGGGAAAATACCAATAAATCTATTTACCTAAAAATCTCTGATAAATGGGATTTATATGGTCTGATCATACTCGTTGAGGCCATCACTTCATTTGTCTTTGTCTATTAAAATTTTCAAAACCCTATATTTGTACTAATCATATGATCAATGTTCAATGACTATATTATCAATGGTTATGATGATTAATGATTATTTAAATATAAAACTATATAATAAAAAAATCACATGTGTTTTCTATAACTATAATACATAATAATACATTTAATGAAATAACAAGGGGACTTTTATTTATAATTGTTTGGGTCATTAAAATCTTCCCCCATTGAAATTTTTTTGCATCAAAATTTTCATTTAACACACTAAAAAAGATTAGGGAAATTCTATTTCATAACATCCGATGTGATCAAGGATCTCAAAAGGACCGATGTATCTTGGACTAATATTTACCTTCTTCCCAAATATCATGAATTTATTCCGTAGATATATGTAGATGAATAACTTATATCCAACCTTAAACTCAAGGTATAATCAACTATTATAAACCTATCTCTTTTATTGACTCTGAGAATCCTTGATGTGATTTTGAATAGTCTTGAACTTTTCCACCATTTCCTCAACCATTTCAGGAGCAAGCTATATGTGTTCCCCAAATTTATCCTAGCATGCAGGTTTTATGTACCTATTTCTATAAAGGGATTCATAGAAGTCCATTTTATTGCTTGGGTGGAAAATATTATTGTATGAGAACTCAACCATAGTAATATGTTTATCCCATATTATTTTGAAGACAATTGAGCATGCTTTTAGCATACCCTCGAGTGTCTGGATAGTCTACTTAGATTGGCCATTAGTTTGAGGTTGATAATCCGTGTTGAAGTTTAAATCATCATTTAGTGTAAGTTTGATACTCTTCCACATCATGGAGGTAAATATTATATCTCAATAAGATACAATTGATAGTGGCATTCCATGATTTCTCACCACTTATCTTATGTATATCCTTATAAGTTGATCGAGTGAGAATTCATCTAGAATTTCAATTAAGTGAGTAGTATTTATAAGAAAATTGACCAAAACCCATATAACATTATTTCCTATTGATGTATTCAAAATACCAGTGAAAAAATCCATGGTAATTTTTTTCCCATTTCCATACAGGCATGAGTAATGGTTTCATCATCCCCTTGAATTTTTTACTTTATGCCTTCACTTGTTGACATACAAGATAACTTGATGTATATTCCATGAAATCCTTCTTTATATTGTATAACCGATAGTGATCTAGGAGATCTTGATACATCTTTTTGCTCACTAAATGGATGGAGAAGTCCAAGCTATACACATCATCTAAAAACTCCTTTAAATAAGGATTTAGTGGTGTATATAGTATTGACCCAAATTCTATAACTCCTTCTTAGTTAATTTTGAACTTTGAGGATTTCCCTTTTCTTATAGAATCCACCTTCTTCTGAATTCCCACATCATCTATTTGAGCATCATTTATCTTATCTATAAGGGATGGTTGATCAATCATTTTCAAAAGGATTGATGATTTTTCTTACTTTATGATTCCCATGTCCATCTTTTTCAATTATAAGTTGATTAGATCCTTCTAAATTATCATCAATGATAAAATTGTTAGATAATTTCAACTTAGAGTTTCTGACACTTTATTTGATTTTCTAGTATGGTAGTGGATTGATCAGTCATAGCCCTTAATCATCTCTAACCACCTTCGCTCGCCTATATTCAACTCTTTCTATGTGAATATATACTTTATGCTCTTATGATATCTATATATTAAAAACTTCTCCACAAAGAGAAAATGGCAATATATTTTCAATGTAAATATCACTACGTCTAACTCCAAATCATGCATTGGGTATTTCTATTAATAAAATTTCAATGTTCATGAAAAAGTGAATATCACTTTTTCATTATGTATTAACATACAACACAATCCCTTCTTCAAATCATAACTGTATACCATTAAAAGTTCCTCACTTATAGGAAATTTAAGTATAGGTGCAGTGACAAGACTATTTTTCAACTCCTTGAATCTCTCCTAACATTAATCATTCCAAACAAACTTTACTCCCTTCCAAGTCAGTTTGATTATAGGGTTTTACAATTGTGACAAATTTATCACAAATCGATGATAGTACCCCCCTAATCCAAGGAAGCTATCGATTTCTCTCACATATGTTGGTCTCAGGAATCCTTCAATTTCCTTTTAATTTTATGGGATCGCAAGTATCCCATTTCATGTGATAATATACCCCAAGAATGATACTTCCTTCAATGAGAACTCACATTAGATGTACTTTTCAAAAATATTATCATTTCATATGGTCATTAGCATAGTGCTCAGATAATTCCCATGCCACTACATTCGTTTAATGAATATTAGAAAATCATCAATAAATACTACCATAAATTTGTCAATGTAATCTCTAAAGACTCTATTCATCAAGTACATGAATATTTCAATATCATTAGTGAGTCCTAATAGAATTATTATGAAATCATAGTGCATGTACATTGCATGGAAAGTAATCTTGGGAATATCCTCATTGTTTACCCTTACTTGATAATAACCTGACTGAATATCCACGTTGAAGAATTATTTGGATCCACATAATTGATTGAATAAGTCATAAATCCATGGTATAGGATAATTATTCTTTATCAGGATCTTTTTGAGCTCATGATAATCAATGAAAATGAACATTGACCCATCCTTTTTCTTGATGAAGAGGATTGGTGCACCACAACATGAAGTACTTAGGTATATGAACCCTTTATATAGATTATACTGTATTTATTTATTTAGTTCCTCAGGTTATAAAAAAACCATTCTATATAGATTCTTGGATAATGCTAACACCCATGGTATAATATCGATAAAAAATTCAACCTCTTGGCTAGTAAGAAGACCAGTCAATTCTATGGGAAACACATCAGCGTATTCCCTCATAATGGGAATGTATTCAAGGATGATATTTTCCTTAGAATCATTCATTTTATCATGATATGATTTCTCATAGGGAAATAATATTCACTCTTGAGATTTTGGTGCTAAAGAAGATTTATACTCCTCCTTGCACTTGTACAGAATTGGGGGATGATTTGTGATATAGAGAGTGATTTATTTATCCCATAAATTTATGTTGTATCTATATAAAGAAATCCAATACATACCCATAATTACATCAAATTTCAGTTAAGAGAGTATCACTAGGTTCATTGGGATGTTTTTCCCAGAAATTCTAATAGGGGAGGAGTTATATACTTGGGATACAATAATAGACCCATTTTCTATTTTCACTGAAAGTTATACTTCCATTATTTGATGTGGTGTTTGAAGAGTTATACTAAACATGTGTGATATGAAGTAATGCACAAAAATAGAATCAAAAAGTAAATTTTCTATTCATTAATGAATAAATAGTGTACCTATCACCACTTTATTTTTAGGATCCACCTTAGTGGTTTGAATAAAATATGCTCGCCCTTTCTACCTTGGATGTTGTTGGCATTGATTGTCTCTGACAACACATAGATTAGGGAAGTGGTTCATATATTTACCTTGTTTCTTATAGTTAAAATATTTGAAAAAGGATGAGGGTAGATTGGAGCATTCCTTTCTTCCATTTCATTGGTGGGTTTCTTTCATCAATAATCACTAGATATGCATCCTTCCTTTCTACACATAAAGCATTTCCTCGTCTCCCTTAGGAAATTCTAAAGGTTTTTATTTTCACACTTTTGACTAGTGGGATGTTAAAATTTCTTACCACCATTATATTTTTCCATTTCACCATTATAATTAAACTATAATTTCTACTTCTTATCCCTGTGAGACCCTTGAGATTTACCGATCTCCATTTTAAATTTTAGGGTGCACTAGACAATTTCTATATAGCTATCAATGTCTCATATTTCTAGGTATTTTCATAGAACTGGTTTTACCCCACTAAAGATGCATTCGAATTTTCATCTGGGGGTAATGAAAAATCTAGAGGTTTATCATGCATGTCTTATAATGTTTTACTCATACTCCCTAATGGATTTATCATATTTTTTATTAATGAAAAGTAAATAACGTTCCATTTTGTGTGAGAGAGTTAGAGGAAAATATTTATCTGATTTTTTTTTATGGAATTACTTCTACCACATCACTTCGATCTCTTCCTCAGGCTTCATATTCGTGATCAATATCCACCACCGATAAAATTCTACCGATATATGATAAATAACCATTATAGCCTTATCATTCTAGAAACATTCAAGTATGGATAATATCTTCTCATTGGAGTCGATCCATTATTCCATTATTAAGGGATCATATGATCTATTGAAATTTTGAGCCCTTTGTCACATAAAGGTGTCAATTTTATCTTGCTCTCTCTTAAGATGGATTGATAATTACTATTGATTCATGTTTCTATTTACTTTCTGATTTGACTGAGAGAGTAGTGTAAACAATTTAACAAATCCTATTCCCACCGAGTTGGGCATCTCGTTGGGGCAGTAATCAGATTTCCCTTCACATTGGTTGTTTACTTAGTTCCTATAATTTCTAGCCATTGGCTAGAATAAATGGAAAATTAGGGATGACTATTTCAAAAATATTAAAAACATAAATTGGAATTCAATAACATTAAAGGTATAACTTATAAATGACATTTATTCCTTTACTTATGAATTTCTAGGCTACAATTTATGTTATACATAATATATTTCTTAACATAAAATATTATGGGATTTTTTTTTCATTAATAATGGTTCATAATGAACTTGTGAATTTAAAAAATCTTATACCCTAGTAGTGTCAAACTAGGACTTAATAATGGACCATTATTTTGCACTATTTACCTATTGAGTCTAGCCTAATATAGTGTTTTTATGTTTTACCCCTAGGTACATATGTACAAGAGACATAGCCACTTTTAGTATCTAGATTTAGATTTATTTTCTATGAAACCATTTAATCTATAATTAACCAAAAATTTAAAGATGTATTCTTATGTTTAGTATTATCCCCATGGATTTATCTATAGTTTTTTAATCCTAATACCAAAATAACTAAACCTCTATTTGATACCAAATATGGCAAACCTTATTGTTATTACACATTAATTAATGATTTATTATATAAGGTATACATAGTATAAACCATAATATCGATAAGTCTACTATATTTGGGTAATTAGGTATAATACATAAAAACATAAGGGGGGGGGGGTACATCACTATTATTGAAAAACTCGTTAATATGTTCATAATATTCCATCGTACTTAAAAATGCATTGTATAAACTAGTGGCATACATAAGAAATGAGTGAGATATAAATACCATTATGGGAATAATAAAACAATAGTTATTACATGTTAGAAATTAGGCATATCAATGAGATATAAAAGGGTTAAGAATCATAAACATGAACAACGAGGCATGATATAACCTGGTAAAATAATGAACACATGGGATTGTGGTGACAACTTTAAACATGAAATAATAAGTATAAATCAAGGTTACAAACCAATACAAAATAAAATAATATTCCTAGGAAAACATATTATATACCATATATGGTATCTCATGAGACTAAAAAATTACCCAAATCATTGGAGTGAAATATGTGCATACCCATCATAATTATATCATGTATATTCATAAGTGTGCCACATGATCATAAAACATAAGAACATATTTCATCACATGTAATAAAAAAATAATGGAGTGTATATTACATAAATATAAGTATCTAATCAAAGAAGTATAAGCGAATAAAGGTGAACACCCTTGATATTAAATGGGTATGGGTATTCACTACACAATTATTTGGCTTGGAAAATTGCAGTGAAATTTCTGCAGCAAAATGGGGGAACATAAATGTTCATGGGGGGTATTAATGATAGTGAAATGGGTATCTCATCATTTAGAAAGAATAACGGTAGTAAAAAAAATATTAAAGAACATATCACAACATTATTAATTTGATATAAAAGTTATATCATAATGAGGATACTTGAATAAAGAGGAGAAGTAGAGGATACCTTACCTTAAGTGGGTGATTCCAAAAAGTTTGGGTAGAGATTATTTAGAGATTAGGGGCACCTTGGGAGGACTCAAGAGAGGGGAGTAAGGATGTGATACAAGGTTTTTAGTGAGGTTAAATGAGAATGTGGGTTGGTTTATATAGGAAAAGAGAGGGGAGTTATTTATTTTTTCTAAAACTTATGTTTTTGTCAATATATAATAAAGTAATCAAAACAACATACCTTTCCATGGTTTTTTCCTATAGATTTGAAAAATAGGAGTGGTTATAAATATTTTATAATTAAAAGGAAAAATATTATTAAAATATTATCCTTGGTGATGCAGAAATGATTCATGTTCTTAAAGAAATAATTTTAAAACCTTAAAATATATTACAGGTTCTCGAGGATTCATAAAGGATTTTTAAAATTAATAAAATTACCTTAAAACAAATTAATTTAAAGTAAAATCATATATTTGGACATGGATACTATTAATAGAATTTTTACATCACTTTTGGATCATTATGTTGTCATAATAAAAATCGTATATTTACACCGTATTTAATTTTTACCCGAAGATTTGAATGTCTCTGAAAATTAGGAAAAATTAAAAATTAGATAATTTAGAAATTATTATTTCCAAAAATATATTTATTTTATTCAAATAATTTTATAAATATTTTAATATTGAATTTTAAAATAAGAATTGACATTTATTGATAAATTATGGGTTTTTTTAATAATAATAGTTTTTTAACCCTTATAAAAATTACATTTGACTTCATAAAAATTATTTTATAATTTATATTTAATGAAAATTATTTAATAATAATATTTTAATAAAATATTACTTATTTTAAAAATAAATTAATTAATAAAAAAAAATATCTTAATTGAAATTGTATATTACTCGAAAACTTAATTTATGTTTTATCCTACCAAAATAAAAATCATTTATAACGTAATAATAATAAGAAGTAAATATAACTATTATTATATTAAAAATAAAATATAAATATTCATATTATTAGGTTATTGATACATATATCTTTATTAAATATGAAAACACCCTAAGGGTAAGGTGTGAAATGGTGAAATTTGCATGGGGTGGTTTAACGTACATGGTTAGGGTCGTGATCTCGATATGCTTGAATTTATCCAATAAATAGTTTCACGCATGATTTAGTTATTAAATATCAGTTTGGAATTAGTAATGGGAAAATTCTAGTGATTCTATCTCCCACATAATCTCTGATAAATGATCTTCATAGGGCACGATCCCACTGGTTGAGGCTATCACTTTCTTTGTCTGTGTAATTTAGATTTTTAAAAACCCTATATTTATACTAATCATATGATCACTATTCAACAACAATATTATCAATGGTTATGATTATTAATGGTATTTTAAATACAATAGGATTTAATAAAACAAAATAAATTCATGTTTTTCTATAACCATAATACATAATAAGACATTTATTTAAACCATAAAGGGACTTTTATTTATACAGGTTTAGGTCGTTACAATCATAATCATGAACAAATCTAGAATAATATTCAAGGATAATACACATAACATCATTATATAAATTACATTACCCAATTAATTAAAGGGATATATAATTATAGGCCAACCTTTCACATCATATTATGTCCATAATCATACATTCCACAAAGAAAGGAAGCATATAACAATCATAATCATGAAATAATCCCATGGAAAGGAATGGGTTTCGTAAAGGTTTCATAAAACATACTTTAATGAATAAACTTTGTGGTTTTTGATAAAAAGGGAAATAATATTTTAGAATAAAATTCAACATTTCATTGAGTGAATAATAAATAACTAAATATGATTCAATGAGATATTTTGGAAAATATTCCCTTAGAAAAATCATTATAGGTGGATTAAAAATCATATCTATGAGCTTGAAGAATGCATATACATAGGAAATAAAATGAATGAATATTTAGAAGATATTGTTTTAGACATAAGAGAAGAATTCATACTAAAAATAAAGATAAAGAGGCGATAACCCAATAGGAAAGTGTTTGGTTCGTGAATCTCATGAGCTTAGATATATATTTATTGCATCACCTTTTTTTTCCCTGTATAATAAAATTATGTTTATTAAATCATGAAAACAATAGTAAATTATGTTCATTTTTTCACTCATTATAAATTATGATCATTATATTTTAATGGTTAAAACTTTGAATATTATATTTTATGTAAAGTATCATGTCCTTTCTCAATTTCATGATATTTATTTATTACTAATTATACACAAATAAAATAATGTATAAAAGTTCAAATATACATATATTTATAAATTTATATATTCTAAAAAAATATTATCAGTATCCATAAAGGTGGTGATAAGTATAGTGTTATAAACATCCTTATAGGTGGTTAACTAACTATTAATGAGACATTGTCAAAAGAGGACATGAGAGATGTATAATAAAAAATTATTTTGTAATTAAAATAATTAAAGTATTTTTATAACCTTAAAATAATGATAATACTTTGTTTAATTAATTTTTAGGGAGCTCTCCTTAAAATTGAATATATTGGTTGTGATATAGATTAAGAAAATGAATGGAAAATATGAAATAAGCTTACCTTATTCTTGGTGTTATTCCTATTCTATGACCCTTAACACCTTGAAAGTATATAACCTTTATGACTATAGAACATCCCTAAGTGTTTTAAGTTTATTAATAGTTGAAATTTAGATATATTTTTGGATTTTATAATTATAAGACAAGTGGTTTTCCAAAATAAGGGAGAGGGTGTATTATACTTGAGGAGATGGCTATTTTTTTAATAAAATATCGAATAAAATATAATTTACGTGGTAAACCATGTAATAATGACATTTTTTTAATTATGAATTACATTTAAAAAAAATATGTTCTTAAGAGATTAAAAAAATTTATAAAATGAATCCATTAGTTTATTAAAAAGGAAAGTGGAAAAATGAAAAATTGTTTTTTAATGGAATACTTTATACTTTAGACTTTGGAAAATACTTTTTAGGTTTTGAATATAAATTTAATTTATTATTTAACATAATAATTTTTTTCAAAACCTAAAATTATATAATTGGTTATTTTATTATTAAACCAATAATTATTTAATTAAAACACACTGGTTACATAAAAAACTATTTTTTTTACTATTCACAGAAAAAATAATGTTTTTCAAAAAATTACAAAAAAATCACCGATAAAAAATTACGATATGAAGATTCTAAAAATGAAATTAATTTTATCAAAATTATTATATAACATAAGAAATTATAATTATTAACATAAATATTGTGATTTTTATGAAATACATTAAATGTGAATTTATTAAAAATACATGCTTATAATTTCTTAGAGTTTTTATTCTTGATATTTATTTTATAGAATTAGAATATTTATATTTTCTTAAATTAATTATAATAAATAATATATATATATATATTTACTATTTTTATGCTGAGTTACTATTCCAATAGGCATATTACTATTCATAACAGTCAAGTTACTATTTATATTGCACATATTACTATTCAAAACGATTATATTACCTCCAATAAATACACACTAATTCCTTTATTAACCATTAAACTCATTCCATATCAATGTCCTATATTTTTTATTTTTAAAAATTTTATTGGGTTAATAATGTGCAGTATCCTTTTTAGAATGCTATTCATGAGTGAGATAATTTTAGGAGATCAAGAAGATCCACATTTTCCAATTATACTTGTTTTATTTTTTAGTATTTATTGTATGATTGTACTATTTTACAATTTATTTTATGTATTTATTCTCTAAAATTAGTGATCTAAATTAAATAAACAAGGTAATGCTAGTTTTTATTATGTTTTTCATGTGTCTATACCATACTATATACCAAATTATAAAAAACATTATTTAATTAGAAGTAAAATTAAATATATATATATATATATATAAGAATTTGGGTTTTTACATCCTCTAAATTAGAAATTTCATCCCCAAAATTTAAAATCATATACTCAAATGATAATGGATAAGGGAACTTTTGTTTCATTGCCTCCTTAAGTTCCCATGTCACCTCTTAATACTTACGATTTAAAAAAAGAACTTTAATGAGGAGAATTGTCTTATTGCATAGAAATTTATCTCTATGACCCATGATCTTCATAGATTGCTCCTTATTTGATTTTATGTGTTTTATTTATACAAACTTTGAATTCAATACATGTGAGAGTTAAGGTATGTAATTCACTAGGAGAGATATGTTGAACACGTCATTAACTTGATCCATTTTTGGTGGAAGTGACAGTTGATAGGCCACTACTTCTGTGCAATCAAGGATCTCAACGTGTCTAATATACCTAGTCCATAACTTTCCGTTCATTCCAAACTACATGACTCTCTTACATGGTGATATTTTATGGGAAATTTTATCTTTAACTTCAAATTTCAATTCCAGTAAATGATTTTTAATATAACTCTTTTGTCAATTCTTATAAGATTTAATGTGTTCTTGAATGGTTTTAATCTTATCTATCATTTCTCATACAAGATAATGCACTTATAGCTTACATTCACTAAATTCCTCTCAACATATAAGACTTATACATCTCTTCTCATGTAGATTTTCAAATGGATACTTTTAATACTTGAGTGAGAGTTGTTGTTATAAGAGAAATCAACCAATGGGAGCTATTGATCCCATACTATTTTAAATTCTATTGAGTAAGTTCTCAGAATTCCCTTGAGTGTTTGACAGGTACTTTTAGATTATCTATAAATTTGGGGGTGACAATATATACTGAAGTTCAATTCATTATTCACAGAATATGGAGTACTTCTCTAGAATTTAAAAGAGAACATTGGATCATGATTACAAATGATCAAAACTTGTTCCCCATGAAACTTCAACACTTACTTTAAATATGTCTTTGAAATTTTCTCAAGTGAGAAATCTTCTAGAATAGAGATGGAGTAGGTGGTATTGGGGAGACAATCCACTACAAACCATATCTCATTGCATCATTTAGATGTATTATAGAGGTTAGTGACAAATTCCATAATAATGTTCTCTTATTTCCATGTTGGTATGGGAAATGGTTTTATAATCCCTTTAGACGTTTGTTACAAATGTTTAAATTTTTATAATACCATGAACATTGAAGTGTACTCATAAATCACTTTATTCATATAGTCCTTCTAGAAGTTCTCTCAGAGATCACAATACAAATTGGTACTTAGAATATGGATAAAGAAATATGATCTATGTGAATTATCCAATAGGTCTTTATTTATCTTATCTGATGATGAAACATAAAGTCTTATTCCAAAATGAATTAAACCATCTTTATTT
Organism: Viscum album; assembly: GCA_963277665.1. Lineage (NCBI taxonomy): Eukaryota > Viridiplantae > Streptophyta > Magnoliopsida > Santalales > Viscaceae > Viscum > Viscum album. Next base: position 157,739,387 of record OY728141.1, on the reverse strand, counting down.
ATGTTGAATTCATGGAAATTATCATATTTTTCTACTATATCCATCTTTTAAATCTCCAAATCACTCCTATTTGCATCCACGATCTTGTCTTGGATGGATGGTTGGGAAATAATTTGGTTGAGGTAGGATGTCTTAATTATAGTTATGATTTCTAGATCTATCATTTTCATATTCATGAAGATAAGTTCTTTTTCAATCCACACCATGGATAGAGTGTTAAGTTATTTTCTACTATGATCATCAACTACCTTATTCTCCTTTTTAGTATGGTTGTGAATTGGGAAATCATTGTTCCTGATCAGCTCTAACTACCTTCATTGAAACATGTTGATCCCTTTCTATGTGAATATGTACATTAAGCTATTTTAACATGAATATATGTAACAATTATCACAATAAATATAGTTCTACCAAATTATCAAAGTAAATATTACTCTGGAAAATTCCATCAAATGCATAAAATATTTATACTCATGGATCTTCAACTATCGTGAGGCATATACCATCACTCTATCATTTTTCATATGTAAAAAACACAAGAATTTATTTGAAGCGTAATTTTATGTCACAAAACTTTCCAAATACGAGGGTAGTATGATTATAGCTATTGTGATTAGCCTCTTCTTAAGATCTTTAAATCTTTCCTCACATTCTTTTATCTAAACATAATTTATGCCTTTTAGTGTTAACATATTTATTGGGTTATAAAATCATGATATTTTTCTCAAAAACTATCAGAAATACCAAGATAATCTATGAAAGATATATATTTTTGTGACACATGAGGGTTTGGTCAATTCATGTAACATTGTAATTTTTTTTGGATTTTTTTGAATAATTTTAATTTCTTTGATAGCTTGCATTACATGCAACAATGAGTTTTAATGAACTAAGATATACTATTAATAATAGAAATATTATTATTGAAAATTATAATATATCCCTTAAATTTGTGGGTATGAATATTAATAACCATATATTGATAATTATGTATAAATGTTTTAGATAAAAAAAATATATTTATAAATAATACGGTGAATGCTTGATAATTTTCTAAAAAGATTGAATTTTTGATGAATTGTGAAAAATGTCGATTTATATTCAAAATTACGTTTTCATTTAAAGAATTTTAAAAGTTTAATATTGTTTAAAAATGTTTTAAAATTAAAAAATGTTTAATAATTTTATTATTAAAACAATTTAGTTCATTTTAATCAAATTAATTTTGATTTTTTTATATTAAAACTTTTTATACTTATGGACATTTTCTCTCTGGAAAAAAACTTTTCATCATGTCTGCGGGTTTAATTTTAAATTTAAAACCCATAGTTATATTAATGGAATTTGTAAAAATGGATTCCATATTTGGAATCATAAAAATTAATATTATATAATAAGGTCAACTTGATATTTGGTTAAAATGAATAGTAAAAATACTAACAATTAATTATCACGGTTAAGGTTAAAATGAGATTACTAGGGGGTTAAACTAAAAACATAAGTGGAAAAAATGTTATAAAACTTTTAAAAAACCCATTTTATGTAAATATTTAAACTTTATATCATCTAATTTTATATAATGATCGATTTTATATTCTTTTGGAATTTTAAAAATCTTGGTACACTTTATTATTTTCTAAACATCCCTGTGTATCATATCCCCCACTTATAAAAGGAAATCCCTCTTTTATCCTATTCATACTTATAAATAGACAAAAAATAATTTAATTAATTACCTTCTAAAATCCTATTAGTTTGGTTATGAAGAGAACCTTGGAATGCTTTTGGTGAATACATAAGGAGGTTATTTGAAGAAGAGGTATCATTCTCAACTGAGAGTTTATATTTTCTTTATTCTTCCACATCCATCGAATATTATTAAATTATACTGACATAATAAAGTATATAACATATAATAAGATGATATTATTTCAATTTAATAACCAATATTCACCTCATATTCTATCAAATGGAATGTGAAACCACCAATCATGTGTACGAAAGACTACCGCCGCGCCAATAGATGAAATTTGGTTTCCATCATCACTTATCATGGTTGGATATAATTATAGATTTAAAATATTTATATTATATTTATGAAATAAATATAATTATATAATTATAATATCACATATACCCTTTTACATTCCATTCTAGAAGAAAATGATAACATCACACATGTGTACGACAGACTACCGTCTCACGAAGCAATGCGATTTGTTTCTCACTTATGCTTTACATGGAAGCTATTAAGGATAAATTTAATAACCATATGTGATATATATGACATAATTATTATTATATAGTCTTAAATTGTTATATACCTTTATTTCACTCCATCCTTTGAGAATATGGAAACAATGTTCATACATACATACGACATACCATCTCCATGAATGGTGTAATTCATTTTTCTATCAGTAATTTTATGTATGATTATAATTATTTATATAATTAATACATATTATATTTATATCATTATTTAAATTATGGATATTATAAAATCATAATCAAATTATACATACCAAAACTACTGAACCAAAACATACATGTAAAATGAAGCAGTTATCACACAGAACATTGATTTTAATAACGAATTGTTAATGAATGTGGGATAAAAGGTTATAAATAAATAATATATGGTAATATATATATAATAATGGTTATTATTATATGTATAATAAATCTATATTTATTATACATGAGGTTACAATGTGTATGAAGGAAGTCGAGACTTGAGGTAAGGGATATTTGTCTCAAATTGCCTTCTTTGGGGAATATGTTATGTTATGCACCAATATTCTTATATAAGGTGTATATAATATATATTTGACTTTTTATACCATGTTATTATATATTAAAATTATACTTAAATTATTATTTAATGTTATTCTTTCATGGGTCTTACTATTAAAAAGTTACCGAAGTGGTAAAGGATTTCCAGTCGGTCTTTCATTTCTGGGAGACATGTAATACTCACCACTCATTTATTTTATGTGGTGTATATAGTTACCCCTTTAAATTTTATATCATTAATCTCATTATTATAATTAAATTTAATGTTTCATTATATTTTATTCTTTAATGGTTCTTATGATAAAAAATTTCCTAAATTGGTAATATATTTTTATTTCGCTTCTATTTCTATGGGACACATGACTTATACACCAATTATTTATTTTTTATGGCGTATATATTAAAAATTAATAAATTTAATGATTATTATTATAAAATTACGGGATATAAATATCCATATAAATTTATTTCTTTCACGGGTATTACAATTTAAAAGATACTAAAGTGGTAAAAGGTTTTATGATATAATCTCACTGTTTATTGAGAATATTTAATATTATGTTTCTAAAAATAATATAAACTCTTTAATTTTATTATAATATTGTTATTACATTAAAATACATATTTTAATTTTATTTTACCCTATTTATGTACTAAATATTCTAACATAATGTTTTTAAGGAAAAAGTGAATTTATTTCCTTCTTCTGTTGAAAACCCTTTTCCTTCCATGTGCATGTTTTCTAAAAATAATTTAAATAAAAATTTCAATTATATAATGATTTTTAATGAAATTTATACCCATGTTTTAATTTTGAAAATATTTTGTAAAATGAATATTCTTTTTATTTCTTGAATAAGATAGTTTTAAATTTTTTACCGAACATGTGAATGAAATATTTGTTTTAATGTGTACATCATAGATGAAAATTTTCACCATCATGACCACTCAATTATTTAAATATTTCTATAAAATTTTTCAATGTTATTTCCAATGGAACTGTTTTCCTTAATATTTGGGAATTTTTTATATTCTAAATATGTTATTTCAAATGAAAATGATATTTTATTCAATAATGTTTTAATAATTTTTATGGAATTTCTATTCATAAACAACAAAACATTTGGTGTCGCTTGTATTTTACTGTGGATATTTTCCAATGGTAACATCCTTATCCTTTATTTGGATGGTTTTTATTATTATTATTATTAAATTTTTTTTATGGATCCTATTAATTTTCCATGGTTTATGATATGATTAATTGATAAAATATTTATGAAACCCATTTATTTTACTCAGGTTATGATAAGATGAAATTTTTATGAAACCCATTTACTTATACATTGGTTATGATATGATGAATGTTTTATAATCATGTGGAAAAAAAATTTATGTATTAAGTTATGTGTGGTACTGATATATATCTCTAATTAATTGGGTAAGGATTTATATATCATGAGATAATGATGGGAAACAGGCCGATGTGCTTGATCCACTATGGGAAATAGGTGAAGGTGCCTGATCCAATATGAAATAAGAAAAAGGTGATAATACCTAATCAATTTTGATTTTATGGTCTGATTTGTTGAACTTTACAAATGAAATTATTTCTATACTTATGATGGTTTCACCCTTTTATGAAATTAACTTATTGGTCATGATTGATTTATGATGATTTATCCTTCTTATGGTTTATGTATTTTGAATATATTATCTTTTATTCTATATATCATGTTTATAATCCCTGATATATTGTGTATGAACTTAGTAAGTTATATTCATAATATCATACCCTTATTCTTATCTTATGCTTTCATATGATCATTGATTAATATCTTCCATGTTTATCCTTACTGAGCATTTGAGATCACCCTTTCATATGTTTCCTTTACCTAGGCAATGAAGAAAGGTTTAAGTAGGGTATGTTTATGAACATTACTAAATGGGAAGATCTTTATGAAATAATTTCAAGATATTTCATGAAATAAGAATATTTTTTAATGATTCGCCAAATATACTAAACTTTTATGATCCTTGGTAAAGTATTTATGAAATGTATTGAATATTCATCTATCAAGATTAAATATTTGTATATGAAATTCCAGGTCATTATAATTCCTCAATTGTCTTTTCCTTTTAGGGGTCCCCAAAAATTACCTCAGTAGTAATCACATGGCCCAGGAATGCGACTTTATATATCCAAAATTCAAACATGATGAAAATAGAGTACATATTCTCATTTCTTAATGTATCCAAAAAATACTTATATTATCTTAATGTTCATCCATGATCTTGGAGTTAGATGAAAATGTCATTAATAAATACTTACAAACATTTTTAAGGTATTCTATAAAGGCTTTATTCATCATGTACATGAATATTTTATGGGAATTAGTACATCCAAAGGGTGTCACTGTGAACTCATAATGTACATATCATGTATGAAGGATGTCTTCTAAATATATTCCATTTTAACCTTTAGATGATGATATCCAGAATAAAGATCCAAATTTGATAAGTATCAATCTTCATTAATTTTATTAAACAAGTAATCAATCCTCGATAGGGGATACTTGTTCTGTAGGGTTATCTTATTGAGTTCTTGGTAATTGATGCACAACCTCATTGATCTATCCTTATTCATAACTATGAGTAATAGAGAAACATAAGGTGATGCACAAGGGAATATGAACCCTTTGTATAAAATGTTCTTCCAGCTTCTTCTTTTACTCCTACAATTATATCTAGGCCATACTATAGAAGAATTTTGAGATAAGAGTTCCTCTAGGTCTGATTTTTATTCATATATCTACCTCGTTATCGAAGGTAATTTTGGAAAAATCTTTAGGGAATACATTATCATGTTCGCTCATAATAGGAATTTATCCTAGTTGATGATTTAATTCAACTCAGCCATTTGGTACAGACATGATTCTTTACTTGGTATCAATACCCACGCCATTGACGGATTTTCTAAAGAAGGATCATGATCATTATTTTATATATACAAGAGTTTGAGATGGTCAGAGATATAGAAATATATTTCCTTCTCCTGATAGTTTATGTAATCTCTATGTAATGAGATCAAATCTATTCCTAGCATAACATAACATTTTACCAAGGTAAGGATTATGAGATTCACTAGTAGAATATTCCCAAAGACACTAACCAAGGAATATTTCAATACTTCAGTTACAATGATTATACCACTAGGAATTATCATGGATATATTTACATCAATGTATCAGGGAGGTGATTCAATAGTTCTACGAAACTTGAATGATATAAAGTAATGAATAAAGCTGGTATCAAATAAAACTTTTTCCATTATAAAGTGAATAGGAAGTGTACCTTATATGACTTTATATTTATATACCACCTCAATAGTGGTAATGGATTATGATTTCACTTTCTTCCCTGGACTTGGTGGTTACTCATATAGATTATCTTCAATGAACCTTGGTTTTTTGCAATATCTTTCATATTTTCCTTTCACTTTATAGTTGAATCATTAAACCATGGGGATAAGGATTAACCAGAGCCTTACTTTACTCTATCACATTTTCAGTATTATTTAACTTATTCAAAAATTCATTACAATGATTCCCTTATATTCCATACATGAAACACTTCCTTACCCCTTTACATGGATAGTTGAATTATCTTTCCACCATTAGGTTTATATGACAATCCTATAAAGTTAAAATATATTCTCTACTCTTTATCTCTAGTCCCATGGGACCACTGAGAATCAAAATTCTATATATCTACTTTGAGTTCACATAAAAAATTTTCTTCATAGTTTTTAAAGTCTCAAATCACAAAATATTTTTAAAGACTCAACTTATGTCTAGTAAAAAAGAAGTCAAAATTACTTTCATTATCCATGAAAAAACCAGTTTCATGTAATGAAATAATTGTGAAGTTTTCTTCATAATCACAAATACATTAATCCTAATTTTGTTTAATTGTAAGTAATTCCTTCCCTATTTAAATATGGAGAGTGTGAGGAAAATATTTTCTTAAATCCCTCCATTTACATTGATTTAATTTATTCCATGAGCTTTGTATTCTTGACAAGTGTCCACCATTGATCGAATTATCCCTATAAGTGATAAATAGATAGTATGAATTTATCCTACATTAAAAATTTAGGATAGAGAATATATTCTTAATGGATTTACATCATTGTTTCACAATTAGGGGATCCAAAGACCCCCTAAAATATAAAGGCCTTTATCACATAAAGGAATCAACACTAACTTGATTATTCTTATAAGAAAGAGGGAGTTTTATTCGATTCATGTTATTACTCATAACTTGAGTTAGTTTTTATAGTACTTCCATTATGTTCCAGAATCCTTCTCCCATCACATTAGAAATTTCATTATGTAAATAATCACATTTCACATCGTATATATTTCTGAGACAACTCCTTCTATTTATAGACATTTTTAAAAATAAAGGAATAATTAGGACGAGAGTATTCAAACCAATAATCATATAAAAAGATAAACTATAAACATAGAAGTAATAAATCATAAATGAAATATATACAATATTTTATGAATTTCTATGATTTAATCTTGGTTATCCAAGGTGTATTTATAACTAAGTTCTATAACCTAACATTATATTCAAATCATTTATAATGGTTTGTAAAGATAATCTGAATTATCTGATGTATACACCCTAGGAGTGTCTAGCTAGATGTATAATATTATACCCACTTATCATGTACTGAGTGAAGACTGAGTTGATACACAAACAACATTTTTCAAGGTGATTATGTAAGGAATTAACCTTAAACAGTATAAATTAAAGTTATTTTAAAACAAGAAATCACTTTATTTTCCCAAATATATTTTAGGTTTTGACTTTTATAGAATTATTAAACTATATTACAAAGTAAACCCATATATTATAAGTGGACACTTCTATATAGTGTCCATTATTCCCATAAAAATAAGCCTTTAAAATAAAACATGATTTCTTTTCATGAGAAATATTCACAATTGTATTCTTGAAATCATCCTTATTAATAATTTTATTTAAACAATATCAATTTTTTAAAAACATGGTATGAGAAAAAAATCTTAGTAAGGGACATAAAAAAAAAGAAAACCATTAGTCTAGTGAAAAACTATAAAAACATTTCCTTAAAACATACCTTTCTACCAAGAAAAGGAGTCAACTTTTCAAAAATCAATATCATACCCTCTTAAAATAAATACATTTCCATTAAAAATAATTATCAAGAATATAAAATTTAATTAGGTAACTTGGGACATCATTTTTCATATCATTATTACAAATTGAGTAATGAATATGGTCATCCTCCAACTTTGGGGTACCCAATGCATTAGAGGTTATATTATATCCAACATCCTTGGTTTATCATGGAACCACCCATCATTGGTTAATAACATAAACAAAAATACTTGGTTTATCCTGGAACCACCAATATTTTTTTATAATGTAACCCCCCCATCAACATAATCAATTCATAAAAACCATATCATAATCATAAAACATGAATTATTTCACAATAAAAACATCCCTTGAGGAAAATATATTATTTACAAAAAATATTGTGCACATACAAAAGAAAAAATTTTATTTGAAAATAAAAATTTAATATTTTAAAGGAATCATAAAATTTTTAAGGTTTCATGAAGTCATGAAATCCCTTTAATTCTATAAAAGTTAAAAAACTTTCTCTTGACTTTTGTAAAAATAAGCATTAAAAGAGGATTTTTTTTAAAAAATGAAGTTCTTTACGAATATCAAAGAATCAAAGAGAGCCTTAATAAAAAGAATAGATTATGTTAATCAGATAGAAATCCTCATAAAAATGTTTATATACAACATAATATAATCAGAATTTATTTTACACATAATATTTTCATTACATAATCAATAAAGATTATGTTTAACTCAACCAAAGGAAACTAAATTAAGAATTCCATTACCTTGAGTCAGATTTGTCATGTATGTTATTTATATTCATAAATAATAAAATTATGTTAATTATTTAATTTCTCTACAACCTTTTTAAAGTTTACTATAACATATTACCATGTTATTTAAATTACATAAATATTTAAATTAATGTCAGATGTTTTTGTGATATTCGGTTCATAAGTCCAACATGAATTTGTTCGGTTGAATATAGTCAAAGTTGTAATTATTGCATCATATTTAGAATAATAATAGTGAAATAAATATCATTTTTATACATAATTTATACTTTTAAATGATTCCATTAAATATGGTTATGAAAAATGAACTATGTTTCAATCATGGAGACAGTAAGCTATGCATACACATGAGTAACATTTTCATTTTTCAATGATAATTATAGAAATAAGGTAAGTATCATTTTATCTTTATATAATTATAATAAAAAAATATGTATAATTTTATTTATTTAAATATACATATATATATCATCCATGTGAATTGTTGATGAAATACGAGTCACATCGCTTTGTAGAGGTGGTAATCCACATGTACACATGAATGACATTATCATTTTTATGTGCAAGGAATGATAAGAATTACAATGATATATTATCTTATAATAATGATAAATATGTCATTAATACCATATAAAAATATTAATTCCATATTTATAACCAGTCTTGAGATATGGTGATGGAAAACGAATTACATCGATTCGTGAGGAGGTAGTCTGCCGTATACACAGATGATGAATTCCTTTCCCATTTGACGGAAAATGAGTTGGATATGGGTCATTAAACAAAACTAATAAAATATAAATATATGTAGGATACTTAAATTATTATTTTATCATTGTTGAAGTAGGATTTTAAAAAATGGAAGAAGAAATAAAAGATAAATGCTTTATTAAAAATAGTACCTATTCTTTGGATAATCTCTTTTTCTAAACACATTAAGACAACTATGGTTGGGGTTATGCCTAAAACAGACCCCTAAAATTAAGGGAAAGATTTTAATAATGTATTTGGGTAGGTATTTATTCAAATAAAATGGTTTTTATATCTAATATTCTATAAAACACAATATTTACTTTTAAAAAACTAGGGATGTTACTAAATACCCCTATGTGAATCTGTTATATATATGCATCCACTTTTTAGTATCTAGATGGGGATGTAATTTCTAGGAAATGACACACTATATTTCATCAAAATGTTAGGATCATTTACTGAAAATTATCCCTAGGGTTTTCTGTAATGGTTTATATTCTTAATTACAAATTAAATAAAACTTTCTATGATACCAAATATAGTTACCTAACTTTTTCTTACATGACCATGACATCATTTTTAAGATAAATAAAAAAATATTAAGACATTCTAGAATATAAAGGTTTAGTGTCTTGTGAAAATTAAGCTCATACATCACTTGTACATAATAAAACAAGAACATTATTTAAATCCTTTATCATAGTCTAACTAAAATATCCCATGTTCTTCTTAGCACATGTATTCACCTAATGTTATATATCAAATAAAGGAGTGAGAAAAAATCCTATTAAGGGAGGATTAAAATGGACAGAATAAGAGACATGAATCAATAGTATATGGGTGAATAAAATAATAATCATCATATAATAAGAATAGGATCACCATTATAATAACAAGGGAATTATTTAAAAAATTCATGGAATTTTGAACATATATAATAATGAAACATCATAACGTAGTGGTAAAATTACACACCTAAGTTTTGAACAAAGATAACATCATATTCATTCATGACATATATGTATAAATCATAAAATAATAATATTGATCAAACATAGCATCAGGTTAATTAGTTGTACATATAATATCATAAGATATATCACACTAACTAATTAATTAGAGGGATATACAATTATATGACCGCTCTTCACATTATATAATTCTCATAATAATGCATGTAATATGAAAAAGAAACATAAAAAAATCAAGGCATGAAAGAAACCCATAGAAAAGAATGAGTTTCAAAATTATTTATTTAAGAGTACATTAATAAATAAATATTAGGGTTTCAAAATGAGTAAGGAAAACCATATTTTGGAATAAAATATCACCATTGTTTGAGAAAAGAAAAAAAATTCTCAATAGGATTCAATGATATGTTTTGGAAAATATTCTTTTTGAAAAATCACTATTGGCATCTTATAAATCATCTCAATGCAGTAGAAACATGAATATCCATTGAAAAGAAATGAAAAAAATATGTAAAGGACATTTGATTACTGAAAATAAATATAATGATGAGAAAACTCAAAAGTAATGTGCTTTGTTTGAGAATCCCCTTACCATAGATCCTGATTTATTTCAACACCTTTTTTCTCCTTGCATAATAAGCTTATGTTTATTAAAACATAAAACTAGTAGTAAATTATGTTCATCTTTTTCACTCTTTATCAATTATTGGAATTGGATTTTATTTAATTTTGTTTGTCAAAGGTGAAAATTTTTGATATTATATATTCTTTAAAATATCCTGTCATGTCTCAATTTCATAAAATTATTTTATTTATACTTATAAATTAATAAAATTAAACCCATAAGATTATATATACATATATTTATAAATTTATATATTATAGACAATTTATTATAACCATCTATAATGGTGGTTATAAGTATAGAGTTGGTAACATCTTCATAGGCATTTAACTGATCGTTAATGATACATTGTCCAAAGAGGAGGTAAGAGATGTATAATATAAAAATATGTTGTAAATACAATCATAAAAGTAGGTTAATAACATAAAAATAATAATAAAATTATATTTAATTAATTTTATGAGGTTATTCTTTTAATAGAATAGATTGGTTGGGGAAGAGAAGAGAAACATGAATGAAAAATATGAAGGATTATTAACTCCTTCATAGTGTTGTTCCTTTTATAAGAACCTTTACTCCTTAAAATATTGGAGTTATATGACTATAGAACATATCTAAGGATTATAAGGGTATTAATATTGTAAATTTGGTTATATTTTTATCTTTTATAAGTGTAAGAAAATTATTATTCCATGGGGAGGGAGAGGGTGCATTTATACATAAAGAGAGAGGTATTTTTAGGAGAAAATATTGAATAAATATAACTTCCATGGTAAACCTTATAATAGTGATATTTTTGATATTATGAATTTTATTTCATTAAAAATATATATTTCTAGGACATTAAAAACCTTTATAAACTGAATTCACTAGTTTATCAAAAAGTAAAGCGGAAAAATGAATTTTTTAATAGAATATATTGTACTTTAAGAAATGGAAAATAATTTCTAGGTTAGAAATTTAAAATAAAAGAATTGTTTAAATTGTTAGAAATGTTTTTTATGAGGCTAAAATTTTATAATTGGTTATTTAATTATTACATCATGAATGATGTAATTAAATCATACTGATTTTCCAAAAAATTGCATTTTTACTATTAACCTAAAAAATGATTTTTTTAAAAAATTATAAAAAATAAACCATAGAAAATATCATCATGATAATTATAAAAATGAAAATAATTTTATCAAATAATTTTATCAAATAATTTTATAACATAGTAAATTTTAATTATTAATATAAAAATTATGCTATTTTATAAAATACATTAAAATTCATTTTATTAAAAAAAATATGCTTATAATTTCTTTGAGTTTTTAATCTTGATATTTATTTTATGGAATTAAAATATTTATATTTTCTTAAAATAATGCTGATAAATTTTAATTTTATGACATTTTATTATGTTAAGTTCTGGTTACTCTCCTAATTCTTATGTTATTAATCATAATTTCTAGGTTACTATTTTTAATGGTAACATTACTATTACCCAAGTAATATTACCTCCTATGAATACCCATTAATTAATTAATTCATATTTCAACTCAATCCATCCTAAATATCTAAATTTTTTATTTCTAAAATATTGATTGGGGTACTAATGTTCTGTATCTTTTTACAGTGTTATTCATGAGTGTGATAATTTTAAGAGATCAACATGATCCAAATTTTTCTGTTCGACTTGATTTATTGTTTTATGTGTGTTTATTATCCCATTGTAATATTTTCCATTTTATTAGTTATATTTATTCTATAAATGTAATTTTTATAATTAAATAAATAAATTCTTATTGTTTTTCATTATGTTCTTTACGTATATATATGGAACTATATACCTAATTATGATAAAAATTATTTATTCAAAAGAAAAATAAATATATATAAATGTTTGGGTTGTTATAGTGTCACAATTTGTTTGATATATTGGTTGAAATGTGTATTTTAGTTCACATGTGTGCTTGGGATCTCGCTTAGCTTGACTCTCTTTTCTTCAATTTCATCATTGTCTCTCAAAATTACCTCCACCTACCATGAAAACATTAAAACAAGTGAAATTACCCCTTTTAAATGTTTTTAACACTAAACATTTAATAAATTATTATATTTTGAATTTATAATAAAATAAATTTAAAATAGTTGTTTGAGGGTGGAATAAAATAACAAATCCCACTACAACCACACACCCAACCTGAATATTTTCACTATGGGGAGAATTTAAATTAAAAAAATGATATATGATTAAATTTCATAGTTTTGAAGAGTTAAGATTGAAAGGAAATTCAATTCATGATAGAAATGTGAGTAAAAAACTAACCACAACAAAAGTCCATGAGAGTCCTGATACTAATCTTATCAAGGAATTCGTAAGAAAAACATGACACTAAATCAACACATGTGTGTTTGAATACCATTTTATATTATCCTTTACACTTTTTATCTTCTAAATATAAATCATTTTAAAAAAATTCTACTTATTTGATTCTTTCGACTGAACCTTACTTACACCATGTGAAATCAAATTTCAAAACCCACCCACTTATGAATTTTCAATAGATAAAGATTAAGATCTTAACCTAGTTATCACCATATGTTATACATTTCATCACTCCCTATTTATTTTGTTTTTTTATTTTTTTCTTTATGGAACACAATAATTGGGTAACAAGTTTAAAAAAAATTGTTAAATCCCATTCAACAGTAAAACTAAATCAATAAAGAATGAACGTATGAGAAAATAATTTTGGAAAGATATCTAAAATTAACCAAACTTATATAAACCTTCTATTAAGTAAGAAATATTCAAACTTACTGGTTGAGTGCAATGGTGTGTGGAGATGTTAAATGACATAATTAACCCACAAATAAATCACACATATAGTAAAAAAATTCAATGGTTTTATAGAGATACAACTGATCATATCATTTTAAAATAACCAATTATACTAAAATCACCCATTAATGTTATATTATTTCTAAAATTCACATGCCATCATTGAAATAAATTTTCTTAAAATGATTAAACAACTTGTAATTAATAAATTATACATTAATTTTCAATAAATTCTGTGATGATATGGGAATTTAATATGATTATTTTGAGAAAGAAAATAAAAAAACAACAAAAATACCATGTAATAGGAAAAAAGAGTGAAAAAGAAGAAATTTGAAAAAAGTATCAACTAAATCCGGAAATTATCCACCGCCATACCTATAATTTTTAGTGCCCTCATGATAATTAAGAATAAGGAGTGATGGAAGTATATAACATAGTGAATTTCATTGATAAATGACTTCTTAAATGTTTAGTTCATCTACTAGGTAATTAAGAACAATTTCATGGAAGTGATTTAGACGATGACCATTGATGTTGAATGTATGTTGGGTTTATTTATTTTGAACCTACAAAACTTAAAAATGGTAGACATTAGTGAAAATGTATGGGGAGAAATTATTGTAATGAAGCTTACTTGGGTGAAACTTCATCCTTAAATTTTAAATTATGATATGTTAAAAATGAGGAATTTATGATGATGGATTAGGTAGACACAAAAATCCTTCGTTCTTTACTTATAGATTTAAGAGTTCTTATATGAATCTCTTTGTATTTTCTCCAAATTTTAAATATATAATTTCATTTTTGAACTGGTACTAGAATTAATATAATTTCACTATTTAATTAATGGACAAATAAGACTATTGTTATACACTTATTAAAAATGTCCTTTAATAGTGCTAGAAAAAACCTTTGTGCTAAAAAAGCACAGATAATCAAAGCATGGTTAAAAGACAGAAACATTTATCTGCGCTAAAAATGGCTATTAAAGGCCCCCTTTAATAGCACTAAAAAGCACTATTAAATAGGTCCTTTAACAACATTTTTTTATAGTTGTTATAGGATCCTTTTATCATTTTCTTAGCTCTATTAAATGGGACCTTTAATAGCACTAAAAAAGCACTGAAAAAGGCTCCACTGATAAAGGGTATATAAAAAAATTCCCATGCCCCACCAACCCCCCTCATCAGCACTTCCTACCTGCCCAAAAAATTATTAGTGCTTCCTCTACCCTTTATCATATCTTTAGACAATCCCATCCTCCCACGCTCACCCCTACCTCTATTGAGTTTCGAACCTAAGAACTTCTGCTCATACATCTAGTGAATTTACTACCACCATATACTGTTTTGTTTTACATTTTATGATGTATCTATATATTTATATATATTCTGTCTCATTTTTATCCATATATTTATATATTTGTTTATATATATGTTTATATATTAATAAATATATTTTATATTTAAATTGGTTTAGTTTATTTATTTATAAAATTACTTTTTTATGTGTGAATATATAAAGAATATGTATATATTGTTATATATTTGATTAAAAATAAAATTACATTATAAAAAATGATAAAATTTAAAATCCATAATATCAATATGAATGTAATACTTTGGAATAAATTCATTCACCACTGAAAAAGGAAAAAATAACCTTATAAATGAGGCTTAAAAATCCATCAAAGGGTACACAATTAGGGCACCCAGACTAAAAACTCGATTTTAGAGGCCTTTGGGGTCTTTTTTCCTTAAACAATAGTGATAGAGGACCCATGGGTCATAACAGTGTAGATCTCATCGTAGGATTTGATTTGATATATGGTAGAGCTCAAACAGACACCCGAATCAAAAGTTAGGACAGTTTGAAGTTTGAGTTACGTTTTCAACTTATTTGAGATCTTTTATTATTTTTTCTGATTTTTTATATCTTTAAATTGATATTAAATGAATTTTCATCGATAATAATAGGAAATTTATTAATTAATTTTTTTAATTATTTTAAGCCATTTTCCTTAAATATCTTATATTTTAAGTGTAAATGCCTATTTAACGTATCTAAAACATATTTCAAAAAAATAGATTATATTTATATAAATATAAATATAAATATAAATATATATATTAATATATTATTTTTAATGAAATATTAATTTTTAAAGTATACTTTTATTAGCGCTTTAAAAAAAACTGATAAAGTTCCCCCTTTAACAATGTTTTTTTGCACATTTAAAGACCCCATTTAACAATCCTTTTTTTAGCACGAACAAAGGGGGTCTTTAGCAATGTTTTTATCTAGCACTGTTAAATCCCTTGCACTGGATAAACCATGTTTTTTAGTAGTGCTATCTCAATGAGGAGGTGAAAAATATTTCAAAAAATATGCCGAAAAGGTGACATGAAAAAGGGAGTTTTGAAATATGTACGATAACCCCACAATGCATCATCAAGTTTACGAATCTAATATTTTAAGTAAAATTAGACCATTTTTCTATAATTTCTTTAAAAACTGTATTATCCACCTTGTCTTGACCATTGTTTTGGGGACAATAAGCTATAAATATTCGATGCCTGACCCTATATCAATAAAAAGGTGCTTGAATTGTATGGTTAGAGAAATTATAGCCCTGATCATTAATTATGAACATATAGAATCCAAACCCATAGAATATTTTCCTTATTATAAATTCTAAAACTACCTTTGAGTCATGAGTCTTTATGGATCATGATTCTACCAATTTATACATATAACCCAATTCTAAAATAATATAAAATTTTCCAAATGAATTTGGAAGTGACCACATAAAATCAATTACCAAATCATAAAGAAGATCATTAAAAAGAAAAGTATTTCATGTAATATAACTTATTTTAGAGACATTCCATTTCCTTTGAAAACAAAGAAATTATCTAAAATAGTCATGGTATTCTTGAAATAATGTTGGATTAAATCACCCAAAATCAAGTACCTATAAGAATTTCATTAGAGACCAAAGTGGACACTACATGCAAGAGTGTGACAGAACTAGAGGACGAATTAAAAATTACTACTGGGAACATAATGACTCAAGACTTGATCAATACTTGTGTTTCAAATGAAATGTTTATCATAAATGTACCACTATGATTAATGTTTAAGACACTTAGATTGGTTTTTATTGAGATCAACATGAATGCAATATTTTACTAAATAATTTACAATGCTAGTATACTAGAGAATAACATCTTAAACTTGATAAAATTACTCATCAGGAAACATGTAATTTATGTGAATTCAAGGGGATGAGTCAATGTACAAGGATGGAAGGATTCTACTAATACGACCAACCACAAAATTATATTATCTCTTATTATCCCTAATTTCTAAATTAAATCATTGAAGGAGGAGCATGCAATGAATAAGGCATGGTTTGGTTTTCTATTTCTTAATGATACTAAAGAGGTTCATGGACAAAATACACTATCACACTAGACCATAAAATATATAACATGGATTTATCCAAGGAAAAAACAATAAAATTGAATTATTTTTTAGTTGTCATATAGTTTTCATGGGTAGGGTCTAATGAGTATGAGGCATATGCAATGTCATATAAAGATTGATATACATGCAGTGATAAGACTTCTCCAACTCTATAACAGAAATCATCATACAAGAAAATAAATGGTAAATCTCATAGAGGTGGTTATATTATCAAGAGTTACATGAGACTCTATTTAAATTTATCAAAATCAGACACATAGTTTTTATTAAACACAAATTATCTTTCTTTTGGATTAATTAGGAGTGGGGGAGTCCAATCTTTATAAAGTCATAAATGGAATGAAGATAAAATACAGCATGACCTAGGAATGAATTCACATCCCACACAATTATTGGGAATTATAGAGATGAAATGCAATAAAATTTCGATTTATCAACTTGTATACTATCACTAGAAATGAAATATCTAAGTACTATCCCTTATCCCACCATGAAATGGAATTTATTATAATTTAATACAAAATTATTTTCAATTTAATGATGAAGGAAAACACCAAAACTACTCAAACACCCATCAAAATAAGAACCATAGACATTGAAATCATCTATAAATACTTCCATGAAATTCCTTAGACAATATGAAAAAACACTAACCATACATCACTAGAAATCACCTGGACCATTGCAAAAACCAAATGAAATCCTCTTATATACAAATGTTCCAAAGGGCCAAGTCAAAGTTATATTTTCATGAACCCCAAGGGAAATATGGATCTGAAATTATCTAGAATAACCATCTATGGAATAGTAGTGGTACTACCCTACAAACCACTATAGTATCTGGTTAATGAAATATATTGGGAAATGTCCCTCACTAGTGTGTTGGTTTAGTAAACAAAATTCTATATTGAAACAATAGATATTCTACACATACGATGGTTCTAATTCATTAATTTCATTTTTAATTACTACTAGACCTATTTTATTAGGAACTACCTACATTTTATTGACCCATTTTATATCATACATAATAAAAAATATTATTTCAACCAATAATATTTTTCCACATTTTTAATGACATCAAAAAGGGTTGGGTTCAATCAGTGTTGTGTCTTGCACACTGATTTAGCCTCATCATTTAATAATATACGATGAATGAAAATTTATTGGATAATATTAACAATATAACAAATTTTATATCCTAATAATTTTACACTATATTAGAAGTTCAATAAATCATAATTCATGATTTGAAGGGTGTGAACTAGAAATTATGTTAGGAAACTTGTTTACATTTTCTAGATATGAATATTTTAAATTTTGAGGTAGTGGTTTTAGTTCCAATTTGAGGGGATTTTTGGATTTATGGTAGGGAATGATAAATATAAAGGGCCACGATCTCATAAAACTCCGCAATAGTAATATCCTTAGATGAGTGGTAAGCTTTTATAAGGTTATCATAATCATCAATGGTCATTGTGTCACCAGTACATAAGAAATCATCAATTAGAAAACATGCATGGAATCTTTCTAGACCATTATGACATTAAACACATAAATCATTACCTATAATGTCTAGAAATGATGAGAACTCATAAAGGGTATCATATAAAATAAGATAAGTTTCCTTAGCTATGGGGAGTACATTAATAAAATTAACTGAAGGAGAGGAATCCTCTTATAAGGGGTGATTTATGGCATCAGGGATGTTAAGGCAGATACTTCCACCACAAAATTCCATAGATAATCTACCATTATGTATATTAATTATTGTTTTGGTTTTTTTCAAGAAATTTACCCCCAACATAATGATTTAATGTCCATTAACCTACCATATTCCATTTTAAGAGCATACATATTAGTAAAAAAAATTATGTTTTTAACCTTTATAAAAAAATCCCATAATACTCAAGTAGGGTGTGAAATAATATGAATTGACATTTGAACAATTTTTATAATGGGATTAATCTCCCCAATAATTAATAAATAGAAAATGGGTTGATGAATCACATTTATAAGGGGAAAAACGAATTATAATATCAGAAAATATATACTCCCCTATGGTGCATAGAAGTGATAATGTACCATGATCCTTATATTTAGAGGGAAGTGATGGATAAATCCATATCGAGAAGTTCCTACCCTAGATCATATTTTCATTTCCTCATATTCAGATTCAGTTTTTGTGCATATCCTTTGAGAACATATAATATTAACGAACATTCATTACAACATAAATTAAGGGAATGTTAACCTATAAAATTTTGAAAGTTTATAAGATTTACCTTCCAAGTTTCCTTTATTTTTGTTTCTTTAGTTGGGTGTAACTTTAGGATAAGAAAAGGAGAATATTTTGGTTATGGGGTTTATTAAATAACACTCTCCATTATTTTATAGGACTTCTATCAAGACAAGTATTTTATTCATTTTGATCTTTTGGGATGGTTGAAGTGGTGGTCTAATAAAATGGGATGACTCTAATAGCGGGGTAATTTGGATTTTAAGTTTCGTAACTCTCCAAAGGGTGATGGATCAAGCATATTTATTATCCTTAGGGTTAACTATTTTTTGGGAAGGATGTTTTCCTAGACCCTGAATTCTTATTTCTTCCAAAGAGTTGGAGAGTTAACCTAATTGAGTTTTTTTATCTTATATGGAATCTTGGGTTGTTTTTTTGAATTAAGGGTTATTTTTGGACATTTGTTTCTATAGGTATTCTAGGTTAGGAATTAGTTTTGGAAGGGGTTATTGGAGAGTTCCTTATATTGGTTAAGTATTTTTTGGTGGTGTTGGAGGATGACTACCCTGCCCTAGGTGGTTCCATGACTATTTATGTTGGTTAAAATACCCCCTTTCCTAAAAACTTTTTTATTTTACATATAGATTTGTATGTATAGTATGGTTTTTTCCAAATGAGTTTCTTATATGGGAGGCCTAGGAAGATTGTCTGATAACTCTTATAAGGGTCCCTCAATTGCGGGGATTAGTGAGAATATTAGGTGTTATTAGAAAAAGTACCACATTGAGTTAGAGGATAATTTTGGGATTTCCCATGGGAAAGATAAATTTGATTGATTATAAAACAAAGATATTCAAAATTTCTATTTAAATTATTCTCAAAATAAAAAATTTCACCTCATGAACTCCTTTGATGAGAATACTGGACCTTAAAACAAACTGCTGAGTGTTATGAACCATGTTTATGATTAGGTTTCTTATAGTGATTAGGGTATTTTCCAATAGGGAACCACTTTCAGTAATATCAATCATATTATGATAAATAATAATTAAACATTTATATAAATATTTTATTATAAGTTGATCGCTTATTTTGTGGTGTTAAAAACCTATAAAAATAATTTTAAAATATTCCCATTATTCATTAAGTATTTCCCATTATATTTTATTATTTCATATTTTTATTATTATTGTTGTTGTAGTTCATCTATCTAATAAATATTTTTCATGAAATAGAGTTTAATGTATTCCCAACATGTAATTGGGGTGTTCACATATTAAAACCAGTATTTTATACTGTATTTTAATGATAATGAAAAATACCCAAGAATTAAAAGTTATTTAGCCACTCCCATATGTTTTTAATGTTTAATATGCTATATGTAATTATTTTAAGTATTTATGTGGATATTTTAAAACAAGTCTACGTAATTGTGAAAAAATGAATTAGACTAGATTTTAATTCCATGTTTGACACTTTGCCTTGTATTTAAATATATGATAGTTAAATAACAACATTTGGATAAGTTATTTAATTTAATTTAATGTTATTTTCGTCCCTGTTTTATAAGTTAATACCTAGTTCAATTTTTGGTTCTTTATTAAGAATGGTTTATCAGGCTATCGATGATTTGTGTGTCCACCATTAAGGGTTTGATTCCCATGACATAGATTCGATGACTTATGATATTCTTTGGTTCAGGTTCTAAATGAGGTAGTTCAACTAGAATAGAAAATTTTATCCACTTAATATACATATAAAATGAATTATAAAAAAAATATATATATAAATAAATAAAAGATAAAATAGTATATATTTAAACAATACACAAAGACAAAATAAAAAAATACACACTCTAAAATTATAGAACTCACTGATGATGTTGCCAAAATCTAAACGCATTTTCAAGAAACATCAAATTAATTTTATTCTTAAAGATGAATTACAGTATAAGGATGACCCTAATTCATATCTCAATGAGTTATAAATTTCTTAGAAATATAGTTTGTAATTATTTTTACAAACCAAATCTAAAGGGGTAAAGGGTGTTTTGAATGGTGTTTTAAAACAAAAAATTAAAAAAACATGAATTAGAAAGTAAATTTTAAAATATGAATAGATATTAAAGAGATATATTAAAATGATATAATTATAAGGTTTATAGAAATGTTTTAGGGTTAATTGTTATCAAAATTTGGATAGGTTTTATGTAATTATTTAGTGTACGTTTACCTAAATCCTGATTACACAAAAGACCCTTTGAAAGGAAATAATTTGATGTGATACTTAGAGTAACTGTCATATATACAAGGAAACACTATTATGTGAGGTGTAAGTATTTCAAAAGTAATCTAATATTTTATATTCATTAGGAAATAAAATGATTATTATGTTTTCTAATTGGAATAACACAAGTTTCACCACTTAAAACACAAAACAAATTGGTTAAAGTGGATGAGTACATTTCAATAATTGTATCAAATGATAAGGATTAGAATCAAAATTATATTTAGATGAAAACACATGACATATTTTAAGACTAAAATTATAGATAATCAGCATATAATTCAGTGTTTAAACTTCCTTGACAATTGTGTAGCTCCCACGCAACGATTCCCTACCGTTTAGCACACCATCGAGAGGAGGAGGAATCTCATATGAATATTAACTATAATATTTTCACTCCCTATAAATATAGGGAGACCCAAAAGATATATAATTATAATTGTGACCCTATAAATATAAAAAATAGAAGCACTTACCCCCTTTTCTAAACTTGTAAATGATGTTCCCAAGGTGCCAATTTATTAGCAAAGTGGAATGTGGTTTGGGCATCATATTTTTAAAATACTACTTAGAACCCAAATTTTGGATTGGATATATTCTTATAACACTTTTTTAAAAACTAAAAATTTACTTCCACACATCTTTACTATCTACATAAAAATATTTTTGTATTATTTGGAGGTCTATAACTCAATATAAATCCAAATTATAGAATTAACCATGTGACTATAAACAATAAAGATTCAATAAAATGATGACACATTTTGGGCTTCTCAATAGACTAATTAGGATTAATAATCTTCAAAAACGTTCTAGATCACATGTTTAGGGACGTTTTCATAAAATTTCATCCTAATTGGTTTGAAATATTAGGCATAACATGGATTTAAATCCATATGTACAATTGGTCTCTCACACAATTGGGACCATTTTTCTAGAATTTCATCATGGCCTATCCAAATCACCTCCAATTATGATGATAATTTTAAAATATTGAAATTACACCTTTTAGTAGGGTTTAAAATTAAACAATTTATTAAAATTAAAATTTCAATTGATTATTATATTTGGAATTTATTGTATAAAAATAGTTTAATGTAGTGGTATGAGGGTGGAATTAAATATAGAATCATGCTTTGAGAAATGATACATCATATGTAACAACTTGAGAAAATCCATCCATAAGTTCTTCCAGATATCCTCCGAAATCATTTTGGAAAACCTATTAAAGTTTCATAAACATGATCCTCGTTCTCACAACCGCAAAGTGTGACCCCAAGGTCTCTTTTTATCATTGAAAATAATTATGAATTCTTAAATTCATAAATGTAAGAACATAGTATACCATAGAAATGTGTTAGTGATGCTCAAGATACAAAGGGATATAACATGATCTATATAAAAACATATATTTTTATATATGTATCCACTAGATGTATCATATACATGTATTCATAATTATATAATCCCTTTTTCAAAGACAAAAAATGACCACAAGACATAGAGTATGTTAGCTTATATAAAACGTACTCCCATATTCTAGATTCCCTGAGTATAGTTTCTACTAGGTTGATGAATATATCATAATGCTATTTATCATATGTATATAGAAAGATCACATTACGATCATCTAAATAGATAATAACATCACATATAACTTATCTAGATATGACCATATACTTCCTATATATTTCTCAATCAAAGGCCCAAATGTTATGCTCATCACATGAGAGGATAAATTCTCTCTTAGTTAAGCCTCATCTGATGACATTATCATTAATATAATCATATAATCCTTGATTATATAAGACTAAAGGAATGTATAATAAAGGTATAAAATTATAAAGGTTCTCATGCTAAGTATCTTACCAACCTTTGGTATAAGGATTAATTATGAAATATGAACTCATAATATACCAAATATATAATGTAAGAAAATATATTTGGTATATTTGGAAGGCTATCCAACATTAAAAAAATTATTTTCTACCACATTATTATTTTGAAAATATCTATATGGAATCCTACCCATGATAACCTTAAAATTTCACCACAACCTAAAATTATTCCTGACGAACATTGGTTAGGCATAAATAACGTTTTTTACTTTGAGTGGTAAATTATCATTACACTTCATGAAATATATGCATCCATCATGAATTAATGATAAGGCGGAGACTAACTCTATATAACATGATACTTTTTTATATTCTTAAAATTTTTAATGAATACTAATAAAAACATACATAAGTGTCTATCTAATCATATCCCACATAACAAACAATCAGATATGCCTTAAGTCCACAACACTTTTCAAGTTTTACTGAACACATTATATTTCTATGTAATTCCTACCACATATATATGTGACCATTTGATAAACCCCCACACTAAATATCTTTACTGAGTATATATATGAATAACGTTGGAATAATTTTTAGACTTAGGAATCATATTTCTAATTTTTAACTCTTTGAACATATTATTCAAATTCATTTACTTGACAATATCAAATTTTATGATGTTAATGACTTCTGTTGTCTATTTATAACTATTTATATGTTCATCATCATCATTTTGGAACATTTTGCATTCAAAATTTTGTTTAGGATAATTTGGTAACTAATGTTACTATTTACACTAATATAGTTCTTTATCAACAATTGCTAAACTATTTTAGGACATAAAGTGATATTTACTTCATTATGGTAACTAAATGTAAATATTTATATTTATATTTACCGATATACCCTAAAATGTTTTTGGATATAAATTGGATTTTTTTGTTATGGTAAATAAATATAACCCTTTACATTTATCTTTACCAATATACCCTAACATATTTCAGGATATAAAGTGACATCCACTTTTAAATCAATTGGTTTAATATTTTACTTGTAATATTTTGAACATATATATGTAGAAACATACTCCCACTATGATCTTAGAAACTATATTCTCTTCAGAATATCATGCTAAGATACACAAACTCCAATTTGTTTTGGAAATAAAACTTATTTACTATTAATTGGAATATTTAAAAAATAAACTATTAAAAAATATCATATATGGTATTCTATGTGTTTAGAGCATTATTATAAAATTTATACTTTAATCCTTAAAATATTTCATTAATTTTGGTGAGAAATATTTCCCTCATATTTTAAAGCTTTCTCAACTAAAATATTTTATCTCATAAAAAAATCCTTTTATCCATTTATTCTTTTCAAGAATGATATAGAGTTTGATAAATAATAAACCATGGGTATCATATCATTTATTTATAATAAATATTTATTAATAAATTCCTTCTCTTATCCTATAATAGAATAATATGAAAATACACATCCTTTATTTTGATTCATCCAAGATTTAAAGATTCTTTGTCACTTAACCCTATGATCCAGAGACCCTTTGCTTTATCATCAATACCAAATATAAGCCTCATAAATTATTTCCCTGATTTTTAAATCCTTTATCATTAAAAAATATTTAAAATATACATTTGGTATCGTACACAATTTAAAAATTCTATAATTTTTTCTATAACATCAATAACTGACATGGAATATTCATAGAGTTTCTAAAAACCCTTCAGGTTTCTAAAAAATTATATTCTATGGAATAATTGTAATCTATTATGAAAATATACTTTAGGTTTCATTGACATTAACTAGTTTGTTGAAGAATCATTGTTGGAATTTCTAGATAACTTTTATTCTTCTAGTTTGAAATTTTACCCATTTTAATATCAATACACTATCACAACCTAGACATCACATGTACACTTTATTCAACCTCTATCTTTTGATAAAATATGGTAAACTTTTATTGAATTTATTCAAATTCTTGGAACATTTCCAATGATGATTATAGAATAAATTCAATGGGAATAATAATCCTTAAAGAAACCTATAGCCTCTATAAGTAAATGATATACTCAATCATATTGAATATATGAGAAAAGACAAACTTTACTTTGGTCATTTTTCATCTAATTCCTTTTAAAACTCATGAAAACCCATCCATTCTCCTTGAAACAATCTATATTCACATGTTTAACAACTTCAAAATTTGGGTTCTAAGGAAGGGATTACTCTAATACATAAAATTTTATACTTACTTCATAACGATACTTATGTTTCTATACAATTATAAGAAGTTTTTTACATTAATATTCTCATTTTCCATGATAGATCTCAATGTAATTTTTAATAACAATGAAAGAATTTATTTATAATAGAAGATTTCATTTTATGATTATCACGTTTGAAATTAATTTAATAATAAATTTTATTAAATTTTCTTCCATTAAAATGAAGACCAATTTTAAACCCATTATATCAATTAGTTTTACAAGATTCATAAATCACTATGTAATGAGTCTTGTTTGTAATTCCTCTCATTACATAGTCATTTAGATAGGACATCATGTTAATCATATAATACAATACTATAAGATGATTTATCACAAAAATATTTTCCAATCTATCATATGGATAAACTCAATACTATTCCTTCAGCATCGTTCCGAAGGGTTTATTGAAATAGTGTAATCCAAATAAAATTCCAAAAATTATGAAAAAAACTTTTAAGACCACCTCATTACTTTATTTCCTTACATAAGATAATCTAGGGGAACCCTGATTTTATAGAACCTACCTGGTTAAATGATTTAAGAATTTTTAAATTTATATTTTAGAAGGAATATAACACTTATTATTTCGAAGGGTATTTAATCACAGTATATTTTCTCATGAATTACCTTTACATGTATGCATGATTATAATGAATTATTTTGAAATTCCTTTTCCTTCCAGAAAATAAATATTTTCAAACCATTTTTATGTGTAACTCTTTACACCTATAATGAACTGACCCAAATAACTCCATAGAAACCATATTAGATAACCAAATGACCTCAAGTCTGCCTCCCCATAGAATGAGGCTACTAACTAGCGGTGAAGGAATAAATCATATTTTGGGGATAATATTCCCTCTATATCATAATAATACATAATAAATAAATCAACCAAACCTAACTCATAATTAATAATCATAGTACACATAAACAACAACATAACATGCAATAAAAAATAAATAAACAGGTCATAAAGTTGAACATCCCAATTTATCACCCATTAGAACAGTCAAATATAAAAAATAAATAAAATTAATATACAATGAGACTCTACTACCATCTCCAAGCCCCAATTCCATCCCATATCCAGATATCTATAGAGCCGCTCTATCTCGATCCACTTCACCACCTATGCTCAGACTCATAAAATAGATATATGGTTTGCATGCTCACCTAGGTGCCCATATAACATGCAAGAAAAACATCCTAGTTAGCTCTCACCAAGTTTCCATAATATATACTATCATATACATGTGTATTTTTGAATAAAATAAATAACATAAATATAATTTCATGCAAGAATACACATAGAGTTATCATGTGATAAATATGAAACTATGATACCCAAACCTTCTTGTTTTGGATAACACCAGAAGAAGAGGTTTCCTCATTTATATAAATAATGAACCATATCCAAATATGAAGGGTTGGGTGTCATGCCATTTCATGACCACTACCCTCTTATTCTGGGTAAGGCCCATGATGAACCTTAATAACATCGTACCTAGGTCTTGACCTCAACCCTATTACTCAAGGAAAGGTCATATAACCATATATTGGACTAGTACCTTCACACTCAAGGTAGTCCCTGATATGACATTCCCACTAAAGGTGATGCCAAGCATTAAGTATCGTATCATATCACAACATAGACCAATACCTTATCACTCAAGGTAGTCCCTTACAACACCTTCTCAGTCTAGGTGAGGATATACATCCAGTCTCACATCACATCCCAACCCAACCACTACCTTCTCACTCAAGGTAGGGGCTTTCCAAAAAATTCTTACTCAAGTTGGCATACATGAACATGACACGTCACAATATTAACACTACCATATCACTCACAGTAGGGTCTTTCCAACATATTATCACTCAAGGTGAGGATATACATCCAGTCTTGTATGACATCAAAACCTGACCAATACCTTCTCGATCACGGTAGGGTACCTCTAAGACATTATCACTCAATGAACGTCCATAAATCTTGTACTATACCACATAAAAACTGACCACTACCTTTTCATTCAAGGTATGGTCCTACTAACACCTTATCACTCAAGGTGAAGCCATATATCCAGACTCATACCACATCACAGACTGAACACTACCTTCTCATTCAAGGTAGGTTTCTTCCAGTATGTTCTCTCTCAAGGTGAGTCCATACATCTAGATAATTTCATAATATTAAGCATACATATATTTGGGTACACACACATAGAAACAAGAATGAAAACCTATCCCATCTAACATACTCATGAAGACTCACCTAACCAATCCAAGCTCAAGACTATCCCCTCATTCCATCTTCACACCACATGCCTTGTTAGCCCCATAGTCTATTCACCTTAAGAATATCATGGACAAAGAGGCATAATATTTCTAATGCATTGGCATTACCATCTCACCCATATGGTAATACACTATGTTTATAATACCCCATTGAGTCTTTACTCACACTCATAACCCCATAGCCTATAATCCCTACTTGACCCTATCCTCAAAAGGATGGGTGCAAATCCAATTTCAATAACCATGACCCTCACTTAGGTCTATCTCACATATTCCTAAATAGAGATCTCAAGTCATATACTAGATGAAACCATCCATATAATACTATTTCAAGACCTAGAAGAATCATTCTACTGACTATATTCACCAAGACTCTCCTTGTACCTCAAGTGGTAGCTTTCCATTTTACATGAGACATAAAAACATATCACTAATCTTCCCAAAGCCAAAGCATCTCATTCCTACATCACTAGACCAAAGAGCTACATCCTAAGAAAATCACAATTATATCAAATCTGGATAAATTCTTCATTTTCTTGTTAAATTAATGGGAATATCTTCCCTCTTTAGAGACATAGTTTTTGGGTAATTCTATGTAACTAAAATGAACATGAGCACCTGACCTAACTCTAGGAGGCTCAATTCCACTCTATCTCTTTTCAAAGGTCACTCTTGGTCCCTTTCCATTTTAACCAAACCCATATTATCATGTAGATAATGTAAAACATACATAAACATGAATATGATTTAGTATTATAGGGACCACCGACCTCTAACACTAAGTTATTATCCTTATCCAATCCCGTCCATTTCATAGCCAAGAACCCTCGACTACTAAGCCCCTAACTAAATCTAAAAAATTTAAAATAATTAATTATAATAATTTGTAATTGATTATTCAATTTAAACTAAAGTTTTATAATGGGAAAGAAATACTTGGGAAAAATATTCTCACTGTAATCTTGATAAATGAAATTCCATTCACCTATGGAATACCCCTGATATCCCAATAGACAAAATCCCTATCATCTAACACCCAATAGGTCACTAATTCAAAGATAATTTGAAGTAAACCTTAGAAAAGTCACTATGTGACGTGCCTCCAATGAAACTGTGCGTAAATAAAGTGTTCAATATCCCATGACATCCTTTATCCATTATATAGAAATCCTCATCAATTGGTATGATTCCATCATGATCTAGTAGAATCATCATCAAATCCAAGAAAACAATTTTAACAAATCAAAGGGGAAAATATAAGAAGATGAAAATAAGGGATCAAATGAAATAACTTACTTAAAATAAATATATAAAACACTAAAAAACACTCCTCATCAAGGGGGATTAAAGAGAAGAATAAAGGGAGAATTAAAAGGATAAATGTCTATTCCAAGTGTCCTTATTATTTCTAAATTTCTAGGGGGATAACTTTTAAATGATAGGTTTATACTTGCCTAAAAACCTTATAAGGGACCCTTAATGAAGGTTCCCATATGGATCATGGTGTGAAAACCTTTTCATTAATCCCACATGGTGTGGCCCCTATGATCAAAGTGTGGAAACACTCCCCCATCTGGAACAAAAAACCCATAACCCAATCCTTCATAGAATGACCTCTACCATTCATAGAGTGGCCTTCCCCATGAACCCTCCGAAATAATGTGATCTTAGTGATAAACATCATGGTACCCCCATGGAAAGGTCCTTACAACATTTCCTAGGGGTAACAACATGACCAAGCCTTTCATAGAAAAAATCATGAAAAGGAATATATAGGCATTTCCATCATGACATGACACCCTCCTCCACGATGTGATCCCATATGTAAGAGTTATAGTTTTTTTAAATTACCAATACGTAAGGGTCATCACAAAATGACACCTTGATAAAAACATGGCTTCTATCAACCTTTACATACACACCCCCCTGACTCCATAATTTAAATCTCACACACCAAATATTCAATTACACAACACCCATTGATCATAGAATTCCCAAAACTATAACACTATGGTTCCTCCCTTGGTTATAGTTTGATCCTTGATCAGTCACTTATCACAAAAATATCCTCACATATCATAGTGTGAAAAGACACCTTTGAAAAAATACCCAATAATTATATCCCAACCTTGCCTCAACATTCCCTTGAGAACCTGAGACACATCACGAGCCTATAACACATAAAAAAAATCCTTTAGAGATGTAAAAACTCTCAAAATCCTAATCTAAATCCCAATTCTCAAAATATCCATTTCTCTAGGAATAAAAATTCAATTTTCATCAGAAAAAACCTATAAATTCATGGGTCCTTACAAAACTCCCGATCATAAAGCTTCTTATCCTTTAGAATCTATGGTGGAAATTCAACAATAATTCTCATCCCACATCGGTCATAAATTCACTAAAAAATCAACAAATTATATTATATAATGCTAAACACCATTCCATTGTAAATCTCTAAACACCATGGAACATTATTCACCAAAATATGGGATACTAACTCTTCACCATCACCTACACCAAGAGGGCGATCAATTGAACTTGTCAATCCCAAGACATTGAATTACCCTTAGTTGATTCATACACAAGATTATAGTGCTCCCCACCATAAAAAAACTACTTATAAATGATGATTTTAGGTTAATGTACTCCAAAAAATAGGAATAATATATTAAGAATTCACTTTAAGTAGTCCTACAACATGCTCAGTGTGGTTTCACCTCATCACACCCAGTTTTAGGCAAAAATGCTAGTCACTTCCCCACTTTCAAACCTTTCCCAAAAACACTGGACCTCACCTGCAGATGTAACATCAATTCAGCTCATCTAATCATAATTCCTTAATTCTTGGAACTATAATATAATTATACAAAAGTAAAAAATGAATTATAAACCCAAAAATTAATGTAATTCATCCAAACAAATACTTGATCATAGCCTCTTCATGATCATCAAAACACCTCCAATTTATTTCACTCTCAGATCACACCCAATTCCATATTGATTATATTTCCAACACCCATACTCTCTAAGACACCAAATTTGAATCCCAAATTTGGTATTTACAAAGGGAATAGATAAAATTAGATATACATGCACACCATTATCCTAGTGCCATCTCGAAAATCCACCGATCGGTACCACAACATGTATAACCCATCTAACAAGATGGGTATATAACTATGACTTATAAGATACTCCCCATTATAGATGTATCATAATAATCAACCCAATAAAACAAATCTCATTATATCAACCACCCACATCCTATCCATTTTCAAAGGTAATGACTGGATGTGACCACTCGATCATACCCGAGCACCAGTACAAAATAAAAATTTCTATCCATTTAAGGATTACTAAGAATTTTATCCTCAATGTCCTCCAAAATTCACCCGTAATAAGGGTCATGACCTACTATAACCAATGACACACTCCACACCATATGGATTTCCTTATATTGATCCTTAATCAATTATCTAAACATTTCTCATCTTCACACTCATTCCAATCTTTTTAAACCATGCTCTTCCCATATCACACCATAAAGTGATCTTGTACTAACTCACTCGAGTCCCATGCCCATATCCTAGCTTCTATAGACCATGGGAAAACTAAACCACAATTACCAGACCTCTTATTTTTTTAAATGGTTTGGGTCAAAGCCTCATTTTATTATTAAAGAAAAGAAGAGACCTCTTTTGACTGGGTAGAGGAAGACCCATTACATAGCCCGAAGGCCCAATGGATATATATCCCATTACATGGCCCTTAGGCCCAAATTTTGGCCCAAGGCCCATTCTGTGAATAGTACTACTACAATACCTACACTGCTACAGTAGTCACACAGTACCTGCCACTGCTACAGTGTCTACCGCCACTATAGTGTTTGCCATTGCTACAATGCCTCCAATGCTACAGTACTGCTGCGTACCCTATGCCCAATGGGTTTTGAACCCCTATTTTCATGCAGGATTATGGGGTTCTTACCACTTAGCCAAAGCCCAACTACACCTCTTGTAGTTTTCTAGAACCCAAAAAATACCCAATAGACCCACACATGATTCTTTCCATCGATCTATATATGAAACATGAACTACAGATAACCAGAACACATTTACCTTCTCACATAAAGGATTTTACCATAAAATACATTACAAACATCACTCTCCTCATCCAATATAGACTGATATTCAAAAATAATTCTCTCAAAAGTTATTACCCACTATCCATCATAATAACATTCAACCAAAATAAGCATACACTCCCAAATGAACCGAACAGAAAACCAGACTCAGGCTCTAATGAGTCGCACAACACCAATCCATGGTCCAAAATCTTGAATAACCAACCACACTTTCCTTGAACGCCAATTTTATTAACTCCAAAATTATTATTTATGAATGTTTTCTAATAATCATAATCAATATCACTCATGCCAAGGCCTACCACAAGATCAGCGATAACTCAAGTGTCATTCCAAACTATAAATCACCTACCCATGCTCTATTCAACATATAGATTCATGCTCCACTAACCCATAAAAATACAAACCCAAAAATAATAAGTATAGGCATCCAAATGAACCTACCCTCTAAACCCAACCAAGATATAAAAAGAACTCTATATTTTTTACATCACAAGAACTCAAGGAATTTCACATTCCTTTCCTCAACCTCTTTCAATGTTATATATATTACCAAGGAAACCCATATATACTTCAAAATATACCTCATGTATACCTTTACTATATCATACCCTCACTAAGGAATCTAAATTATGGACCAACCCACCAGGTGTTACTATACATCCCTTGTACCTACATATTGTATGAACATCGCAAGAGAACATCCTATGATAGTATCTAGGTATCATTTCATAAAAAAATTGTGGTTCAGTTGAATATAATGGAACTAAAAATCCATATTAGAAAACAATATATTAGTTATTATTGACACTTTAATCAACTGATCCCTCTACACCCATAAAAGTGATCACACATAAACACAAAAAATGTTATATGAATCACAAGTTCCAATTATGATACATCTACACTTGACTATTTCTACTATGATCCTAAATAAAAAATAAAAAATATAAATCTCCAATGATGTTTCATACTTGAATAAACACATCAACTGTAATAATCAAAATCAAGAACAAAAATCCCACAAACCTGGTAACTTAGTTTTCCCATTGGAAATTTGATCAGGACTCACCAGTCTGAGGTCTGTTACAGGATTTGAAACATTTATATTCCCTATATATAATATCCTCAATTAGTAAGATAAAGAAAAATAAACACTCTAATACCACTTTGTAATGAATCAACCTGAATCACTCTACAGTAACCATATCAAAGTTCCACATGACCTCAAGAACATATTCCCATACTCTAGAGGATATGTAATAATATAAATAGACTAAATATTACATTATGGAGAATTTTCCCCCAATACCATAACCATCAATAATAAGTAAATTAACAAAAAACCACCTACATAAGACAATCATAGTGCACATAAACAACAAACCAATATTCTATAACAAATCAAACTACAAGTCATAGAGTCATATATCCCAAATGATCTCCTACTAGGACAAAAAAATATAAAAAATAATTAAAATAAATATAATATATAAAATAAATAAAATAAATCCATAAGGCGTCTCTAATACCATCCCCTAGCCTCACCTATTCCCATTTACAAATACTTATTAAGATACTACAAAATTTATCCACTCCATAGCCTATAAGTAGACTTTTATAATTGAAAAAATATTTTCATACACATAAGGGTTCCCTTGTAGGGTGTAAGAAATATATATCTGTATGATTTCAACAAATTCCCCCAATATTCAACATCATATGCATGTGTATTCTGATGAAAAATTTATAACATAAATATAACTATAAACATGCATATGCATTGAGTTTTCATGTTCTATCCTAGATACCATGACACATGAACCTATATACTTAATCCAGAATTGGAAGAAGAGGTCACCTCATTCTGAAAATCCTAACTCATATATAAATATATAGAGTAGGGAATCATACCATGTCAAAAATACTCCACTCTTATTAATGGAAGGGCCCATACCTAACCTTGATCTCATTGCACAAAATTCTTTAAATTTACCCTCTTACATAAGGTATGGTCCTAAAAATACATCATAGATCATTACCTTCTCATTTGAGTAAGTCCCTACCAATGACTTCTAACTAAACATGAGGCCAAACATCAAGTCCCATATAATGTCATAACCTGGACCCAATACCTTCTCACTCATGGTGATCCCTTCCAACACATTCTTACTCATGGTGAGGAAATACATCTAGTATAATTCGGCACATAAACCTACCCAATACCTTCCCACTCAAGTAAGTTTCCTTCTAGAATATTCTCACTTGAGGTGAGGCCTTGTATTTGGTCTCATACTAAATCACAACCTGACCACTACATTCTCACTCAAGGTAGGGTCCTTCGAGCACCTTCTCACTTAATATGAGTCTATAAATATAGTATTAAAACACATCATAACCTAATAACTACCTTCTTACTAAAGGTGGGATCAAATAAACACCTTTTTACACAAGGCGTGGTTATATATATGGAATCATACCACATCAAAACCTGACCACAACCTTCTCACTATAGTTAGGGTCCTACCAACACCTTATCACTCAAGGTGATGCTATATATATAGTCTCATACCATATCACAATTTTACCAATACTTTATCACTCAAGGTAGGTCCATTCTAGTACCTTATCAATCAAGGTTAGGCTATACATCCATATCATCTCACATCACGAAGCATACACACAGTTAGTCACACACACATAGAAACAAACACAAAAATGGGTCCCATCTGATATACTCACAAAAAATAACTTAACTAGGCTTAGATCATGGCTTTAATCTCAATACATCAATGTCTCATATACATTTATAGCCACATGGGTACTCTCCTCAAGACCGTATTGTCCACTTAAGAAAAAAATTATGAACTCATCAATGTTTCCATGTCACCCATAATGTCATCCACTAGATTCCTCAAACACCAAAAGGTCTATACTAAGTGGTACTAGACTACACCCATTACCCTAAATAAACCCAGTGATCCTTAATCCTTACATAACAATAGCCTCAAAAGGATTGGAAGAAAATCCAATTTCAATATTTGTGACCCTCACTTGGGTCCATCTGACATCTCCCTAGGGTGATATTTTAAGTTATCCCATGAAGTTAACCCTCTATTTCACAAAATGTGAAGCCCTGAATGACTCATTTGACTCACTATAAACACTAAGAATCTCATCTACCCTTGATAGGGAGTTTCCCATCACGAGTGAGAAATAAAATTGTCTCAGCCATCATCCATAGGCCTAAGACTCTCGTGAATGAATCACTAGCCCAAGGAGGTCCAAATTAGGATATTCAAAACTATCTCAAATCATAATATCTACCCTATGCATCTCATAAAATCAACCAAAATCTTACCCCCTTGGAAACATAGTCTCCAGGTGATTCCAAGTACCTAATGTGAAAAGGGTTACTTGATCCAACTCTTAGTGGTTCAACTCCACCCCATATCTTTATTTAGGGTGCTCCTAATCCCTATCCATTTTACCCAAACCCATATTATCATGTAATATTTCACAAACATACAAAAACATTAATATGGTTTGGTATTATAGGGATCATATAACTTAAAAATGGATTTTCAATATTTTTCAAAGCTTGTACATGCCTCAACCCAGAACCCTCAGCTCTCAAGACCTTATCTAAAGCCAAATTATTAAAAATAATTAATTACAACAATTTATACGTAATTATTAAATATAAATATAAGATGAATAATGGATAAAAACTCAATGAGTGACATCTAACCATCATAATATCTATATATTACACTCTAAAAACTCATTAAATACACCCTTTTACTCTTAAGAACAAAATTACCATCAATAGGTTTTCATTCAGTCACTAATCCTTTGAATATTTAGAGGGAACCCTATAAAAGTTAGTGGGTTGAATACATATAATAAAAGTGTGAGAAATGATATTCTTTCCTCATCTTAAGTTATCCTTCATCCATATAATGTAAAACCCTCATTGATCAGGATTATTCCACCATGATTTGGTGGAACAGTTATTAAACCCCAGACTAAAATCATCACAAATCAAATGGAAACAAAAGAGAGAAAAGGGATCATATGGAAGATATTACCTCAAATAAACATGTAAAACACCAAAGTACCATCCCTCATAAAGGGGAATAAAAGAGAGGAAGAAAGGGGGAATGTACTAGAAAAATAAGTGTTCCATATTTCCCTATTCCCTCTAAATCATGAGGTTCCTGACCTGAAAATAAGGTATACCCATCTATAAAAAAATAGAAAAGGTAACATATTTTCATAACTCATAGGTCACATGGAGTGATTCCCTCACTTGTTCAACCCTCATAGCATAGCCCCTAGGGTCAGAATGTGGCAAAACTCCCTCAGTTAGAATCAAAAACTTATGGCCCAAATCATCAAATTATTTCCCCTACCTTAAAAACATGGATTTATTAGTGATTCCTACCACATAACATGACTTTAATTCTCTATACTATAATAAATTTCCTTGGTTAGGGCTTCATAGTGAGTCCTAGGTGTCACAAAGTGACTAACCTTTTAATAGAAAAATATCTAAAAGGAATACATAAGGTTTTCCATCATGACATGACACCCTCCACCACAACATTATCCCATAAATTAGATCCTTTAATTTTCTAAAATTCCCTAATAATTATGGTTCATCATGGTATGACACCTCAGGACATGCCATGACTTCTCCTAAACCTTATTTATACACCCCAATGACTCCACTCTTTAAATCTCACACACTAAATATTCCACTCAATGACACCCATTATTCATGACATGTTTTATCGTATTCATAACATGGTGAATCCCTTGGAAATGTTATAATCCTTGAACATACCCTCATCACGGAATGACCATCACCTATTATCATGTGAAGATCCAATTTTGAAAAAATTCATATTAAGGCCACCTCTACCTTGATCCGGAATTCCCCTCAGTATCCGAGACACATCACAGGTCATTGACAAATCCAAAAAAATATCCTAGATATGTTCAAACTCATATATTACTGATCTAAATCCAAATTATTGAAACATCCTATGCTATAGGAACAAATATTTAAATTTCCCCAGAAAACAACAACCCATAAATTAATGGGTTGTTACAACACAACTCATAGCTTATGTTACTAACCTAAAATTAAAGGAAAATATGTTCAAACATATTAAAATGAATCTCTTGGATAAGGTACATGTAACATTTTAATTTAATGGATTATAATCACATTAAATCAATAATCCTGACAAGAGTAAGTATGAAGAGATAGGTATCCAACCCCCACTTTTATATATAAGGCATAAGCCGCCAGGATAGTGAGTAGTCCAGCCCAAAGGCTCTATACTCAAGGTTATTTATGTAACACCCTGAGATTTTATGAAAAATATTCTTTTTAATTTCATTAATGTCTTGTGTTGTACGCTACACCAAAAAGAGCTTGCACAACATGCATCCTTGACTTGCCTTTCATTACACGCTATCACGACCTTCCTCGATAGTGTGTGTAGTACGCAATACCGAGTTTCACTAAACAACGGTATGCTATTAAAATATTATTAAAACTATCCGTTATGAATAGTAATAACCACTTTTTGAAATTTTTTAAATTTTATTTTTCAAAATGAACTTAATTTTTGGATTCGGAATATTGAAATTAGCTTAGGGTGAAATTTGGGTACTTTTCGAATAACTTTCATATTCTGATGAATAGTAAAAATTACTAAATTTTAATTAAAAAGAAAATTTTTAATTAAAATAATTAATAGTGATAAATTATTAATTTGAGTGGTTTTAAAGTATATTTATAATATATTTTTACAATTTAATACAATTTTGTTCATTAGATGTAATTTCACATTTAAACCAGACATAAACAAGTGTCAATCTTTTGATAGTTATTATCTCTTAAGAACACGCTATTTGTTTTGAGGACGGGAATTAATTTTTAAATTAATTAATGGAACTGATATGTTTTGAATTTGGTAAAATAGACATCATTTTTGAGTTCATAATAACAAATATATCTTAGGCCTAATTTTTGGTATTTTTCTGGAAACTTTCATTTTTTGATAAATAGTGAAACCACTAAGTGGTAGTTAAAAAACTGAATTTTTTCATAAAACATAATTTTACCGCTTCTGTGAGTGGAATTTCAAAAATACGAGAGACACAGTTGATGTCAGTAAGTAAAATGTAGTTCAATGAGATGAAAATAATTTTTGGTGAATAGTAACTTTTTACTTTTTTTTACCACGGTTAAAAGTAAATAGGGTAATTAAGGGTAAAAATGATATTATTATTACCCTAACACATGTCCTAATTCTATTGGATAAGTGTAATTCGACCAAAAACAACCTTAGGAATAAAATATGACCATTTAGGCCCACTTGGATTAGATTAGGACATTTATTATCAATTTACTTAAAGAAGGGTTAAAATAGTTTAAATCAATGTTTAATAAGTAAATCATTTTTAATATAGGGTTATACATAAGATAAATTCGACTATAAATATTCATTAGAAAGAAAAAAAGATTTATAACATAATGGTATTTTATTTATAATTTTTAGACATTAAATAATTTAATTTATTTATGACCCAATGATGATGCAATAATTATCTTTTTAATGATATATTGACATAATTGATGTTATAAATACCCAAATAACTGTAATTTGAGACTTTTTATGAATTTCACTACTTTTATAGGTTAATATGACATGTTATTATTGATTTAATTAACTTTTTTCTAACTAATCATTCTGTTATGTGTTTCACAAAAATCAATTACTAAATAGTGTCAAAATTGACATAAAATAGTTTTTAAAACAAATATTATATTATTAATTGTTATTTTATTCTTAAAAATCTAACGTTCGTACAAATGACTTAGATAAGGTTATATATATTAATAATAAACAACTTGGGGTTCGTTTGGCTTGTTATAGTAAGTTTATTAACCTTATAGTGTAAGAAAACAAGAAGACACGATAAAAGTTAAATTATCTAACTTAAAATTAAATCTAAATGATTAGGTTAAAATTGATACCTAAACTTGCCTAAATTCTATTGTATGAGAGTATTTCTACCCATACCCACCTTATATTAGAGATATATCAATTTGGAGCTTTTAAAAACCGAATTTGACTTTATAATAAAATAATAGTTTTGGTTATTCCAAAGGTGCCCCTCTCCTCCCTTATAAAAGGGAACCTCATCCCTCTCTTCCTCACACCACTTTGAGCCTTAGAGCTCGGCCAAACCCTACCAATTTCTTCTCTCCACTTCACTAGAGACATCCTAGAGGTCCTGGTCTTCTTCAACGACCAATTTTAGTTCCCTAAAAGGAGGTCTCAAAGAAGCGCACCAAAGAAGAGGTAATGTCCGTTACCGATTCTTTAATATTTATTTCTTCTTCCACTTCTTCTTCTTTAGTTGTTTCATTATGAAGTAATAATATCAGTATCACTCATATACTTATATGTTATTATACGTATCAAACAACCCTATTTCACCATCTATCCATCCTACGGAAAAAGAAATCACCGCGCGTGCGTACGTACGAAATACCGTCTCCACGCCGTGGTGTAATCTATTTTCCACCACCACCTTACTTAGATGGGTATAATGGTGTAAATAATGACTATATATGACTATTATAAAGTGATATTGATTCTGAAATAGTATACATACACTCCAATACAATTCCATCATCATAGGAACGATATCATCACTTGTGCGTACGTACGGAATACCGTCTGCACGATGTGATGCGACTCGTTCTACATGATCTTCATTGCATAATGATTATATAAATGAATTGAATTAATGAATATGATATATATTACACTAATACCATTATGTAAATGAGGTATCTATAACCAAAAGAGAAGAATAAGAATTTATTTGACAAAACACGCATAAGAACAAATAGTAATAAACACCCGAATAACAAGTAGTAATGAAATATTACTAATAAGAAGCTAAGAATATGACCATATATGATATCATAACAATAAGTATGATTCTTTAATAAGTCAATAACATTATTTAAATCATTATACAGGAGGTTCGGACACTTACGAAGAAAATCGGACCTAAGGTAAGGGAAAATATCACAATCTCATTTTATCTGAGATTGTTTATACTTTGGTATTTACTGGGGTGTATTTTATCATCCACATATATGTTTACTCAATATGTAATATTTACATCATTCTAATATAGTTTATATCCAATTTTACCCTTCGGTGAGTTTTTAGTAAAATATATGAAAGGAATCTTTTTTCGTTTTTCCTACGAGGTACTTTTTGACTTTTCTGACAAAAGTACGAGAAGAATGTTTTTTTAACTTATACGGCATGAATGGAATTTTAAAAAATAATTTCCAAGTATATTTCTTTACAAGTTTTCAAGTTTATTTTTAATCAACTTCTTTTAGTTTAAAATTGTATGACATGTTAAGAAAGGAAAAATGTTTTTGAAGTAGAAAAGATATTTTCCTCAAGAATGGAGTTCAAGTGTTTTATCAAAATTATTTTCCATCTAAGATAATAGAGGGTTCTGTTTCTATCCCTATTATTACATGGATTTGATTATATTGTTCTGGAAATATTTTTATGAATTCTCTTATCTTATATGAATTGTTTGATGATGTCACGATGTTTAAGATTCCCATTTTTATTACATGGGTTATGCAATGATGTATGATTTATGATTTTGTGGAACACATAAGAATGGTATCATTATGAGATGGGTGGGACCTATATCTCCCTCCAATGCATTGGGTAAATATTTTATATCTCATGATATAGACATGGCTGGAACGACAGGTTATACCGGTTCAGTGAAATAGGACTGAAACGGGGACAGAACTCGGTTTAGAAATGGACTTTGTCCACTAAGATAGTCTTGGCAATGAGTCTTGACTAATAAGAAATTATTCTCTATGATTATGTGTGTATGAAAAAAAGTTTCATGTTTTAAGTTATGATTATTGGGATTACATTTCACTACTATGATTTATCCAATGTTATGATATTATGATCTCTTTTGCAGGATTAATATTTCCAAAATGTTATGTTCTTATGAATATGATGTGATTGATATTTCTTTTGTTTACCCTTACTGAGAATTTGAGCTCACCCTTTTATGTATTCTTTTCCCCAGGATATAAAGAATGGTTTTAGGTAAAAAAAAGGAAGATCTTTATGGGAGATGTTGAAGATCTTTCACAACGATTAGAAGATTATATTTTGAGTTTCCAAAGACACTTAACTATTATGATCCTTGTGTGTGTGTTTTTGTTATGCACTAAGTATTCCGCAAAAGTAATTTAATTTCCTTGTACGTTAAGCATCAGGTCTCTACAGTTGGTATCAGAGGAAAGGTATAGTCAACCTTTGGAAACTAGGATGCGAGAAATTTAGTGAGATCCCTAGAGATATTTCTAAGGTATGTCTAGGGATGTCCCTAAGGTTAAGTATAAGTATAGGTTATAGTCCTATAATTGCACTAACGATCTTAGAATTAAACCTAAGATGTTAGATATTGAAGGCACTCCCCCTTTATTATGTTGTTTTCCCTAGCATGATTTTTACCTCTCACACTATTATTTTTGGGGTTTAGACGACTGCTGGAACCCGAAGGAACCGTGTTGATCAATGCAATAGACAATGCAATGATTGTCCTCCTGAACAAACAAATGTTATGGGAGATGGAGTGAAAAATCTTATTACTATACTTACACAAGATATGAATCATTCTGAACTTCCAAATGAGAAGAGAAGGGAACAATATTCTATTGAGTCCTTCATGAGGCAACGTCCACCTTCTTTCAGTGGGTCTTCTGATCCACTTGTTGCTGAACAATGGATCAGTACCACTAAAAAGATATTTTCAGTTCTTCAATGTTCTGAACATGATAAAGTCATCTTTGCAGTATATCGTTTGGAAGGTGAAGATGATCAATGGTGTAATCTTATCAAGAATACGAGGCAAAGAGATAAAATTGAGTCCATGGAATGGGACGAGTCCAAGAACTTATTTTTCAATAAGTACTTCCCTCATATTCTTAAAACAAAGACGGAGAAGGAGTTTCATGAACTAAAGCAAAAGGATGATGAATCTGTTGGTACATACGAAGTGAATTTTACAAGGCTTGCAAGGTATGCATCTGGATTTATCATCCAAACTGAAAGTAAAGTTGATCGATTCTTCAGTGGCTTAAAACCAAATCTTCGAAGGGCATTAGCTATAAGAGACTTCAGTAGCTATGAAGAAATTGTGCGTTGTACTATCAAGGTAGAAATGGAAGTTGGTGTTACTTATCCATCTCATAGTTTTGATAAGAAACGAAAGATGGAGTTCAAGGAGAAATCTCAGAATAATGGTGAAAAGAAGATGAATGTTTCCTTATGCTCAAATTGTGGAAAGAAGCATGGTGGAGATTGTCTTAAAGGGACAAGTAAATGTTTCAAATGTGGAAAGGAAGGTCATCGGGCATTTGAATGCCGCAATGATGGGAAGAAGATGTCTAATGACGCACAGAAAGGAAGGGATACACAGAATGAACCTACTACACTTCAATGCTTCAAGTGCAAGTAAATAGGGAATTATGCTAATAAATGCCCTAATCCAAGGGTTAGTGATGATCGACATGAGAAACCACTTAAGGAAAAGGACAAAGGGAAGTCACATGCGATCACCATTGGTGATGCTAAATATGAAAATGATGTGGTGGAATAATTAAGTGTTTATGTAATGGGATTCCAAAATAATGTTGTATATAGTATCGTGGAATATTGGAATATTTATGTATTGGTCTATTGTGGTTCTCAATAATTTTATGGTACCGGTAACCATGGAAAGTGATTGAGATATTTTTGGAAAAAAAGAGGATATGTGCATAATGAAGGGAAAACAAGAAAATGAAATATTCGACAGTATTCATGAGCTCATGATTGATATAAGGACTAAGTGATATCATGTTTTGAGTATATATAATTTTGAGGATTTTGGTATGTGGATAGTGTTAACTTTTAACTGCATTCATGTTTTCACTAAGGTTCAATGGGTATTCATTTTTCAAGAGAATACATGATTAAGGCCTTCGAATGTTTGTAATGTGACCAATAAGACATATCTTATGATATATGGGGATCAATGATGGTTTTAACATGCTTCTTATATGAAATCTATGGTAATCGTTTTCACTATAATATGACAATGAAATGCAATATTATGGATAAGCCTAAAGATTGGAATGGATTATGTTGGACATACGTTAGTATTTTTTAAGGATAGAACCTTTTCAATATTATTGATGGGATAATATAGTAATTTAGTTATAGAAAAAGGACAACCTACAGGACGGGAGACAGCCCATCGCGTCGGACAAGGTTGTGGGAATCGAACCCACAACCGAAGTGCGACTGGCCTTTATCGCCTACCACTGGCCTACAGGAAGTCCCTATTTAGTAGAAACTAGTTTTATTATATTAAGCAGTATGATATATGAAGTTTAAGTCCATTTTAGGAACCATATATGATTAATCTCACAATAGGTGGACTTATGTATTTTTTGATAACTCTTCTAACCTTTTGTTTGAGAAAGATGGA
This sequence comes from Viscum album, assembly GCA_963277665.1. Taxonomy (NCBI): domain Eukaryota; kingdom Viridiplantae; phylum Streptophyta; class Magnoliopsida; order Santalales; family Viscaceae; genus Viscum; species Viscum album. The sequence goes on along the minus strand of OY728141.1, from coordinate 157,695,206 downwards.
ATGACCCATCATTCTATCACATGATCTGCTAACACATCACGAATGACAAATTCAACTTCATTTTTTTAGGAGATGAAGTGGAAACTGTCCAAAGAACGACCAACAGTGAGACTATACCGAAATCACAAAAGTATTTCTTCTAATTCCAATTTCATCAACTTTAGGGAAACGATATTGAAAACCAAAAATGTTGTCCTAGTGCTCTTATATCTGATGAATCAGATGGTACCTTAGATCGTCACAAATTTATGGCTTTGTGATTTCTGGATTTTCCATAGCCATGTTCTCTACCACTCTCCATCAGAACATGATGGTTAGATTTCTCTTCCATATCCATATTTTCACCTATGTGGAAACCCAGTGATTAGTTTATTTGGGTAACCGTTACATTTCATACTTTTGTTTTTAAAGATTGGTTTTGGTATTCCTTTTTACGATGTGGGTTTCTATCAAAGAATCTTTCGAATAGTAAACCATTTCTAACCCTGACGAATTTCGAGGGAGAAATTCATTTTAAGGGGGGTAGAATGTAACACCCCGAGATTTTATGAAAAATATTCTTTTTAATTTCATTATTGTCTTGTGTTGTACGCTACAACAAAAGGATCTTGCACAACACACATCCTTGACTTGCCATGCATTACACACAATCGCGACCTTCCTCGATAGCGTGTGTAGTACGTAATACCGAGTTTAATTAAACAACGATATACTATTAAAATTTTATTAAAACTAGCCGTTATGAATAGTAATAACCACTTTTTGAAATTTTGTAAATTTTATTTTTCAAAATGAACTTCTTTTTTGGATTCGGAATATTGAAATTATATTAGGGTGAAATTTTGGTTCTTTTCGAATAACTTTCATATTCTGATGAATAGTGAAAATTACTAAATTTTAATTAAAAACAACTTTTTTAATTGAAATAATTAATAGTGATAAATTATTAATTTGAGTGTTTTTAAAGTATATTTAGAATATATTTTTACAATTTAATACAATGTTGTTCATTGGATGTAATTTCACATTTAAACCAGACATAAACAAGTGTCAATCTTTTGATAGTTATTATCTCTTAAGAACACACTATTTGTTTTGACGACGAGAATTAATTTTTAAATTAATTAATGCAACTAATATGTTTTTAATTTGGTAAAATAGACATCATTTTTGAGTTCATAATATCAAATATATCTTAAGCCTAATTTTTGGTATTTTTCTGGAAACTTTCATTTTTTGATGAATAGTGAAACCACTAAGTGGTAGTTAAAAAACTGAATTTTTTCATAAAACTTAATTTTACCACTTCTGTGAGTGGAATTTCAAAAATCCAAGAGACACGGTTGTTGTCAGTAAGTAAAATGTGGTTCAATGAGATGAAAATAATTTTTGGTGAATAGTAACTTTTTACTTTTTTTTACCATAATTAAAAGAAAATAGGGTAATTAAGGGTAAAAATGATATTATTATTACCCTAACACATGTCATAATTCTATTGGATAAGTGTAATTCGACCAAAAACAGCCTTAGGAATAAAATTTGACCATTTAGGCCCACTTGGATTAGATTAGGACATTTATTATCAATTTACTTAAAGAAGGGTTAAAATAGTTAAAATTAAAGTTTAATAAGTAAATAATTTTTAATATAGGGTTATACATAAGATAAATTCGACTATAAATATTCTTAGAAATCTAAAAATATTTCCAACATAATGGTATTTTATTTATAATTTTTAGACATTAAATAAATTAATTTATTTATGACACAGCGATGATGCAGTAATTATCTTTTTAATGAAATATTGAGATAATTGATGTTATAAATACCCAAATAAATGTAATTTGAGACTTTTTTTGAATTACACTAATTTTATAGTTTAATATGACATGTTATTATTGATTTAATTAACTTTTTTCGAACTAATAATTCTGTTATTAGTTTCACAAATATCAATTACTAAATAGTGTCAAAATTGACATAAAATAGTTTTTAAAGCAAATATTATATTATTAATTGTTATTTTATTCTTAAAAATCTAAGGTTAGGCCAAATTACTTAGATAAGGTTATATATATTAATAATAAACAACTTTTGGTTCGTTTGGCTTGTTATAGTAAGTTTATTAACCTTATAGTGTAAGAAAACAAGAAGACACGGTAAAAGTTAAATTATCTAACTTAAAGTTAAATCTAAATGATAAGGTTAAAATTGATACCTAAACTTGTCTAAATTCTATTGTATGAGATTATTTAGACCCATACCCATCTTATCTTCGAGATATATCAATTTGGAGCTATTAAAAATCGAATTTGACTTTATAATAAAATAATAGTTTTGGTTATTCCAAAGGTGCCCATCTCCTCCCTTATAAAAGGGCACCTCCTCCCTCTCTTCCTCACACCACTTTGAGCCTTCAAGCTCGGAAAAACCCTGCCAATTTCTTCTCTACACTTCCCTAGAGACATCATAGAGGTCCTGTTCTTCTACAAAGACCAATTTTAGTGCCCTAAAAGGAGGTCTCAAAGAAGCGCTTCAAAGAGGAGGTAATGTCCGTTACCGATTCTTTCATCTTTATTTATTCTTCCACTTCTTATTATTTAGTTGTTTCATTATGAAGTAATAACATCAGTATCTATCATATACTGATATGTTATTATAATTATGAAACAAACCTATTTCACCATCTATTCATCCTACGGAAAACGAAATCACCGCGCGTGCGTACGTACGGAATACCGTCTCCACGCCGTGGTGTAATCTATTTTCCACCACCACCTTACTTGGATGGGTATAATGGTGTAAATAATGACTATATATGACTATTATAAAGTGATATTTATTCTGAAATAGTATACATACACTCCAATACAATTCCACGATCTTAGGAACGATATCATCACTCGTGCGTACGTACGGAATACCGTCTCCACGATGTGATGCGACTCGTTCTACATGATCTTCATTGAATAATGATTATATAAATTTATTGAATGAATGAATATTATATATATTACACTAATACCATTCTGGAAATTAGGTATCTATAACCTAAAGAGAATAATAAGAATTTATTCGACAAAACAAGCATAAGAACAAAAAGTAATAAAAACCCGAATAACAAGTAGTAATGAAATATTAATAATAAGAATCTAATAATATGACCATATATGATATCATAAAAATAAGTATGATTCTGGAATAAGTCAATAACATTATTTAAATCATTATACAGGAGGTTTAGACACTTACGAAGCAAATCGGACCTAAGGTAATGGAAAATATCACAATCTGATTTTTATCCGAGATTGTTTATACTTTGGTATTTACTGGGGTGTATTTTATCATCCACATCCATGTTTTCTCAATATGTAATATTTACATCATTATAAAATAGTTTATATCCAATTTTACCCTTCAGTGAGTTTTTAGTAAAAGATATAAAAGGAATCTTTTGTCGTTTTTCGTACGAGGTACTTTTTGACTTTTCCGACAAAAGTACTAGAAGAATGTTTTTTTACTTATATGGTATGAATGGATTTTTAAAACATTATTTCCAAGAAGATTCCTTTACAAGTTTTCAAGTTTATTTTTAATAAAATTCTTTTAGTTTAAAATTGTATGACATGTTAAGAAAGGAAAAATGTTTTTGAAATAGAAAGGATATTTTCCTCAAGAATGGAGTTCAAGTGTTTTATCAAAATTATGTTCCATATAAGATGATAAAGGGTTCTGTTTCTATCCCTATTATTACATGTATTTGATTATGTTGTGATGAAAATATTTTTATGAATTCCTTTATCTTATATGAATTTTTTGATGATGTCACGATGTTTAAGATTCCCATTTTTATTACATGGGTTATGCAATGATGTATGATTTATGATTTTGTGGCACACATAAGAATGGTATCATTATGAGATGGGTGGGACCTATATCTCCCTCCAATGCATTTGGTAAAGATTTTATATCTCATGAGATAGACATGGCTGGAACGGAAGGTTATACCAGTTCAGTGAAACAGGACTGAAACGAGGAATGAACTCGGTTCAGAAATGGACTTTGTCCACTAAGATAGTCTTGGAAATGAGTCTTGACTAATAAGAAATGATTCTCTATGATTATGTGTGTATGCCACAAAGTTTCTTGTTTTAAGTTATGATTATTGGGATTACATTTCACTACTATGATTTATCCAATTTTATGATATTATGATCTCTTTTGCAGGATTATGATTTCCAAAATGTTATGTTCTTATTAATATGATGTGATTGATATTTCTTTTGTTTACCCTTACTGAGCATTTGAGCTCACCCTTTTATGTTTTCTTTTCCCCAGGATATAAAGAAAGGTTTTAGGTAAAAAAAGTAAGATCTTTATGGGAGATGTTGAAGATCTTTCACCACGATTAGAAGATTATATTCCGAGTTTCCAAAGACACTAAACTATTACGATCCTTGTGTGTGTGTTTTTGTTATGTACTAAGTATTCCACAAAAGTAATGTAATTTCCATGCACGTTAAGCATCGAGTCTCTACAATTTACTTAAGAGAGACGAAAATACCATCATAATTATAACACCTAATATATATAAAATATGATTATCTTCTTAATTTTATCTCATAACCTATTACAATCCAAATTCATGGTAGACTAAAACTAAATCAATTATCATACCTAGTATGTAACTCGTTAAATATACATAAGACAATTTAATGAATAATTTTAACACATTTAAACTAAATAATATTTCAAAATTCATAATATAAAATTCATATTCACAAATAATAAATCATATAATTATACTAAATAAAAAAAAATTCATATATTTGAACACGTGATAAAAAATCTTATAAACAATTCATAAATAAATTATAAACTCTCTATAATTTTGAAATGAATAAACATGAACGATTACCTTTTTACCCAATATGAACATTTCAAATTAATCATTTACATGGAATTGATATTAAATCCTTCATATTTTATAATGTTAGATATTTTTTGAACACTTTTATTAACAAATAATAAAAATTTCATATTTTATGTAAACAATTTACATATATTAAATATTACATACTTGGTTACTTTTAAACCATTGATAAAATTATCCAAAACTCCCTTTGGAATGATTCAAATTATTTTTATAAAAATATATCCTTATAATATAAAAATTTTATATTTCCATTTGTGAAAAATTCATAAATAAATACAACACTTTTATATTTTCTATATCTTATAATTCACAACCATTTTATAAATTATTCACTATATATACACACTTTAAACATATATAACTTTTACCAAAAATGTTTTTGGTTTGGTTCTTTATTGGTTAAGGTTTTTGAGAATTTATACAAAAACTATTTTATTTAAAATTATACTTAAAATGGTTTGCACCATGACATAGTCTTACTTATATTGATAACTATTATGGAGGAAAGACCATAGCCATTTTGTAAGATGTTTTAGATAAGCCATAAATTTTTTAAGAGGGTAGCTATTTTGACCATGACATTTCATATAGCCAATGAATTTTAGGAAGGACTTTAAAATTCCAAAAATGGAATGACTATACCCACTATGTCATGCTATTTTCTCCTGGTGAAGGCCACTAAAACATCATGAATAATTAAAAATTATATATTATTATTATATTAAGATACTCTATTTTTCACATTTTTCTTTATACACATGTAACGATAGTTAAAGAGGGACCATAACATGGTCTCACTTAAGAAAGAATAAAAAAAATCATATTTGCAATAATACTTATTCCATGGTCTGATAATTTCATGAAATAAAATCCCATTTTATGTGTATTATGCTATGTTTCATGGGAAAAATCATTTTACAACATCATTAATTTATTAAAATTCAATCCAAACATTTATAAAAACTATTCTGATACCAATTAAGGGTTTCAAAACGATGAAATTCATCCTAAAAATAGTGTAAGATAACTTAAAAACCTGATAAAACTAAGAATATATATATACATTTGGATGAAAAATAAAATGATTAAAATAATGTAATACCTTACACCAGTTGATCTAAGATCATCCACACAAGTTTGACATAGAAAATGGAGGAGAAACCAATTGGTTCCTTCTTTCTAAGGTATCTATGGTTTTTTGGAATCTCGCATTGCTTAAGAATGACTTCCCTCTTATCCACCATCTTTAAGGACCATTGGTTAAAGAATAAATAGAATTTATATCTATAGAATTTTAGATATTATGCGTTTTAATAGGAACTATGAATATCACATTTTCAAGGAGTTACTTGATTATCATATCGAATTATATAGTGTAGCGTCCCACTCTAGTATGACCATGCCACTGAGGAGAAATACCACATGGACTCAAGTGCACTCCCTAATCACTAGAGGCTGATGAATATCAAAGAGGCTCTAAGAATGTCACTTGGGTATTGATTTACTATCTAATGGTTCATCACATAAAAAAACAAAAAAATAAACATCTCAATAACAAATAGTAGATGCGTCTTTCAATAAAAACTCAATAATATCAAATAAATATCCTAACATGCCCAAACGTGTCATAAAACAAAATAAGACCTAATGAAAAAACTCAAAAACCAATATAAGAACTATATAACTGAACTAATAGTAAATAACAGTGTATAAAACTTAAAAATATATCTATAAGAATTTATACTCATCTCTAAGATGTATCCTAACATAAAGTCAGAAGATACAAAGGCCTCTTTACTTCACCTGTAATGTAAGCGCATAATCTACATGCACATGAGGTGTGTATGTATAAAGAGTGAGAATATAATCCTTAGTAGAAACCACCAAAACCATTTAAATCCATGTATTTAATTGTGATCATATATAAATAGTATAAATCTTTAAAATTTATTGAAATTTGCAATTTCAATAATGAAATAAATTAATAGGTGAATTCATGTCACCCAAAAAAATCATGACTACTTTTGCCAATGTCAAAACTTATTGACCAAGGAAGACCAAACCATGGTTTAACTCACATCCTCGGCCACAAACAAGGAAAATCATGCACAATGTACAAAAATATATAGCACACTAAATTACACTCTAATCCCATGGGATCGTATGTATCCAACCGTCCAAGGCCAACTGATCCATATCATGACATATCACATCCCATACCACCCAGTCCACTTACAAGTGACCAACATCATGGATGTTTTATAACACAATAATATGTTAGTGATAATAAAATCACACTTTAATTTATTATTAGCACAAAACATAAATATTCAATGCTAATTTATACTACTTGGATAACTCAAACACTTTATAAACTCACCTTCAAACCCCGATATCCCAAATACACATCCACAGTTCTTTACACAATTTCTATAATAGCTTTATCACATCAAAAAACACCTTTTTAGTTACTTAAGACAATAAAATAATTTAATAATAAAATTAACCAATTCCATTTTCTCATAATATTTCTTTTATATTAAAATCAACTTCCATCTTGTAAATATCCTCTTATACCCAATATTTTTCCATGAAAATCATTTTCAAAACATAAAATAACTATCATAGTTCATTTAATGTGTTTAATCTCTTTAATTAAGTATTTTAAGCCAAATGGAATTTATATTAAAGAAAACATATCACAATCCATCCCTCACATATTTAACATAATCACATAATTAACCACATGGAAACAAATGCAAGAACCATTTCCTTAATCTCATTTTCATGCATTAACATATCAATTTTAACAATATATTTCTAACTAAAAACCCTCATTTAAATTATATTAAACCAATTTCTTAATTAAATAATTTTTGTATAACTAATTAATCTTATTATCCTCACTTTACCACATTTAAGTCTAAATTATAGAAATAAAATGTTACCTTAATACTAAACAAAACCATTATTGAAATTTCCCAAACACTAGAGTAGATTCCCAAGTAAATTAGGTTTAGTTAACCCTTTTTAATAATTTTTTAAAGTAATATTAAACATTTTAGTAGTAATAACTGAGTTTAAACAAAAAAATCCTTATGTTTTATCTCAACAATGTATAAAAATTTATATTTTCTTTACATGAATATTTATAAAGTATAGAATGATGTCTGAACACAAAAAAACAATTTCAAAAATCAATTTTCAGACCATATTCCATAATATTAAATTCATCCTTAATTTTTACATTATTTTTGAAACTTATTAATTCATATTATTCATTAACACATAAAATAACACATGAAAGTTCACAATTTTAGTGGATAAACATATTTACAAAAATATTAAAAAAAGTTAAAAAATCTTGAAAAATTATTATATGAATTTAAAATTAATTTTTCATATTAACAAATTATCTAAAATATTAAATAACATAAAAAATTAAAAAATTATATAAAATAACAATCTAAAAAACCAAGTAAGGAAATAGGTTACTTATTAGATTCTAGTAAATGACTTCGCACCAAGATATGATGAAAATTGACGCTCAAAACACTAAAAAACCTATATCTTATAAACTAAAAGAAAAAAATTCCTATTAAATTAAATCTGAAAAAATAACCTCGATAATTTAAAAAAAAACTAAGTTTTTACCTTCTACCTAGATAAATGAATCCAACACCACTAACTATGCTTCATTTGGATCAAAATTAAAGGAGATATTGAGGGGATACAATTGGAGACAATTTAGAAAGAGAAAGAGTGGGGGGTGGGGCATGAGAGAGACCCACACACCTCCCATTTTCAAAATACCTACTTCAATTTTTTTTAATAAAAATAGATCCCCATTATTTTTAATAAATATAACAGTTTGGACAAATTTAATTTTCCCCTTATTTTATGTACTTTTTCCTACACATTGATCATAAATACTTTTCCTCTCTAGGTTTGATCGATTGGCCAAACATTCTCTCCCATTATCTATCTCTATCTCTCTATCTCTCACTCTCTCGCACTATCTATAATTCATTATCTTTTTATTAATCACTTATCATTAGTGCATCATAAATACTACCACTCTCAAAGTTTAATGACACATAATCCCTTTCACTCACAACAGACATGTTTCACTCAAATAAAATATTACTATATTTTCACACACATTTATATATTTTCATAATATCAATTATAATAGATAAATAACATTAATAATAACAATATTACCAAAACTATTTAACTAAACCTATATTAATAATAAATTTATTACTATTCACATACTTCTACATAATTTTTTAACATAAATAATTATTACACTATTATTATTATTCTCTCAAAAAATAATTACAACACAAATAAATATTCAAAATATTAATTATTTTTTAACTCAATCACCTTTTTCCATATAAATAAAAATTGAAACTCAAAAATTGAAATCCAATGACACAGGTCATCAAAAAATCCCCACCATAATGATTCTCAACCTTTATAAGAATCTTAGGTCATGAAACTAATTTTCAACACCGAAAACAATGACACATAAATATTCCAAATGTATTTTACCCAAATTAATTTAGTAATTTATACCTATAGAACTCCCCTCCATTTCAGTTTCTATATTTAAATTATAACACAGAAAAAAACACTTAAACTCAAAACATGTCAAAAAAATCACATTATATCAAGATATATTTTAATCCCAATTATCATTATCTATAAAAACATTAGAACGCATCAATGATCACTAAAACCATATATTAGTTTCAATAACATTATATCCTTTTTTAATTAAGAAGTAATATTGATTAAGATCATTTTAATCCTTTATCACTAACCAAAAAATAATAAAAACCCATTAATGTTATTTTATACACAATCCATACATGAATAACACCAATACATCAATTTGATAGAAAATAATATCAAAAGATCCAATTTTTATAAGGCCATAGGCAAAAAATTATAAACTCATCAAATCAAGTTATATTTTCTTATAGTATCCCAAAAAATATTACCCATCAATAATAAATACCCAAAACATTTTAAAAACACATTTAATTTCTTTTCAAAGCATAATAACTCATTTAATACTAAATAAACACTAAAAAATACATTAATGTTAATCCAAACAAGCCCTTAATTACAAAAAAATGATTGAAATTCCCCATCTAAGATCAATTTAAAGTACAACCAAACTATTTATTACCCACTCTAGAGAAAGTTTAGATACCTCTATACAAAATAGCATGGAAAAAACCTTCCAAAATCACAAACTATTAAAGGTGAGTCATATATAAATAACGATCCAAATAAGCACATTTTACCAAACAAACTCATATTTATTTAATAATTTTTTTACAACTTTAACATATCTTCTTAAACAATTATAGAAACATTCCATAATCTATACATAAAAAAACATCACCATGAAATTAAATTTTAATATTACATCCAACACACTCTAATTTCATAAAAAAGTATTTAAGTAAAACTCATTATTCCCATTTTATCTTATATTTTGAATAAAAAACCTATTAAATCTCTTTGACATTTACCATATAATTTTCCAAAAAATTTAAAAAAATAGTCATTTTTTATCAAATAATACCAACATATAGTTAAACCCCCTTTATAAACAAGCATCATTTACCACCATAAAATTAATCTATGTTTCAAAACACTCTTACCCAAAAATTCATTTCATTTGACTCTATTATTTATTTAAATTAAATTTGATTTTATAAATTGGGTGAAAATTACCAAAGGATAGTTAAAGGGGGTATAAAGTGGTGGAGCCCAAGAGCTTCTGCATGAAAAATCTTCTTACGGTTAAGGGGAAGATATCATGAGATAATAAATAAATAGAGAGAGTATTTAGGATCCTCTTTAAGAGCTAGGAGGCCTTCCACCTTATTGTTTTCCCATAATTTCTTGAGAAATACCACATCATTATCAATAAGACTCATACATTCCATATTGAGGAAGGTGATGGATCAATGATTGGGAGAAACAAATTATAGATAATTCATGAGAAATGAATAATCTAATTCTATATAAGATGGGGAGATATTATAAAGACTTATGAGTAGGAGTCCACTGAGCATGGTCTTGACCAATGAGATGTATGGGTTCCACTCACCATAGAAAGAGCTGAATACCAACACTAGAAAATCATTATCATTACAAATGATACCTGCTGTAAGTATATTGCGATTAGTATACACACTATCTGTATTGAGTTTAAAGTCCAAATTATCCCTTCACATTACCATCCTTACTTGCATGGGTTTTATGAAATAATATATAGTGGTTTCAAGGATTTGTGTTGTTGATAATTCCATACTGTAATGATCTGATTTCTAAGATTTGAGTGAGAACATTAGTTTTTAAGTGATGTGAATTAGAGTGAGTTACCATAATCCTAGATTCATTAAATTCCTCCCATATAGGCAAGAATAAAAAAATGAGCACCACATTGCGATCCCACCCATGAGGGGTAAGAGTGAAAAGTAAATAATAGAACAACAAAACCCGATAGAATGAAATTGGGGATTTTGTATAAAATATTTTAATCAAACAGAAATTGAATATATAATATGTAAGAAACAAATAAAGCAGTAAAAGAACACAAGAATTTACGTGCTTCTATACCATTATGTTCTATGTGCATGGAAATAATAGTACACAGACATAAATTTTATTAATGATCAAGAATATAAAATGGTGTAGGAGAAAATATTTAAAGAAAAAATAATAAACAAAAGTATGAAAGAATTTTAAACTTTGAAATGAAGGAAAATACAAAATATGTTACTTACAGTGCTAGAGAAGGTTGCACATCAGTGGTCCTAAACTCTTGGTGCTGGAAAATAGCTACAAGGGATCCCTTGATCTAAGGAATCCTTTTTCTAATCTTATAGTTCAGTCGCTAAGATGACCAAACATCTTCCTATGTTGCAGGTAAGTAAAATACACCATAATCCAACCTTAAGGTACAATCAAGGATGATGAAAGGATGGGACTAAAACTTCGATGAAGTTATCCGGTGATGGAGAGTTTGGTTTTCACCAGAGAAAATTGAGATACAAAACCAAGAGAAGGGAGTAAAAAGTTATCGAATTCTAAAGAGAAGAGGGGGGAGGGGGTAATCAATTCACCCTGACACCATATACAACCCAAAATAGTATGATAAACTAGAATTCACCATGAATCTAAGTCGAGTAGAACATGAAAATGTACACTCAAGTGCATGAGATAGATGGAAAACTCAAAAAACACGGGAGGCACAAATGATCAATGGTCAGTAGAGAACATAGTAAGGATTTACATGGCAGAAATGAAAAAGAAGCACATGCTATGGAAAAAATGAATAGTAGTCCGATCTAATACCCAAACTGAAGTCAGAGGGCCATATAGAAATTGTGCATCCCAACATATTAAATTCAGAAAATCAAATTTGAGTAATAAAATAACTCTAAAATATTTTTCATTCATGAATAAATGGAATAATAAAAAAACATATACATTTCAATACTAAAATAAATTTAATGCCATAAATCAGAAATAACTACCATTTTTAATTGAAATTGGTGATGTTGTTGCACCTATAGTTATATAATTGTAACCAAATTAATCCTATTTTTAAATAAAATTGAATTTAGACAATACCACATCTTTAGTCAAACTATCATCTGAGTTATCATTAGTGTGTACCTTATTAACACACATAGTTCCGAATTCTATAGTATCTATAATAAAAAGTAGCCTAATGTCTATGTGTTTAGATTTAACATAGAATAATAAATTCTAGGATTGATTTAATGTAGATTGACTATCATAATAAACATTAATACCAATATTATAATAGTTATATTCAAAAGACAGTCCTTTAATCCATAATTACTCTTTAACAGCCTCTATCAAGGTTATGTACTCAGATTATGCATTTTAAAGGGAAAACATGGACTTAATGTTACATTTATAAGAAATAGGGCCTCTAAAAGTAGTAAAGAAATATCCAGTCAATGAATTTTAGGTATCAATGTTCCTTACATAGTCATCATCTACATATCCAACTATAAATTTAGTAGTATCCATATGTTTACCCTAACATAGAGACACATTATAAATATAGTATAAATATCAAATAATCCATTTTAGGGCAACACTCTGTGGCTTTCTAGGAGTAAAAATAGAATTTCTATAAGTGCATATTTCCAAGGAAATGTTAGTCCTGGTACAGATCATAGAATACATGATACTTTCCACTATGTTAGCATAAGGTATTTTGGATATAAACAGAATATCAACAACATCAGTTGGTGATTGTGTCAAATACTATTTATGGTTTTGTCCAGGAGGTAGACTATCTTTTTTGAGAGATTAAAACATATATCTCTTTATCACCATTAAAATCTAATCTTTCTATGATAAATAAAGAAGTTTATTATTCTTATCCCTTATAATTTCAACACTAGAAATATGATTAGTTTTACCTAAGTCCTTAATTTCAAACTTGAATTTTAATTGAGATTTTACATTAGTAATGACAATAACGTTTTTGCAAAGCATGTCATAAATATACAATAGAAAATAAAGAATACATTTTCTTGGTTGATTTAAATTATACAAAAGCATCATATTGGATCTATGTAATTTGGTTATTAATCATAAAAGAATCAATTTTTATTAAATTTTCTTGAGGATTGTTTTAAACCATATAATGATTTATTCAAAATGAATACTTGGTAATAATTTAATTCTATTGAGTAACCATTAGGAGGCCTCATGTAAATTTTCTCATTTAAATTACCATGTAAAAAATTAGTTTTTTCATCACGCTATTCAATATTATGGTCATTATAAGTAGTAAATTCCTGAAACAACCTAATAGGAGAATGCTTAATAACTTGGGAAAGATTCTATAATAGTCAAATACTTCTATTTTAAGGAATCCCTTACCAAATAGTATTTATTTATTTTAAATTTTATTTCTAGTAGTGTTTTCATTTTTATTTTATAAATCCAATTATAAAAAATTAATTTAATATTGGTTGGATTATTTATAATAGACCAAGTCTGGTTTTTTCTTATGGAATGAATTTATTCATTGATGGAAAAGAACCACTGTTTAGAGTCTTTTCATTAAGGTATTTATTATAAGTATAAGTATCATCATCAACTAGATCCTGGGAAACATGATAAGAATAAAAATCCATATCATATTGGATAAACCAAGTAGGAGGTTTAGGAACTCTCTTAATTCTATCCCAAGACAATTGAAAGTTAATATTATTGGAAGGAGGTTTTGTTTCAGAATCAGAATAATAAATGGGGTCAAAATAAACCTAGATTGTAGAATGATATTTAGGTGGAGTGGGTTAGAAGAAACCTCCAAATGGATAGAAAGATCAGTTTCATCAGCCTATTTTAAGTCTGGATCATTCTTATCAGGTTTGATAGACATTTATTTAGAATAAGATGACTCATTAAACAACAAATCGCTACTTATAATTCATTTTTGCTAACTGGTATTATCAACACAATGTTTGTAAGATTTTACACCCTCAATATATCATATAAAGTTGAATTTAAGGGAACTAAGCTAAAACTTATTAGTCTTAAAATGGGAATAAGAAGTGCACCCAAAGAGTCTTAAGTATCTATAAGAATGTGTTATACTATTCCATAATTATTTTGGGGTTTTAGAATAATTAGAAGAAGAAGGGAACCTATTTATAAGGTAGAATACCATGTTGGAAGCCACTTCCCAAAACTATTTAGAGAGACCAATGCTTTCAAGCATGATTTATATAATTTATAAAATGTTTTTATTCATTATTTATGAAGTATCATTGGGGGGGTCCATAACAATATAGTGTCTTTTAATACTCTAATATTTATATAATTGAATAAATTTATAGGATATATACTCTATTCCATTACCTATTCTCTTGGTTTTAATTCTCTTAAATTGATTTTCAACCAAAATTTTTTAGGTTTTTAAGGTTTTGAGAACATCAAATTTATTTTTTAGAATATAAATCTAGATTGTTCTTGAGAATTTATCTATAAAATTGAAATAAATAAGAAAATTCACCATGGGATATTGTCCTAGCTGGGTTCTATAGTCCAGAAAGGGTACATTATAAGTGGATGGAAATGTTAAAATTGGACCTGTTAAAGGTGAATCTCTTGGCCTTTCTCATTAAAAAATATTATCACAATAGAAGATTTCTTGGTGTGATGTCACTCAACATCCCTTACATATTGAGTTATTCTAGACCCTTGGAGCTTACATGCCCTTATCCCATATTCTATAGAAATGTATTATCAGTATTAGTGGTATAGACAATACCTAACTATCTTTAATGTGTTTTTTTGCATTCAATACATACAACCCATTAATGAGAGAAAATATAATGATAGTTATAGAGCCTTTGTATATTTTGAGAAAACCTATTTCAGACCTAAAAGTGAACCCCATTTGTTCTATAATCCATAAATAAATCATGTTTCTATGAAGGATGGGAACCCACCTAATATCAAGAAACGTGATTATGGAATGATCATCAAGTTCTATTAAAACTGATCCCCTTCCCTTTATATTACACTACTTATTATTCCCTAAGAAGATATTTCCTTTTACTCTCTCTACAAATTCTAGGAATTACTCTCTAAATAGACACATGCAAAGAAAGTAGCCTGAGTCAAGGACCCACTCATAATTGAGAGTATAGATAGAAACATTTAATACTTAAATTGTTTCATAACCAAAGTTCACTAAAAAGGATTGGTTAGTGGGATATATATATTCAAGTTCTTATTTAAGCTTCCTATACTCAGACATAGTGTGTATGGGCTTACTAAAATGATGAAAAACAACTTTTTTCTTTATAATTATACCTAGGTTTGGGTTCCTTATTCTTCTAGAATTTATATTTATTTAACTATTTATTTTTAAATTTAGAATTTTGTCTACCCCTATTAAATAATATCTCTACATTACCCTTTATTATATGTCTAGAATGTAGTTATTTGGAGATAAGGGTAGACTTAAACTCTTCAATGGTTAATGAGTTCCTATCATATATCTTGGTTTCTAATAATATATTACAGGTATTATATAAAGAAATTAGAGGGATCAATACTTGATCTTCATCATCAATAGTTACATTCATGTTGGATATATCTAATATAACTTTATTAAATTAATCTAAGTGGGTTTTAATAGAACTATCAAGTTTCATCTTAAATGTGAAAATTCAGTGTTTTTTATAATTCATACTAACTAAAGAAGATGTCATATAAATTTTTTCTTTTTTAATCCATATACCAGCAGTAATAAATTTATATAAAATTTCACTAGGAACGTTACCTCATAAAGAAAGTTACCGGAAAATATTTTATTTAACTAAAATATCAGGGGAAAAATATTGATATTTAATTATAGTAATTCCAGTTTCATTCATAGTTATAATGGATTTCTTTGGAACACATAGATCATCAATTAAGCCTGGATAAACTAGTAGGGATATCATTTTAATTATCCACAAATTAAATTTATTTTATCCATAAAATTTCTTAATTTAAAACATATTTGTTTACATTTTTACCCAAATGAGTAGATGTTGAGTTCATATATACAATGTAAAACATATTTCCCAAAAAACCGACCAATATCAAGGGTAAATGATGATTATACAACTGTATTTGGAATACATGGAAAAAGGAGGGTAAAGTGGATCTAATTATAAATATTAGATAAAAGCAGGCAATCTAAGAAGTGATCAAAATGTGAAAATAGAAATTGAAATTATTATTGAAATATGAAACAAGTTTGATAGAAAATGAGAACCAATATGGCTCTAAAATCACTTTGTGAGGGGTAAGAGTGCACTGAAAATAATAGAACCATCAAAACCTAAGGACCAAAATTGGGGACTTTGTATACATATGTGGAATAGAACATAAAATGAATGTACAAGATGCATCAAACTAAGAAATAATTAAAATAATATAAGGATTTATATGCTTTGGTCTATTTGGGACCTATGTGCATGGTAAGAACACAACCACACCCCTGTTTTATTAATTATCATGAATAAACAATGGTATAAGACAAAATAAAATAATAATGGATAATAAATAGTATTATTCATTAATTTTAATATTGGAAAAGAATGAAAAAAATTCTTTACTTATAGAGTCTGAGTATGTAACACTATGGCGGTCCTAAACTCTTGGTCCTGGAACAGAGTTAAAAGGGATACCATGATCTAAGGAATCATTCTTCTTTCAATATTATCTTTTAATAACTAATATGACCACACATATTTCTCTACGGAATTGATATCAACTACACCATAATATATCCAAAAGGTACAACTAAGGAGGATGATATACCATGACCAGAACTCTGATGAATCAATCCATTGATGGATAGATAGGGGTTTAACAGAAAAAATCAGGATCCAAAACCAACAAAATAGAGGTGAAAGTGATTTAATTCTAAAGAGATGATGTAGAAGGGGGTAATAAATCCCCCTAACACTATCTACAACCCACAAATATTACATCGATCTAGAATTCAACATAAAGCCAATCCGAGAAAAACTCAAAATGGTGCAGTCAAGCGCATGAGATACATGGATGACTCAGAAAACACAGGAGGAAAAAATAATCAATGATGAGTAGATCAGGTAGAAATTATTTCCACGGTGTCAACTAAAAGTAGCAAAGGTCATGATGCAAAACCAAAAGTAGGCCGACTGTAGGCTGGGGCCCAAGTTAGAGGCCTATTTGGAAATGGGACTTACCAACATATTATGTCCAAAAAATAAATATTGAGAATTAAAATAATTATAATTTTTCCATGCATTAATAAATTTAATAATAAAAAACATATACATTTAAATATGAAAAAATTGAATACCATAATTAACACCACCCTTCACTAGAAGCTACATATACACTACCAAACAAAGAGTTGGTGAAATTATCAAAGGAGTTATGATAAATTAATGTACCCATGAAAACCCTAAGGAATTTACAGATGTATCACTTCTATTCTACATAGAAGAAGAGAAGATATATGGTCCACACCTTAGAATTCGGGTAGAAAATACACTTTGGGTATAAGGGAATTATTTTAGTTTTAATTTAATATTTTTTATAGATCGATCTATGTTGAATGTGCCAAACTGAGAAGCCATTTCAATATGTATGAATATATTCCAAAATTAATGTGACCACTGATGTGGAATTTTATGGGACATGGATAATCTTATGGCAATATAAAATGTGAAATAAACCCAAAATTTATGTGGTTAATACACCCCTATCTGACTTAGCCACTATGATAATATTAAATAAGATATTCTTCTAATCATTATCATTCACAATAGCTAAAAATAAAAGGTAATCCATAGTCTCAAAAAAACTATTTTTCAAGAATGGTAAACCTATAAAATTGAGAGGATGAACTGACTAGATGTCATCCTAAAAGGATATATTACCAATACTAATAATCTAGAGTGAGTGATCAAGAAGAATACGAAAACTATCCTGGAGAATCTTCCTTATATGAGATGTCTAGGAACTCTCCCTACATAACACCTCTGTGATCATCCAATATTTTTTCATGAATAAATTGATATCATAGGTAATGACCTATGATATAATCCCACTAAAAATTTTATTGCATTATTTGAAAGAATTCCGTAATTCTACCAACACTTATTCCCTCTTATTCGAAGTGTTTATATAAGAGAGACCATCTCACATAGTGAAATTTTACATCTTGGTGTGAATCCCATATAAATCGATTAAATATTCTTTTGATATGATGGATTACTACTTTAGGGACCCTGATAACTGAAAGAACAAGAATAAAAATATACATAAGAGAACTCACAATGATGGTGATCCTACCCCCAAAATAAATAAGGTGACACTTAAAGTTCATGATCCGACTAGTAATTCTCTATCATATACCAGAAAAATGTTTTATTTTAATCATGCTTATATAATATGGAGGTCTAATATACATCATGGAAAATTTATTATGGAAAACCCATCCATGTTTTAATAAGATATGTTTTTTATATAAGTAGATACTCGATATTAACCCACTACCTTTTTGGTATTAATTTATTTTCTGCACAAAAAATCAATAAATATTAAGAAAATATTTAATTTTATGAATGAAAAAATATAAACCATTTAAATAAATTTTTTTTTAGAAAAAAACTGGTGTATAAGGCATATAAAATAGTATATTCACAAGAATGGAAGAACTTCCCCGTGTGAGATCTCTCTGTTTGAGGTTATTTCTAAGTGTATTAAAATTGAGAATAGATATACTAGAATATATTGGGTCACCTTGATAAAGGCTATGCATCAATTTGAAAAAGTTGGACTTCTTTTTCAGAAGCATCATTGATAACCACAAGGAAAAGTATCATCAAAAGAACATGTCATAAACCCGTTTTGAGAACATGTGCATCCTTATGACCTTCAAAATGAAGTTCCAATATATATTATTAGAAGATTTTTCCATGTATAATTTTAACATGATGTTAATTAAAGTAACTCTATGGTCATGGTCTGCTAGCATATTCTACACCAATCCGATGATACCTTGAATATTTCTACCCTTCTGAAATCCATGATATTATTTAGAGACAAGGTTGGGGGGGATATGGGATAATCTATCATTAAGAATTTTAGAAAGGTATTTATATGAGAAATTAAACTTATTGGTTTTTTGATAGTCACTAAATGAGATCAGGTTATCCACTTTTGGAATGAGAAATAAATTTGTGATGCATGAGGGCTTGGGAAGCATCCTCCCAATTAAAAAATCATGAATGGATTAAATGAAATATTTCTTACTGATCTACCATTTATTGATAAAAAAGAAACAATAAATACATTAGTTCCTAAGGTACTATTTTTATCGAGGTTATCGATAACCATATTAACATCCTTATTTATAGGAATTGATTTCATGAGATCATTTTGATGCACATTAATAGAGATCATAATGTGAGAAGAAAGAGTTATCTTATTCCTCCCAAGGGTATATTTTAAAATATTATAGACATGAATTAGAGATAGGGGAATACAATTAAGAAATAATAAGAAGAACAATAACCAAAAAATCACTGGTATAAAAACTATCATCCGGATGCATGTTTATATTTTGCATGAACTTAATTTATTTGATGCATTCATTGAGAAATGTGATGTTATAGTATCCTTACTTGAGAATAACCACTGTTTATAGTTTATGGTAATGCCTTTATTATTAAATAAATAACTCCACTATAAGTCTCTACTTGTTATAGAGGATTTAGAAAGCATCATCTTTCCATCTCTCCTATAATCTAGAATCAAGATAGTTGATTTTTTGAGTTTAGGTTATATAGACTCATTTTATGGTTGGAGAAGATATTCACCAACTCTAATTTATCTTATTTAATCTTATTGAGTTTCTATTTTAGCAAGTTCCATGAATTCTATTACGTGTAAGCACTCCGAGAGGTGTACATGGTGAGTAAAAACTCATTATCTTGTATCTATAGGTTTGAGAATATGAAGTTCAAATACCTATTACTAGAGGGTTGAAGGTTGATCAGTAGAAGAGAGTGATCATAGAGCATTCGATTCATATGAGCAACAAATTATTAGGGAATCTATAGATACCCTAAATATTTGATAAACACTTTTCTAGAAAACACCTCATCCTCTTGCTTCCACATTTATTATTTCACTATGTAAAATGATCACCTGAGAAACCAAGATCTAAAATATTATTACTTTATTAAAATGAATTGAAATAATTCCTTTATTTACTTGAAAATATATTACAACCCATATTCTAGAACTCTTTGAGAATATTATTGAAGTCAAATCATATAAACTAACCATGAGGACCTCGATTAAAGGAAGAAAATGATTTCCAGAGTTCATCTATTTCATTGAAATCACACTTAGCCTATATAATGGCTAGGTAAACTAGGATAGATGAGGGAATAAATTCAATCATGATGTGGTTGGGTGAGGATTTGATCAGATTCATTTGAGGATCGTTTTTTCATAAGATCCAAACATATTTGTTAGCTAAAATATCATGTATAAAGTTCCCCACATATAGACTTGTAGTAAATAAATAGATGAAGTGAGCCCAGAGCTTAGTTTGAGGGAAAAAATAAGATAAAAAACTATTCTAAGAAAATTAATGGGATAAGAATTTACAATTATCCAGGTCTTTGATTACCTTATCATTCTAAATAATCAAATAGGTTATTAAGAAATGGAAAGGGGATCCTTAGTGGATTTGGATTCTATTCGAGCTAATCCTAAATGGGAGGACGAGATAAAGGCATCATAGGATTTGGATTGTGATATGGTTTCCATATTAATAAAAAAGATAGAAGCACAATTATAACCACTCTTCCAACTACTTTAGGATCTATAGGGTCTTCGTAAACTAGTTACAAGACGTCTAAGGTGTTGAGAGAAAATATGGAAGAGAGATTTGGTGAACCTAAATCAAGAATCACTAGAGAATATGGGTTTGGTAAATACTTTGTGGGAGGGAGGAAATCACTATTAGGATTGACCAAGTAAAGGTCATCTACCCATAATGGTACTACCAATTTTGAACTCTTGGTAAAATCTTTAATTTATTCACCATTAGTGGGGGAATAAGACATCTAGTAATAGGTTCATAAAAATGATAGTTAGTGGTGGCAGGTCATTAAACCTGTCAACATCATCCTCAATACTATTGAATTCCATGGGAGGTGACACCAAGGAAGTACCACTAAGTATTTAATATTAACTCAACCCAATACATGTGACAGAGGGGGAGTCCTTATAGGAAATCCTAGGGGACTTTAGAGGAGGATCAAACTAGTCATGGACCTATGAGAAGAGACCATCCACTATTGGAGATACTAGAACTGGAGGAGATTAGATCTAAATAGTCATAGTTAATATAGGTAATGGGGGGTTTTATGGAATCCATTGAATACCTTCCCGAATATAGTTTGAGGAAATAACCTATAAAAAACCTGTATTGAAACAGACTCTTCAATAGACCAACATATGCTCATACTGAGGAATTGTTTTCTACAAGAGGAGGCTACATAGCCTAGAATTGATATATACAAAACCATTGAAAGTAGTAAACAAATGATCTTAAACACAACATGATGTGTTAATATAATGGTAATGATAGATCCACATCGACACAAATTCACACTGCCATAGTATGTTTCATTTGAAAAGTCCCTTCATCCATGCAAAGAAAATTACCTATAGAGTCACTTATACCCTTAAAAAAGAAGGGTTATAAAAGGTATAGGATAACTAGGGATAAAAATACTTACAATTTCTAACCTGGGGTTACTCCATGAGTGTATCTCCACTAACCAATGAAACCAAATGGATCACCACTTCCAACATGAGTAATCTCCCCTCACCTAGGATAAAAAGAAGTAATATCTAGAGAACATGTTGATGTAGAAGGATTTATGATTTTGAACATATACCACCACTGATGAAGAAATACCCCAATAGCTGATAAAGAATTGGAATAATTAAATATGGAACTCTACCCCAAATTAAGTGATGAGAGTCCATTTATGATAATCTGCAATTTTGTTAAATTCGTCCATCGACATGCAGAAGCAAGGGTGACCTTCAACTAGATATGGCTCTGAGTATTTGACTTGGGAAACTAAGATATAGGTAAGGGGAGGGGGACCACCATAAGGGCTAGAGCATGGTCCATAACTTACTTGAACAATAGATGAGAAGGACTTGTGCTTGAACCTCCTAAACCGAGAGTCCA
Source organism: Viscum album (assembly GCA_963277665.1). Taxonomy (NCBI): domain Eukaryota; kingdom Viridiplantae; phylum Streptophyta; class Magnoliopsida; order Santalales; family Viscaceae; genus Viscum; species Viscum album. Next base: position 157,672,410 of record OY728141.1, on the reverse strand, counting down.
CATAGAAGAAAACTAATTCAAATACGTTTGTGGAAGAAGGAATAGAAAAAGAGGGGGTGGGGGGGGGGGGGGGGTAAAATGAGTGCCCATTAATATTTTTGAAGATAAAATGGATGGGAGTAGGACCATCATAGCTAGTAGAAGGGAGTACTGTCATTAAGGAAAAAAGTGAAGGATGTAAACAATCCCAATGGTCAGATGATTTTAAAAATTAGGAGGTACATGGACTCACTATATTAAGATAAGCATTCCTCCACCTATCTAATTTAAATGATCTCCATTTATTATTGAAAATTATTGTAAAAAACAAAACATACTCATTACAAAAGGAAAAAATTCTAAACAATATACTCAATCCACCAAAAATATTTCATCTCAATATACCTTTCAAAAAAACAATAAAAGAATCATATTTCACACAAGTTTTTCAATAAAATTCAAATAAATAAATAAATAAATAAATTCCCAAACCAAATTTCTTCTTTCCTTAATTCAGTACCCAACCTATAATTAAATCAAAAAAGGGGCTTGAAGTTTATTCCAAAATCATTTTTTACCGAATACACCTTAAATATAAATAAAAAATATAATTCAAAAAAACCCAATTTTAAAATATCATAATATAAAACATACTGTACTCATCATATACGAAGATAAATATTTAACGAATCATGTTCACACACCTTTCACCATGTTCATAACGTTGAAATCAAATTTAGTTCAAACATCGTGATTACACCCAATCATTATCAATATTTTCTCTTTATTTATCACGACTCAACAATCATATCACTAGAACCATGCTATAAAAATAATAACAACAAACATAAAAATCAACATGATAGTCATAAGAATATTTGAGAATCTAAAAAAATGATAAACTTCATTATATAATTCCATTTCAAGAATTTTATTTTCAATAATTAAAAAAATTTCACAACATTTACCATGTAAAAATTAATCACCTCCTTTCTATAGGATTTAAAAAAACAATTTTATCATGGAAATAAACATTTAATTATCCCATTAAACATAAAATCCAACTCCTTTAGGAATTCAACATAACTAAACACCCTTTTTTCATTCTCAAAACAACAAATAAATGAAATATAATGAAAATTAAACTTGTAAAACATGCTATAATATTCTATTATGCCTCTAATTCATAATAATTACAAATAATAGTTTCCATAATATACCATTTAATTCATTAATATGACTTTCATAACCATTTTTAGATTTTCATGAATCATTTACAATAATTTTATTTTCTAAGAATGATAAAATTAAAACACATAATTTATACTATCAAGATTCTATGGATATTTCAAAATCCCAAAACAATCAACATAAAATTATACACAATGAAATAATAATTTTATTTACTTATGATACCATTTAGACATTCCTCTAAAATTTATTAATTACTAATATATTTATGTTACCCTTTAACACAATATTTTGTATATAACATAAAAAGAATGAAAATTATTTTTAATCAATCCGAAATACACTCATAAATCTACATATTGGTTATACATTTTCATTATTTTCAATCTATACATATTTGGCCAAAATTTACCTCATTTTAAACACTTTAAAAATAAATAAAAACAATATAAAGATACAAATAAAGAACAATAACATGCTCACTCACATATATGTCATGTCCCTATATGCCATAGAGGAATAAACCACCAGTAACCCTCAACCATGTGAGCATCATAACCCCAAAATATTATTGTTAAATATCTTAAATATAATCCCAAACTTCCCAGGCAATTTTTAGGGATGTGTTAGCCACACACACAAACAAATCTTACATGAACTTATGACTATTATTATCCACTATACCATTTCCTAAATAATAAGACTCATGAAAAGAATTACTCTGGTACCATTTTGTAATATCCCACCCTGGTATGACCATGCCACCAAGGTGAAATTTATCATGGACTCAAGTGCCCTCCATGATCAAAAAAGGATAGAGGATAGGGCCATGGGTCTAAGGATATCACTTGGGGAGTGATTTACCCTCTAAATGTCTATGTCATCAAGAAAAAAAAGAATTAAAAAATAAATATAAAATTTTAATTTAATATTTCAATAAAAACTCAATAATATTATATCAATATCCTGAAATACCCATACATGTCTATTGGGTCCTAAAAATTCTGCATACAGGAAGAATGGAATTCCATGAACTTGGAAAAGTGTAGAAATAAACCAAGAAGAAGAATTCAAAGAAAATTTTCAAATGGGACGAAGTCGCAAAGGAAGGTTCAGGTCCGTGTAGTAAAAATTGCTACGTAGACCGCCAATCCAAAAGGCATTCCACCGCGTCATGAAGAACCTCACAAATGAAATCATGTGTGGGATGAGACAGTACCACCAGAGCCTGAAAATGAGACCAAGTAGTTTGTGGTGATGGTGGTGATTTCTGCCCCTGTGAACGACTATCCCCCATGAATGAAATTGTTCAATGGAGGAGACGACACCACCCACCCCCAAAAACAAAACAAAATCATTTGTGGGGTCATACAACGATTCCCTTATCTAGGAAAACAACCCCCCTACACACAAATGAAGACATTCATGGGCTATAGAATTCTCCTTGGGCTCCCACAAGACCAACCCTACATCCCATCGTAGACGACCGATCATACCAATATTTGGTCCCTCTATTATTTTATAAAATCCCATTGAGGGGAACTAAAAAAGGGACCAAAGGGAGAAGCGAAGAGAAGGAGATGAAAAAAAATAGAGCCTCCAAGATGATTTGGGATAGAACTATCAATTCCTAGCAGGTAAACCCACTAAATAGCACTAAAGAGGAAATAAAAATCATTCAGTCGTCTCAAAACTTAAAACCCCTTTGCAGACACCATTCTGCAGGGCATAAATGGATGAACTCTTTATGGAAAAGAACCCGTCATAGAAAAATTCTATGTTGGTGGAACCTTACCCCATGTAGAAAAATGACACGTGGGAGGAACTCAGCCCCACATGGAAACATGCTACACGGATGAAACCTAGCCCCACATAGCAAAAAACTACATGAGAAAAACCCTGTTCTGGATAGCACAATACTATGTGGTCGATACCCTCACTCGTGTAGAAACTTTCTATGCGGTGGGAACCCCATCCCACATAAGAACCCAATACATAGAATGGGGAATCCTCGGGTGGTCTACTCTCCACCTCCCATCACTCCCTTCTGTCATATCATCGGGCCCCACTTTGGTCCCTCTGTGAACCAGTCTAACATCATCTGGCCTAAGCCTCTTCCAAATCCACCTGATATTTATGATTAGGTCATCACTACGGGAAAAGTAGGCATTTGTGATGAGTTAGTGTCCCGTCATAAATAATATGTCTGATGGGATTTTTTGGGATGGGAGCAACAACCCGTTACAAATAATAAGGTTTTTGCGATGGTGTGATGGTTCCTGTCGCAAAAGGTTTTCCACACCAAATCGTGGGAAAGGGTATTTGTGACAGGCTGTTATAGTCCGTTGCAAATATCTGATGATGTTTTTAGTTTTCGATGGGATTTATATCCCGTCGAAAATATTATGTCGACAGGTTTTTTTGCGACGGACCCCATCACAAAAGGCTTTTTAACCACAACCCCTAATAAATAGGGGTGATGGACATTTATGACGAGACCCATCATAAATGGTATTATTTTCGATGGGAGTCCCGTCCCAAATAATCATGTCCCAACTAATGTAACCAATATATACACCAACCCATTTTTTTCTCATTTCACTCAATTATCTACTCCTCTCTCTAGTTGAAAATTTTCTCTCAAATTTTTTTATAGTTTAAAATTTTAATTTGGTACATTATTTGTAGTTTATATCATTCGAAATCTTTTATTTTAATGTATTTATCTATTTCTTTTATTTTTTACTTAGTTTATTTTATTTAATTTTACTTATAATTATTGTTAATTAGCTACAGTTAAATTAAATTAGATTTGGATAGTTTTATTTATCATTGTTTTTGTTTATTTTTAAAAATACATACGCGTGAATAGTATGAATTAGTATTAATTAATAACTATTATATTAATTAGTATTAAATTGTAATAATTAGTATTAAATTATAATAATTAGTAATAAATTGTATCAATTAGTAATAAATTGTAATAATTAGTAATAAATTGTAATAATTAGTAAAAATTGTATTAATTAGTAATAAATTGCAATAATTAGTAATAAATTGCAACGACAAGTAATAATTAGTAATAAATTTTAATAATGAGTAATAAATTATAATAATTAGTAAAAAATAGTAATAATTAGCAATAAATTGTAATAATTAGTAATAAATTGTAATATTTAGTAATAAATTTTAATAATTGGTATTAAATTGGAATAATTGGTAATAAATTGTAATAATTGGTAATAAATTGTAATAATTGGTAATAAATTATAATAATTGGCGATAAATTGCTATAATTAGATATAAATTGTTGTAATTAGTAATAAATTTTGATAAATTGAAACAATTAGTTATAAATTGTAATAATTATTAATAAGTTATAATAATTAAAATAAAGTACAATAATTAGAAATAAATTCTAATAATTAGTAATAAATTCTCATAATTAGTAATAAATTGTAATAATTAGAAATTAATTAAAATAATTAGTAATAAATTCTAATAATTAGTAAAAAAATTGTAACAATTAGTAATAAATTCCAATAATCAGTAATTGTTTTTAATAATTAGTCATAAATTGCCACATTTAGTAATAATTAATAATAAATTGTAATAAATTATAATAATTAGTAATAAATTCTAAAAATTACTAATAAATTTTAATAATTTGTAATAAATTGTAATAATCAGTAATAAATCACAATAATTAGTAATAAATTCTAATAATTAGAAATAAATTATAATAATTAGTAATTATTATAACAATCAGTAATAAATTATAATAATTAGTAATAATTCTAATAATTAGTAATAAAATCTAATAATTATTAATATATTTTAATAATTAGTAGTAAATTTTATTAATTAGTAATAAATTGTAATAATTTGTAATAAATTGTAATAATTTGTAATAAATTGTAACAATTTGTAATAATCAGTAATAAATTCTAATAATTAGTAATAAATTCTTATAATTAGTAGTAAATTCTAATAATTAGTAATAAATTGTAATAATTAGTAATAAATTCTAATAATTAGTAATAAATTGTAATAATTAGTAATAAATTCTAATAATTAGTAATAAGTTCTAATAATTATTACTAAATTGTAATAATTAGTAATAATTAGTAATAAATTCTAATAATGAGTAATAAATTGTAATAATTAGTAATAAATTGTGATAATTAGTAATAAATTGCAACAATTTGTAGTAATTAGTAATAAATTCTTATAATTCGTAACACTTAGTAATAAATTATAATAATTAGTAATAATTGTTAATTAATTCTAATAATTAGTAACAAATTCAAATATTTAGTTATAAATTCTAATAATTGGTTATAAATTCTAATAATTCTTTATAATTAGTAAAAATTCTAATAATTTGTAATAAATTATAATATTTAGTTATAAATATCAATAAAATATAATAATTAGTAATAAATTCTAATAATTTGTAATAAAATATAAAAATTAGTGATAAAATATAATAATAACAAAAAATTTCAATAATTAGTAAAAAATTGAAACATTTTGTAATAAATTGCAATAATTAGTAATAATTAGTAATAAATTATAATAATTCTAACAATTAGTAATAAACTGTAATAATTATTAAAAAATTTAATAATTAGTAATAAATTTTAATAAATTATAATAATTAGTAATAAATTCTAGCAATTAGTAATAAATTGAAACAATTAGCAATAAACTACAACAATTACTAATAAATTCTAAGAATTAGTAATAAATTGCTACAATTAGTAATAATTAGTAATAAATTCTAATAATTAGTAATTAATTTATGATAATTAGAAATTAATTTCTAATAATTACTTATAATTACCAATAATTAGTAATAATTAGAAATAATTAGCAATAATTAGAAATAATTAGTAACAATTAGTACTAAATTGTATTAAATTTTCATAATTTCTATCAGATTGTCGGCTCCCTTTTGCCTGATTCCTTATCTCTTTGAAAATTTATCCCCCAGAAATTGCTATAAAAAAATTTCCTCACGTACGAATATCCATTTTCGTATGTATGAGAATGAAGAGCAGCACGGTGTGGACTTGCTACTCTCAATTCTCATGCATACAAAAATTGATATGCATACATTAGAGTAGATATTTCATACTGATTTTATTTTGATAAAGTTGCAAAGAGATGGGTTGTTGGGAAAAAGAGGCTCTTTTACCCGACGACTCATCTCCTTGCAACATTCTTCTATTGAAATCACTATGAAAAATCTCTTATGACATATAGATAACCATTTTCTTATTCATGAGAATATAGGGAATCATGGTGGGGAATCCATGCTCTCCATCCTCATGCATACAGAAATATATATCCATACGTCAAAGAAGAATTCTCATAGTGATTTCTATTAGAGACAGTGAAGTTAAGTCATTAGGCAAAAGATTTGCCACCAATCTGTTTGAAATTATGTCACTGGTAATTAGAAATTATTGGTAAAAATTAGATGTAATTAATAATTATTAGTGGTAAGTAGTATAAATTATTATAAGTTAGTATATATTAGTATAAATGTTAAAGAAAATACTATAAATAAGTATGAAATAATAGAAATTATTATAATTTGATAGAAAAGGGAATTTAATTTCCTTTTAGTTTTTGGATAGTGTTTTTATTATATCAAATTACAAAAAAATAATTATTTTATATTTTTTAGAGAAATATGGAATAAGGAAGTCAAATATAATCATTATTAGATGATCGTACTTGGATAAATTAGAGATAGAATTCAAATGGTTCTGGTTTAAATCCAATATATATTGAGGCTGTTTAAGCTTTCTTATCATTTCCATCATCAAAACTAGAATTTTTTTCAGAAGGGACAATTGAATGTCTTAGTAAATAATGTGCTATGAGGATGTTTAACGCATTTAACAATGTTAAGGGTCATTTATTACATTTTGGTTTCACCTAGATTATATATTTTGGTATCAATGTGGTGAAAATAGTTCTAGATAAGGTACTAATAATTTGGTTTCAGATCCAGAAAAATTTCACAATTTAGTACATGATGTGGCTGATCCATATTTTTAGCAAGATGAAACTCATGATGATATTAATTTAACTTCTGATTTAGAAGTATCTCATTTTTATGAGTTGTTGAGGTCCTTAGAGTATTCCTTATATCCTAGTTGTAAGATAAGACAATTTTAAGTAGTTACTAAATTTATGACTATTAAGTCAGATAATGGGATGTCAAATAGTTGTTTTGATCAGATATTATCTTTGGTAAATATAATTCTACCTAAAGGAAAGATGTTTGCGAAAAATTTCTATTAGATCAAGAGGCTGGTTCATAATCTGGGTCTTAGTTATCAAAATATTAATTCATGTTTAAATGAATGCATCTTATATTATAGTGAAAACGTGTCATTGGATAGTTTTCCCGCATGTGTAAAATCAAGGTATAAAGAGGATCAATAAGCGAAGTCTATATTGATTCTTATAAAATAATTTAGATATTTACCACTTAAACCTAAATTAAAGTGTTTATTTATGTTCTAGAACACAACGACATTGATTACATGGCACAAAACCAATATTAAAAATGGTAATACTTTAAATCATCCCGCTGATGGTGATTCATGGAAATATTTTGATCTTGTGCATCCTTACTTTTCTTTAGAATCCTGAAACATGCAACTGGTCTTTTTACTGATGGTTTCTGTCCATTTGGTTATTACAGTAGTCAGTATTCATATTGGATTGTCTTTATAACTACATAAAATTTACCTTCTTGTATATTGATAAAGAAACCACATATATTTTTAACCTTATTAATTATAGGACTTACAAAAAATAATATTTATTTTTATTTGAAACCATTGATTGATGAGTTGAAATCATTGTGGAGTAATGGTGTCAGTACAATTGATGTTTTTACAAAACAAAATTTCATATGCAAAGATACATTGATGTGGACAATTAGTGAATTCCTAGAATATGGAATGTTTTCTAGATAGAGTAAATGTGGTCAAAAATCATATACGTACTGTTTGAGAGAAAAAAATCATTTATTCTCATTAATGAAAAAACTTGTGTTTTTTACTGTCATCGTAGATTCCTTCTAGCTGATCATCATTTTCGGAGGAAGAAATGCCATTTCAGAAAATTCACAATAGAAAGAGATGGTCCTCAAACAATGATCTCAGGTACAGAGTTAAAATAAATTATCTATTGATTACCTCTTATCAACATTGAACCGACAATAAACCAACAAAAAATTGATGGCTTTAGGAAAGAACACAATCAGATAAAACATATTATTTTTTGGGATATGCCATATTGGACTGTCACATGTTGGATGTCATGCATATTGAGAAGAACTATTTTTATAATTTATTTCATATAGTTTTGGATACACTAGTTAATACCAATGATAATGTAAAGTCATGATTAGATATTGCCCCAATTTTCTAGGTAGCCAAAACTTGAACTATTTGAAAATATCAGATCATAGAAGTTAATGAGGCCAAAAGAAGCTTGTAGACTATTCAAATAGAATGGATAATTATTTTGTCAATATAATGATGATTTGAGACTTCTAGATGGTTGTGCTTTAAATTTGTGCAGATGTGTTAGAAATAGTCATATTACTGGATTAAAAATTCATGAATGTCATGTTATAATGGAAAGAATTATGCCCATTTGATTAAGTGGTTTGTTAAAATTTTATTATTTGGTATGTCCCAAAAGAAATGTCATATTTTCCAAGACATTTGTGTGGAAAATAGTGACTACAATGCATTAAGTAGACTACAAAAAGATGTTGTTTTAATTTTATGTAATCTAGAAAAAAAATTCTCTCCAGATTTGTTTGACTCAATGTAACATTTGATACTACTTTTTCTATATGAAGAAAAAATTGGAGGTCCAATATAGTTCCTATGGATGTACCCATTCGAGAGATGTAAGTAGAAATTGAAGAAAAAAGTACATAACAAACCATCGGTTGAAGGTTTAATTGTAGAAGCTTATTTTCAAGTGGAAATTTCTTTTTTCTACTCTCATTACTTTCAATCTAAATATCCCTTAAAATAGAACCATATAGACCATAATGAGGAAAATTTTGATGATGAAATGAGTAATCAATTATTAGTTTTTGATCAGCCCGAATGTGGCTTTGGTGGAGTTCATGAGCAATGGCTTTCATATGATGAATATCATAGAGCTCATATATATGTTCTGTAATGTTGTGATAAAATGATAATATTGGTACAATGATTGCTCATATACATTATTATATAATTTTTGTTATTGTAAATTAATATTATTTTATTTGTATGTTATATGATAATGATATCAAGAAACCACTTCCACAAATTATAGTAGTTGCTCTTGAAGAATGTCAGAAAAAACTTTTCCTAATGGTTTCAAAAACTGGTAAGAAAAAATATTTTTGGTTTAACTTATAATATCAATTTTTTATCTATTATATTGATAATTTTTTTTAAAAAAATTAGGTATCTCTACATAATGATAAAATTGATAATTGATTGTGTGTATTGAGTAACCCACCATAAAAAATGGTTAAATATTATAATGCATATATGGTGAATGGTTTTCGATTTCATACACATGCATATGGGGCATCCAAAAAAACAATGAATAGTGGTGTTTTCTTGGGAGGATATCATAATATAGAAACTAAAGTTTATTTTTATTGAATGATAGAATAAATTATTGAACTGTGTTATCTGGGAAAAAATTACATAACGATGTTTAAATGACAATGGTTGGATACTGAGAGAGGCTTACATGTTTATCCGACCCATGGAATCATTGAAATTAAATATAAAAGTCTTCTTATAGTAAATGAACCATTTTTATTTTCTAATCAGACACATCATATTTACTATTCAAAATGTTGTGCTACTTTAATAGAGTTGAGTGATTAGTGGAGCATAATAAGAAATAATTCTCAGTAAAATCAATTTACTCAGAGTGAATGTGGTTCTGCTAAAGTGGAATGAATTGAAATTTTTCAAGAGACTACTCCAAATCCATCTTTTTCACAAAAAATAAATGAATATCTATGATGACACCCCACAGTTAAGTGTCAATGGTGATGATGATATTAATGATGTAACAAATGAATTTGAAATGAAAAGAGATGATGAAACTACAACTCATATGGAAATTGATGATATTGAGGAGGAATATAAAGACATTGACATCATCAGATATGATGACAAGGATGAAGATGAACATCAACACAATTAAATGCTAGTTATAATTATTTATAATATATATATATATAATAGTAGTTTTCAACTTTTTTCTAACAATAGTCATTTTACATTTCCTATGGATGAGGATATGTGTTTTCTATTGTATGATTTTGATCTATCATCGGACAAGTAGGATGTTGGATCATCTGACCCTCAGACTTCTGGTGGTTCAGTAGGGACTCGAAGGGGGCATGGTCATACACGATTAATGATTCCTAAAACTATCCCTGAGTGATGTCCATGTCTTGGCTTTGATACACACGTGCATAGGTATGTTTACCTGTGTATTTTAGTTAGTTTTAAATAATTTATTTATATAATAATTATTTCATTATTTGTTCTTTTTTCACATATTTATGCATATAGCTACTGGATAGGAGAGAACTATATTGCACAATTATTTTTCTGAGGCATGGGTCTCATGGGATCAGATTCCCATTGACGTGTAGTACTGCATGTTTGATCATTGTCTAGTACATAAATAAATAATATTTATTTTCAAATAAATTTAATTAATAACTTGATATTATAAATTATTTGTTGGGTTTATGGTATCTCATTGATGAAAGCATATGTGGTAATATTTGGAAGTCATGGTGAGGGACATTGCATCAGCGTTGTAGTCGGTTATTTTCACAATTTGAGAAGGAAAACAATATATAAAGGAGTGAAAGAGTTTGATGTGTTTTGTTATGCCCACCAACTTGATTAAATTTCATCTTAGGTTTGGGATGGATTATTTTCATATTGGTTGGGTGGTTGTTCTCAGATTAGATCATTGATAGGTTGACAAAATCGGGGGAGATAGGAGGTGACAAATCGAGCTGGTAGTCATACATTCAGTACACATAGAGACCATATGGTAATTACATTTTTTTAATATTTTACATAACTTTAAATGTAAACAGTTTATTTTATATTTATATACGTAGTTTAACAAACCAATATTATGGATTTCGACATTTATAGGAGTATTTACAATGATATGACCACTAGATAGATTAGACATTCTCTCAAACATCAGATTTTAGTCTACATATTTTCTTTTTGTGTTTAAAATTTTATAGCCGATAATATAATAACTATTTTAATTTTAAACTACAATTGAAGGAGTCATATGAGGTTACAACATATCAGACACAGAATGAGAGTCAGGTCGAGATCGATACTTAGAACAGTTCCCACTGATTTGATGATACATAATGGATACAGGTGACCCGATATGCCTTTGAGGAAAGACGAGTTATTGGTATCGACTCCTGATTAACGCCTTTAGATTATTAGGGCACCGCTTTGATGTTAGAATCCAACTTGAGATGGGCTCATGGAGAGTCATCATCATCTTCTGCAGAGTATCCAGAGAAACTGTGAGCTCATAGTGAGCTTTTAGAGAGTATGTGTTGGGAGTAGGAGTAGATGCATCAATGGAAGCAGCAGCTTGAAGAGCTCATACGATAGCAGCATCTGTAGGATGAGATGCAGGAAGAGATACATCGTTGATGAAAACAATAGAAGCTTGATCTATTGAAGTACATGTGATGTCTAACTCATGGTTTAGGGATGGATTTCCTTCCACCATCGCCTCCAACTTCTACATACGACTCTCCCCCTTAGCGATCTATTTAGTTTTTGTGGTAAAACATTTGAATGTAAATTTTTTTATAATATTAACTATCTAAATCTCTATATAGTACATTTCTTATATTGTTGCAAATATTACATTTATTATTTATTTATTTATTACTTTATTTAATTTTTTAATTTTTAATTTTTTATTAATTATTATTTTTTATTATTATTATTATTATTTTATATTTTTCATGAATATTGAGTTTTTTATTATTTTATAATTGTTTAGTATATTAGAAATATTAATATTTTTATTTCATTAATAATAATAATAATAATAATATTATTATTATTATATTATTAATATTATTTTATTATTATTATATGAATATTATTTTATTACATTATAATTTATTTTACTTTTCTAACGTTAATATTATTATTTCATTAATATTAATATTATTTTATTATTATTATTATTATTATTATAATTATATTCAATAGATTTTACACTTTTTGCAATAGGTACCATCACAAATATTATTTGCGATGACTCGTCATAAAAAATGGTTTCAAAAACTCAGTAAGGCTTTTTGTGACGGGTTGGGACAATAAGGTATTTAAAAGACCACAAGGAATATATTTTCAATGGATCTGAATAATTTCGTAAATAATTTCTTTTTTCGACAGGTCGTTGAAAAAAATAATATTTACGACACCCTTTTCTAAAATAGGGAATTTACGACAGGATCCCATCGCAAATACCCCATAAAAATTGTACTAATTTCTAGTAGTATATCAAGAAAATCAGTGTTCCCCTTAAGGTCTACATAACAATGGTAAGCGGAGTCACATGTGTAATCTTCTCAATTGGAGTGATCCTTTGAAAGTTTTCAAGTCTATATTCCCATGGTAATGAGGGTTCTGACTTTGGTGGTGCTCACATAAACCCCCCATATTCTAGGGGTTTAAGGGTACCACTAGCCTTTATATTTGATGAAGGCTGGTAATGGTCACTTCTGTCTTCCCCGAGGACTAGTAGGGAATCTCTTCAAGAGTAATCCCCTAGCCATTCTTGTGGGAGGTGGTGCTCTTTCTCCTATTTTGCTACTCAGGATTTAGTCGGATGGATGACCATATGTGATTATCTTGGATACCAAAACAAAATAGGAGATGAGCACAATCAAATACCTCTCTCCCCCTTTGGGCTCTAGCATCCATCCACCAGCAAACAAAAGTGGATCATGTGATCTTTAGATTTACAACTTCCTCTTGTTTCTCACACCGAACATGAATCACGTGGGATTATAGGTTAGTGGAAATCCTAGAATCCACTTGATCCCAAACATTTACAAGGCCCCCCTCCATTTTTGAAATCCTATACCTCCATTCAAATTGGACTCCTATATGGTGTAGGCCCCAATTATATTTATATGGGACTCCTTTAAGGTATAAGCACTAATCATGTTCAATGAGAATCCTTTTCAGTGTAAACCCCAATCATGTCACCTCAAATGGGCCTTCTATATGTTATAAGTCCCAATCATGTTCAATAAGCATCCTCCTGAGTGTAAGCCCCTATCATGTCACCTCAATTGGGTATCCCACTAGGAGTAAGACCCACCAAAACCAAACTATGTGTGCTTTGATTCCTGACAAACCAAGACACGTAGGAAGCCTCCATGAGGTACAAACCCAACATCCAAATTCACCAAACTATTCTATAAGACACATTCATGGTAGGTTCATATCCACATGGAAGACCACATCTCTTCTGGGTCCCTCAGGCTACCTTGGTATAAGTCTCACACCAAACATTGACTAGGGACCTTTCTCTTGGACTTCCTTTCCACATGAAGTTAATCTATATGGTTTGGTTCTTATCACAGAACCTTAAAAGAGTTGTGTCCTATTAAGTGGCACCCAACTCTGTGGGTTTTGATTCCTCTCATGAGGATATACAAGAAACACATCTTATGGGTTTGATTCTGACATCAAAAAAACATTCGTTTCCATGGTTAATAATAAATTACTGAGTGCCCTGCCATATAGCTCAAAACTTGCATGATTATAATGAACATACAAAGAATCCATGATCCTTGTACAAATATTGAACCTTTTATGGAGAATACTTGATACATATATATTATTTTGAACCCATTCATAGTCATAATGGATCATTACCTCAAGCTGATCCACACACACACACACAGACACTTGGGAATTAACAAAGGATTAATGAACATGTCTTAAATCTACAAGAGAGTTTTAGAATAGTCTATAATTCCCCCAAAAGGATGTGATGGGAAAAAATTCCCATTCTCTTGACCAATGTGAGTTCTTAAGTGTAATTGTCCAAGTTACTCAATGAACTCTTACCTTTGGAAAGTATGTCCAGGAGTTGCCGGGGATATAAGAGTCGTTGGGTGTTTCTGGATTCGCGAAAAAAAATTATTGGAGACCCTTATTATGTAATATACCCAACATTAATGATTGTACAAAACTCAATTACATACAATAAATTATCAGGTGGAATACCTTCATCGTGAACAAAATGGTGAAACCAATATGAATATTTAGCCAAGGTGGTGGTGTTACCCCACATTAAGACTGTTTCACATCCAAAATGGAAGAATGCCAAACGAGATCATCAATTATGCATGTAGTCATGGGATTATACTTTGAGGAGTTTTTTTGTTTGTATTATTTAAAAATATTACAAGAACATTTCACTAGAACTCTCTTCAATCCAATAGTGCCTCACTATATTTTATAAACATGCACATCAGCTGCTGCATGTGCCAGGTCCTAAACTAAATAGGGGATGCCATATCCCACCCAATATAATCAACACTAGGTTTCAAATGCATTGGTATGAGAGTACCACCAAAAAAGTACTCTCCCAACCTTGGAGGTGACTCTATAGTCACTCCACTCTATAAAGCCCTGCCATCTGTCTTCCCAAATATAGACGGAAGTCTAGAACTAGACAAACCCAATAGCCATCTCAAACCATTTTCGGATCCTATCCCTAGAACATGATAATGAGTTCCTCCCTTAACTTAGGTAGGATAATAAATTCATCACCAAAATATTAATCCCAATATAATAGGGGTCCCACCTGAGATCCCCTATAAGAAATAATCTCTTTTGAAGCTGTACGGATTAGTATCCTCACAATGTAGAGGATATTTCCCCATGGACCATATCCAAAGTCAAACAAACCTAGGTCCCCAGGTCGTCTTTTGTAGGGTGATGTTTAAACAATTAGGAATATGCCACCATCCTTATTTCTACTAATGAATCCCACCAAGTAAATATGAAATCTACCTATGAGAATATATATATCCCTTCTCACTCTCATGAATAACATCTCGCTAATATGATGACAAATAATTAAATGAAAATCCCCAATCATAAATATGAAACCATACATTCAAATACAATAGAAAATTATATGAAGATAAAAATTATTTCTAATTCACATGAATCTCACAAATCAAATACAGTTGAAAAGTACAAACATAGGAATATTCTTTTTCATTCATATTAATTTCCCCATGAAAAAATGGAGGCAACCAACTATGAGTAGATGAGAATTTTTACGGATGCATATCAATCCCGTCATCCAAAATGGAGGTAACCAAATATGAGAAGATGTATATTCTTGGTAATGAATATCAAGCTATCTATGAAAATAGGAAGATAATTGGATAAATAATCTAGTGTATCCCAGTAGTAAATCTAGGGTAGATTCGTATCTTTCCCCCCACCCAAGAGGAGTGTCTGTACTTACTGGATGGAAATAGAGGATTGGAGCAGACACATATTCCTGCTCAAAAACTGGAATGGGTGTGTATTCTTATTCCCATCAAGGACATATCTCAACATGTATAAAAATTATGGATGGTCAGACATAAAACCCTATCCATATCCTAAAAACATTCCAATATGTAATAAGATCCACAGAAATAATAAGGATATAGTCCCAAAAACCCACCTCCTCAAGTGGGGTGACTCATACACAAAATGGGCTGGTCACTTAGGAGCATACGTGAATCCCTTCTTTCATCCAAGATGATCATCAACAATATTCCTTGATAAATGGACAATATGATTAAGAAAAAACCCGTTCCAATTGGGGGACACCAGTCCACTTAGGTAGCCGCTATAGGGTAGAAATATATCCATACTAAAACCCTGAAAGCTTATTAACATATCCCAATAACACTATGAGATCCACTTGAACAAGAACCCATATATGAAGTCCAACACTTACATAAAGTGGTCTCAGTCACCCAAAAAATATCACACAAAAATAAATCATGACAATGGAAACTAGAAAATGAAGAGATGATTCATAACCTTAATCTACTAGAATCTAGATTTGTTGAGGCCATCAAAACACCTATCACTAGTAGCCCATGTTCCCACCAACAGTTTAGAAAATTAAAGAAGTTACATTGGTAGTTTTAAAGTTCATATTTGTAACATTATTACCAGTAGCTCTGTAGGTCCTCCATAGAGCACATACCATAAAGGCTTCATTAATGGGCACAAGTCGATTGATCATGAGATACTATCTCTTGATGAGAATCAGAGAATCCCTCCCCATGGTCAAAATATCAAACAAAAAGAATGTCCACCGTTATTATCATCCACTCTGAATGTCCTCCCCCGTGTAAATGTTAAATAAATTCTCACTGTAGTTAGACATCAAGATATGATGGTAGTCCTTATAGAGACCTATTTTTTCCCTTATAATAATTTTAAATATTTATATATATATTTACAGAGCTAGGCGCTAATAAGGCGTACTATTCTAATGCACGGTGTGCTCAAAATTAATTTTATAAAAAAATATTACATATATTTTATATTACAAAAATAGAAATTCTTAATGAAAATGAGATAAATCATAAAAAAAGATAGGATTAGAAATCTGAGGCCAAGGTTGAGTCTATAATGTATTTTTTACACTAGGAGTGACATAAAATATATTGGTTTGGGGAATTTAGATATCTCTCCTATTAGTTGTATGTTCAGTAGATTAATTAATTAATTTAACCTAACAAGGTTTTACTATAAATAAATTATTATTTAAATATTCCCAGGGTTAGCCTCATAACCCAATAATTGTCAAGTGACATTTTTCCTCTACTTCTATTGGTGAATGGAATCCAATGATGATGAAATTATGGATCAGAGTAGATCAAGATGCAAAAAATGCAAATACTTCCTTCAATTATTGGGAAATGTTTTCTTCAATAAATAATGATCCAATATTAAGTTAGGATTAATAAATTTGTGTTTTATTACCTTTTTTATAAAATTAATCAATCAGATTCATCCTGTTTATGATCTGCGCCAATTACTAGACCTTTGTATGCTCCCAAGTACCAATTAATTTTTTTATTCAGTTGTTTTATAACCATGGATATCTGCAATCTTGATTATTGGCCAAGAACACATGATAATGATCAATTAAACGTTTAATGTGGTTCCTTTCTTTCCAATCACCTTGTATTTCTCACCAATTGGAAGTCATAGTCCCAGTTCAACATTGTGGGTGGTACCGAGCTCAATCAAACCCCCAAAATCATAGAGGATTCATGCATGAGGGATGAATCAATGAATAAAAGACAAATCATGGATATTTTTTGGTTTTGGATGATATTTTTTATGTTCAAAAATCAAATCATCGACGACAGAAGGATTTGGGGCATGTAGTGACTACGATGAAACCCCATGGTAAAAGAAATCAGATTTCTGACCACTAGATGGTCAGAAATGATGAATGATTCCTAGACCCACAAATCATGGGTGAAAAATATTCTAAAACAGGTGCGAAGTAGCTAGATTCAAAGAATGGATAGAATATCTAAGATTCCAAAATAATCCTCACTACATGCTATGTTGTTTGAAGAACACACGACATGTCAGGCCCAGGTGGTGAAAACTAGGGTTTTTGAAATTTATGAGGATCACACAGTGTGTTGTACCACTACATGATGTGTACCACATCTCTATGTAGATTATTTATGTAGAAGAGAATAAGGGAATGACCCCATGTGGGAGTACATATCTATGCACATGACCATGTGCTGAAGTGCACGAACACAGGATGGATACATGCACATGGACAAAAACACAGGCCGGACCCCGTGTAGCATGGGAACACTGTGTATATACCCTACGTACCATGTATTCCTACATGATTGGTGAGAAATGCAACTACAGGGACACACATAGGTGAAGTATCGGGGCCACACACCATGTGGTTCACCTCACACATCATTTACCCTCGTGGTTACTTTGAGGAAGCTTCAATATTTCATATATCCTTCATTTGGACTCAAATTATAACCCGTGAGTATCCTATCTTGAGTGTTTTTCCACATAGAACTTAATGGATCTCTCAGTTGTGTCTTTTTAGATATGATGTGAAATGTTCCTGGCTCATCAAATGTTAAGGCAATTCTTGATTATGGAAGTGATCAGGTGGGATCACTAGAGGTTTTTTATATAGTAGAACACCCTATCATCTTGGGCGTGGGTCCTCTATAGATACCTACCAAGTGGAACCCCCCATATTGAATAGAAAAAAATTCCTAGATGACCAGAGTGGAACAACCTATCTCAATAGGGTGTGGGTTCTCAACCTCTAGAGTGGAACCCCCATTAGCTTGGGCGTGAGTCCTCTACTTATCGAGTCAAACCCCTTTATCATAGAGGGTGCATGTCCTCGATGACCATAGTGGAACCCACTATCACAATAGAGTGTGGGTCCTCAAACTATATATTGGAACCCCCATCATCTTGGGAACACATCCTCTACCGTTCAAGTGGAACCCCCTATCAGATAGGTTTTAGGTCCTCATAACACTATAATGAGACCCCCCCTCCAGCTTGGGAGTGGGTCCTCTACTGGTACTTATAGAGTGGAAAACACCATTAACATAGGTGCAGGTCCACTATGGATAATTAAGAAGTGGAACGCCCATGAAAAATAGGGTATGAGTCATAGAATTAGTGTTTATAACCGTTAGTTGTGCGACAAAGTGGTGAGTCTTGGGCCTTTACACTGTTACCTTTGGGCAGACACATGAGATGCTAAGCATTGTTGATGGACTTCTAGAACTATTGGAGACTCTTTTAACTGGGATGAGATATTCGATTTAGATCCCATTACTCCTTTATTTGGGATTCATTCAACTGAGCACATATATATACACATATTTATCTATACCTTTGGATTTGGTTACACTCCTACAATGGGATACGAAGATGCACGAGGTATTCCATGTGATTTAGGTGTTTAGCTTCTCATTGTTAGACAAGTTTAATCTCCTTCTATATATGGAAAAGATTCAACATGTAGTTTATATACACACTGTGTTGAGCCCCTTGTGTTTGGATGGGGTTTCTTTTTCTCTTGGTTTGGGTAGAGAAGTTCCCTTTCATTGCATCATGCCTTTTATTTACTATCACAACTAAGAAATGGCTTATAACAATAGAAATGTTCTGACAGATAATATATCTATTGGTAAAAATGAGCAATTCCAATAGATAATAAATTTTATTGGTAAATATTTAAAGTACCAACACTTGTTTTTATAAACAGTTATTTCTATTGATATTGAACCTGCAACACCAAAAAATATTTTACCAACAATTAAATCTATTACTTTATCATATCAATGAAAATTGTTTTACCAACAAATGATTCTATTACTATTAATTGTTATTACCAACAAATTTTTTACCATTATAAAAATCTATTTCTATAAATTACCCTATAACAAAAAATATTTCACCAAAAAAATAATATATATATATATATATATATTATTTTCAATAAATGTTATAAATTATAAATATTTTAATAACATCCGAAATTCATATGTTTTCATTGATACATTATAAATTATAAATATTTTAATAAAATAATATAATCAAATGTATTCATTTATACGTTATATTTTTGTGATAATATATATATTATATGTTTGTTATCATATACATTAAATGTTTGTGATGATAAATGATTGTAATTTTTGGAAGATTGAATGTAGTAAATGATAAAAAAATAAATTCACTTATATATAATTTCATTATATACATATAATATAATTTTTTATTGAGAATATATATAAAATTTAAACTTTTTTCATTGTATATAAATTATATAAATCTATTACCTATTATCTATACTAAACTTGGCTTTCTTCCAGCTGACATGTCACCTTCTCATGGTTCCACGTCACCCAAAAACCACTAATTATATCTCCAAATCCACAAAAAAAACGCTGTATGCCGCCCCCCACTCGGGATTTTGTTCCACTTCTGCTAAGGTTCCCGCTACCCTCCGCTCCCCGACTCCCCTATCCCACTCTTCGAATCCCCTTTCCCACTCCCATTCCCGACCATCCTCTCCAGTCCCACCACTTCTTCTGAATTCTCCACCTCCATCTCCTCTGCCCACGCCGCCACCAATCTTCCCTCCCTATTTGGGTTCCCACAGTAAGCTTCTTGATTCTCCTATGACTACCGATTTTCCTTTATTCTTATTAGGGTTCCCGAATATCCTCTCCTTCCTCCCTGAATTGCCTCTCTAACCACACCTCTTCCTCCACCTCTTCCTTCGATATTCTTTATCCTTGATTTCCCTCTTCTCTAGCTCTTTCCATCCTCGACCCCCCCTTTCTGCACCACCAAACTCCCCGAATCCCTCCTTCACCCCTCTTGACACTGCCTCACTCCCCGCCCCCTTCTTCAACCCCCCTCTCCTTCTACGTACCACTTTACATCGAACCACTCCTACCCTTACTGGATGAAAAGAATATGACTCCATATCTCTGCAACAAGTATATTATCATAATGTTGTAGAAAATTTCAACCTTATATCCATCATGATTTATTTGTAGTAGAACATGATTTACTGATACATTCATAATATACAACTCTTATTCGGAACGATCAGTGTTATGATTTGTGTTAAATTTTTATTTTGAAACTGTGTAGTTTATCTTCCTACTAGGTTCTATGGAGTTTTTGAAATCGGTGCTGGTGTTCATAGATATAGAGGATTCACTTACCATTGTAGCAACTTCAATTCCTAACATAGTCACGACGGAAGAAACAGATCGAATTCAATATAGAGATGATGTTTTCATAATACTAGATTCTTCGCTCGGTGATTTTCTCTTCTTTCATTTATAGATTTCATGGATTTCAACTGGTATATCTTGTGATTATTTTTGAAATTAAAAATAGTTATGTAATGTCCATGCATGATCTTTGACATGATTACTCTACTATGAAGCTGATTTTTTTAATAATAAAATTTGGAATTGTTTTAATTATCAACCAGAGAAAATTTAATATGAAATTGGATTTGTTATAAAAAAATCATTCCCATTTTATTCATGTGATTTAAATTTTGAGTTTTTATATTAGTTATGTTTAATTCAAAGTTTTTTGGTTTGTTCTTTAAATTTATAGTTCTATAATTCATTTGTTTCATTACTATGTTTCATTATATTTTGTAGTATATTTTTCCTCCACCTCTACTTTCTCCACCTATGCTAGCTCCACCTCTGTTTGCTTTAACTCGGTTGCCCTCAGATTTCAGTCAAATGATAAGATTTCTAAATTTCAGAATTTTAAACACTTACCTCCCATTTCCATCATCTAGGGAATGATTGAACCTGTTCCATATCTCATTGCTTCTATAATTTACCTTTGTTGGGATTTTTGTGTTTTTATTTTTTCCTTTGTCTAGGATCGTATCATTATTGCATGTGTTTTAGATCCTTGATTTAATTGATATATTGTTTAGGGAAATGGGTTTGGTGTGATGGAGGTTAAAACATTATAGAACCCTCATTATGAGGGACACCTGATGCATTTTTAATTTAAATATTGGATTGTGCTTTATTTACAATTAGCTACTCATGCCCCTTGATCACATTTCTAGAATGTGATGTGGTTTCATGTTTGGTTGTTTATTGTTTTCTCTGTAGGGGTATAATATTTGGATTAGCTAATGAAGCTTCATCTACCAATATCACTAGCATTGTGATATAATTTTATTTTCAAGAATAAAATTTATATGTTTAATTTTTTGCATCAATAAACTAGTTGGTATTGTTATCATTTCGTTAATTTGATTTATGATTTCAGGTCAAGCATCATTATAATGAATACCGACAATGATTTTTAAATCTTTTTTAGAGAATGGTAGGGTGGAAAAAATTGTATACAAGGTGTGTAACTCGAGCATATTTTAATTTTCAATTTATATTCATAGTAATTTAATCCATAAAAATCATTAAAATTGTCAAAAATTTTAGGGATCTTATTCTCTGATAGAGGTTAAAGAATTATAGAACCCACTTTTTGAGTGACAGGTGATGTATTTTTCATTTTAGGATTGGAACGTTAATTTTTTAGAATTAGATACTCAATCTCCATTTTCACATTTTCATAATATGACGTGGTTTCATGTTTGGTTGTATAATGTTTTCAATGTAGGGGTGAAATCTCTAGTTTAGGTGATGTTTCTTCTTCTTCCAACATTAATGGCATTGAAAAGTGTCAAATTGTGATAAATTTTTATTTGAAAGATTAAAATTATTTTCTTCAAACTTGTCATTAAGGAACCACATGGTATTGTCATCATTTCATTAATTTAATTTATGCTTTCAGGTCAAGCATCATTGGAAATAATATTGACAATGGTATTGAAATGTGCATTACAAAAGGGGTTGGTGGGGATAATTTTATAAAAGGTTTGTAGTTTTACTACTTCTCAATTATCAATTAATATTTATTATAATTTTATCCATATTAGACATTAAAATTGTCATAATTCTCTTAGATTCATTTATTATTTTATTTTTTTCAATTTTTATTTAATTTATTTCATTTATGAAATATTTAATTTGCTTGTTTAATTCTTCAAATTATTAATTTATATATATTATTTTTCAATTAGCTAAAAATTTTCTTATGTGGTTTTCATGTTTTTTTTGTTTGTAACTTTTTATTTTTATATAAAATATTATTTTGTGCCCTATGTTAATTTTTTATTTCTTATTTCATTAAACACATAGGTCAATAACCCAATTATTTCAGTAAAATGTGTGTATTCATTGGTTATAAACTCTATATTTAAATATTCATTGTTTTAATGATGTCACTTCGACATTCTATTCGAAAAACACATCAAGATGTGCCCAGAAATCATAATTCTGTACCTATTTTTGCTGCATCTTCAGGTTAGGTCACTTATTTTGATTGTATATTTATTACTTTGGGTTCGCACTATTATATGGGTTGATTTCAAACAATTTAAATCATGATAGGATATCAGAGTTCATTTTATTTCAAGTACATGAAGCATCTGACATTTAAAATATTATATATTTTCAAGAAAAAAGAATAAATGATGCCTGCATGTTAGGGGGTTCATCACCATATCTGTGTACAGAGATTGACTGCCCAAAAAGTGTATATATTAATATATATGTACATATATTGTTTAATGTCTATGTACAAATATTAAACTGTATTTCATATATTTACATAATATCTATATATAGATTAATATAGTAGGGATGTTGGAAATGAAAAGCATATATTTATAGATAATATATGGTTCCAAATTTCCTAACCAATGTAAGAATTCAGTTACTAGAGTAGTAGTGTGGATGAACCACTATTAGAAAGGAATCATTGTAGTTAGGGTTCTCCCTATATTTTATAGTGTTTTCTTTCTGGAGGTGGATTCATTAGAGGAGTAGGAGATGTTACATGATTAAGAATAGGTACTATATGTGTTCAACCAGTAATAATGTATTATATATATTCTCACTTATAAACTGAATTCTCTTTTAGTGTGGTTTTACTATAGGGAAATATAGGTTCTATTTGTGTTCAACCATCAATAATGTGTTCATGGCTCTTTCCATGCAAGGATCAGGAAATTCTGAATCAGATTGTAGTTGCAACTGGTCTTGTAGTCAGAGCCACCGCAATTCGGTACACATTTGATTCATGTATAGGTGTAATTTTACAAATAAAATTTTCCATCATATTGCATAGAATCTGGGATAAATCTATTTCAAATTGGTGATTTTTCTAATTAGATTCTTCTTCACCCCATCTTTAATAGAGGTCTGTAGACAACCAATATGGGTTCGATGCAATGACAACTACAGTGAAGATCCAAGGATTGTTCAATAGATGAATGATATTATAACAGCTTTACATGGAGACATTCCATCCAATTACCCCCAAAACTTTCCTTATTTGGATGGACTGAATTCTCATTGCACACTAATTTATTAAACAGGTTGTAATTTTTTAATAGAAATTATTTTGTTGTTTTTTTAAATATACTATATATATCCTTAAATAATCATATGTTACATATGTAGTAACATAATTTGTAACATTTCTCACACATTATTGTGGAATGTAAGAAAATATTTCTCCAAAATTGAGTTATTCCTATTGGCTAGAAGATACACTCTGTAGAGGGAGGTTCTATGGAAATCTTTGAAGGGATATTAATCAAAAAACGAGAATGAATAATGTTATAGAAGTAAAATCCACTGAAAGGTATACATATTGGTTATTTATTTAATATACATCATGGTTTTGGGTTTCATGCATGGTGTTATTAGGATTTTTGGATTCTTATAGTTTCCTATAAGATAAATTAGTGTCTTTTGGGCATTTAAACTCCCTTAGTGGTAAAAAACCTCTATCATGTTCTTGGTTCACAAGTTCATGTTCTAAAATTAAGAAATTGCATGAATCATTCATGATATAGAAAAATAGAGCACCACATTTTATAAGAGATGGTTCAAATTGTTAAATATGACTAGAAGATGAAATAGTTAGTATTATGACATTATGATAGGTGATTAATTAATATTACATGGTCTAACCACATAACACACATAATATTAACCTACTATTAATGTCACAGAAGTGTCATGGAAAACATTTCCACTATAATAGTTTAAAGCACTGGGTAAAACTATTTTTTACCAGTACATACTAACTCTTATTTTTATTTACAGTGAGTTGTCATTCAATTTTATTGGACTGCTTTTTGGGTATCCTAATTACTCTAATGGACTTTTCTCCTAGGTTATAGTACCTTACCAGGATTAGGTCTGAAATAGAATAAGTGATGGGCACGAAACAAAAAACTATTTCCTATTCATAAGGATCCTAATATTTGCATTAATAAGGGTTCCAAAGGTAAATATATATATTTTTTAATTTTATTTCATGTTCCTATCTTCATGATATATTTTCTGTTTAATTGATCACCCACATTACAAGTTTATATATTACCTCAACTACCTTACCTTATGATTCTAAAAAAAAAACAACCAATTCAAATATGGGAAAGGACAACCATATACATGCATAACTGATGACTGAATCAAATATTTTAGGAATATAAAATATTAAATAATATCCATGTATGGTTTATATCCTCCATATATGGTGACATAGTTAACCGAACAGTTGTATTTGAATAAATAAAGTGTTCTGGAAAACTTGTCCACTACTACAGTTTCAAGCACTGGGTGAAACTATTTTGTATCAGTACATACCAACTCTTATTTTTATTTACAACGAGCTGTCATTTAGATTTTTGGACTGATTTTTGGGTATCCTAATTACTCTAAGGGACATTTCTCTTAGGTTGCAGTACCGTACAAGGATCGGGTCCGTAACTGAATAAGGGATGGACATGAAACAAAAATATTTCAAGTTATGAAGGATCCTAATATTGGTAGTTATAACAGTTCCAGCTTCGGTAGTTAAGGTGCTAAAGAATTGTGACAGAGCTACATTTTAAAAACTATTATATAGATAATATAAAAAAAGAACCCATTTTAACTGTTAGGACACATGTTTTTGCAATGAAAACAAGCTCTAATAATAGTTTATACTTTAAAATATGCTCTTTTTAACTATTTTTTTAATCATAGCTTCTTCCATGGACATTATTATTATTGAATATCTTATCTTATTAGTGCAGATATAGAAGACACGCCTTCCAATAATAAAGAAACTTTCATGAAGAGTAGGATGGAAAGAGTATTATTTCTATCCATAGGTATGTATATTATTATTTTTTTAATTTTATTTCATGTTTTTTTCTTCATGATATATTTTCTGTTTAATTGATCACCCACATTACAGATTTACCTATTACCTCAACTACCTTACCTTCTAATTCTCAAAACCAAACCTCCAATTGAAATATGGGAAAGGACAGCCATGTACTTTTAGAACTGATGACCGAATCAAATATTTTATGAAAATAGAATATTAAAGAATATACAATTATGGTTTATATCATCCATATATGGTGAAATAGTTAACCGAACAGTCTAATTTGAATAAACACATTATCCTTGAAAACTTGTCCCCTTCTATACTTCTATGCACTGGGTAAAACTCTTGTGTATTAGTACATAATAACTCTTATTTGTATTTATAGTGAGTTGTCACTTGGTTTCTTTGGACTGCTCTTTGGTTATCCTAATTAATCTAATGGACTTTTCTTCCAGGTTGGAGTACCTTACCAGGATCGGGTCTACAACTGAATAAGTGATGGGTGCGAAACAAAAAACTATTTCCTATTCAGAAGGATCCTAATATTGGCAGTTAGAAGGGTTCCTGCTTTAGAAGTTAACGTGCCAAAAAATGTGATGGAGATACATTTTTAAAAATAGTATACACATACTCTATAGACATAACCCATTTTAACTGTTAGGAGCCATGTTTTTGCGATGAAAACCACCTCAAATAGTAGGTTACACTTTAAAATATTATATTTTTTAATTATTGTTTTTTAATATTAGGTTTTTCACTGGAAACTATTATTATTGAATATCTTATCATATGAGTGCAGTTATGGAAGAAACACCTTCCAACAATAAATAAACCTTCATGAAGAGTCAGCTGGAAAGAGTATTCTTTCCATCTATAGGTATGTATATTATTTTTTTTATTTTTATTTCATGTTCTTGTATTCAAGATATATTTTATATTTAATTGATCATGTACATTATAGGTTTACCTCTTAACTCAACCACCTTACCTTCTGGTTCTCAAAACCAAAATTCTTAATTCAAATATCGGGAAGGATAGCCATATACATGCAAAATTGATGACAAGTCTTATCTATATCATGTAGATAAGGTTGTGTTCTTACTGTACATCTTTATTTTAATGATAAAGTAATAAAATTATTTAATATTATTATTTTATTATCCATTGTAGACTCAAATGATTCACATTATTTCACTTTTATCTTAATATATTTTCTAATTAAATATATGATGAATTTTATGTATAATAATAGGTTTCAAGTTGGATTTCACCCTTTTAAAAAATCACCTTCAATAAGAGTATTCATGATGGATGTCACCACATATCAGGAATGGTGTTTTTGTAAAAATTTGTAATCATTATTCTATTTCCTTTCCATTCATTCATTATTTGTTGTTGAATGCCAAAGCAATGTTTTTGGAATATGTATGGACTTATGTTTGTGCATATTCTATATGCACATATAATTTATAAAACTTCAATTTTATATATAATAGTGATATTATCTCTCATGCTCTATCAAGATGCAATTTGTTTTCATATATTTTTTTATTCAATTTCATTTTTTGAGGTCTTCTGAAGTGGTTGAATGCTCTGATTACCCTAGATTTGTCTCTATTCATGTGGGGTTTAAAACCCACAATCCAGTTTCCATTATTTATTTCTTGACATTTTTTTTCAAATTTAAACTACGTATCTCTTATGTAAATACCTTCAGGAGTTCATGAGGATGTGATTGGAAGGAAATTGGAATATGTATATGGTTTTATTGATAGATAAAAATGTATTATTTATATGGTTTGAGCTACTGGGAAGGGATGGGAAGACAAGATGATTAGATGGGAGGGGAGGGGAGGACATGGGTAGGGGGGAGGAGGAGGGGGGAGGAAAGGGTTGGAGGAAAAACTGGATAGTGGGTAGGGGAGGGGCTGGGTAGGTTGGAGGGGAGGGGAGGGGAGGGGAATATGAGTGTAAGGGGGAGGGGCTTGGTGGGGGAAGAGGTTGGGTAGGGGGGAGTAGTGAAGGAAGGGGATGGGCAGGGGGAGGCTGAGGTGGGAGGGGGAGGTGTTGTGATAGGGTGGGAGACAACCAGAGGAGGGGGAGGGGAAGGGTAGAGCTGGGTAGGGGGTAAAAGGAGGTGCTAGGAAATTGGGGGGGGGGGGGGACAAGCTGGGCAGGGTGGCGGGTGGGGGGGGGGTGCTGGGTAGGGGAGAGAGGAGGAGGGGGGAGGAGGAGGGGGGAATAAAGGGTCGAATGAGATTTTGGTTAGTGGGAAGGGGAGGGTAGGGGAGGGGTTGGGTAGGTTGGAGGGGAGGATGAGGGTAGGGGGAGGGGGAAGAGGTTGGTCAGGGGGGAGTGGTGAGGGAAGGGGCTGGGTAGGGGAGGCTAGGGCAGGAGGGGGATCTCTTGTGATTGGGTTGGAGACATGTAGAGGAGGGGGGGGGGGGGGTAGAGCTAGGTAGGGGGTAGGAGGAGGTGCTGGAAAAATTGGGGGGGGGGGTGAAAAGCTGGACATATTAACCAGTTTTTCTATTTCAATTAGTACTTATTTTTCTATTATTTCAATTAGTAGTGATTCTTAATTTTCATATTAATAATTTTTTTCACTGAATTTTTATCAAGCTTCTTTTCATAGATGAATACTTTAAACAAATAAGCCATTTTTTTATGACATGTTTTTTTTTCACTTCACTACATTACCCTATTTTTTTTCATAGTAATATGTCTTATTTACTCACATTAATGTCTAATTATATATTTCATGGATCAATATAACTATCAACAAACATGAAAAACCGCTAATCTACATCAATGATACATGGTAGTACTGGGAGGCTGTTGACTGCACATTATGATGACATGAATTGTAATATGATCTGCAGACCTGCTGTTGTTGAAAATCATGGTTCCTGTAATTGTTTTCAAACATGTATCTTCTAAAATGTTTATTTATGTTCTCTTATCATGGTTAAATAACAATCCATTGTTCTATTTCACAGGTGAAAGGAAAATGAAAACTAATGTTTGTTTCCAATTTCATGTTCTATTACTATGATTCTGTTTCACTGTTTACCTATTACAAGTATGTAGAAATTAGACTTTCATACTTCATTTATATGAATAGATTTATAATTTCAATACATGATTTATTAATTTCCATTGATCACTTTTCATATTTCTAATTCATTTTTTAGTTCATATTTCATTTATGACGCGGTGCAGATGCACGAGTGATGTACTAGTATATTATACATCAAGATGATAAATGATTTTCCCACTTTATTAAATTGAGGAGAAGTTTTCATCATGAATGTGTAGATCTACCGCCATCTATACATTTTCACCATGTACCGCCACCACAAACACATTCACTGTGTGCCGCCATCCACCATATCCTCCGCAGATAGTCCACTCGCCATCACCGTAGCCAAGACCACTGTGCACCGTAGCCTTCGCTGAACCCGGCCACCGCCTCTCACATTTCTATCTATATTGCGTGCCCCAGCTAGGAGGAACCTCATTCGTGTGCCTCACAGCTCCTTCGGCCATGGTATCTGGCCATCTATCCTTTTGATTTCTCACATGGTATACTCTGGTTAGCATTCCCTCTCCTCTGATATCTTATTATTCTCTTTTCATTATGATTTCCCTCTCTTTCTTGTGGTGCGCATGACCCGTCCAAACCCTAAACCATTTTGGGGTGTTATATTTGTTTATTATTTATGGTTAAGGTTCATGAACCCAGATTATGGACCATTTGAGTAGTGATTGTATAAGAAGTTTTAGGGCAGTGTATAATGCTTGGCAATTTATGTGTTTGGTTAAATTTTATTTGTTGATTTGGTGCATGGAATGCCTAAATGTTGTGTTTTTTATTGACTAATGAATGATTCTCATTCCACTGTTTCATCACAATGTTAATAGTTTCTCTCTTATACAGGCCACCGGGAGTGGCATGACCTTTTCTCCCACAAGGCGTTCTCCCCCTTTTTCCCAAGCATGTATTTTTGGTCACTTCTCAATTCCCTCAGCATCCTAGTGGATCTTTTGACTGCCTTCGTGGGTAATGCTGCATCCCAAAACAAAAACATCTGTAAAGTCTCTTACTTTTATAATAATTGTTCTTGGATGAGGTTCCATAACCAATGTGGGAGTCAATTTGGCAGAGGGACTGTTCATCTCAAGGTTACGAATATGTCTTTATTTGATTTCTTCTCTTGTAACTAGCTGATCTGGGTGTGGTTCTTTAATATTTCTTGATTATTCAGGTTATTTGTGATTTTCTTACATGGAATTGTATGTAACTATTATCCACTAAATGGTAAAGTTTGGTGTTTTGGCATTGATTTTGTGTATTTTACATGAATCATAACTTTTCATCACTGTGTTTATGTATATTTTATTGCCCTACACCTTGAATTCTAATAACGAGACTTGAACCAAGCATGTAAATCATCTGTGTTCATTTGTTCATGGATTATTAGTTTACATTGTAAAATATAAGGCCCTGTTATTCACATTTCAAGTCAAGTAAAATGATTTTTAATAGGGTAATAATATTCCTTTTTTATTATGGGAGTGTCAAACTGTCTTCTTTTATATTTTTTTTCATATCAATGATCAAATCAATATCCTAGACCTGTCCCATTTCACCTTGGACCTTTATTTGGGTTTGGATAATCCAGATCAATCAAGACAAGATCTTATAGAAAAATATCCTCAACTAGCCATTTAATATGATTTAATCCCAAAAAATTCGAGCATGGCACCTCTGGTTAGGCAGGGATTGTTCCTTACCAAAGGACCTAATTCTCGGTGGTAAATTGTTAAATTTTTGAGGTTTTATGTCTTTGAAGAATAGAATATTTGTTGAATATAATATCTACATGTTATTCTATTCACATTTCAATCCTTCATAGGCTCAAATATATAATGATACATGAACCTTATACTTGTAACTCAAGACGTAATGCTGTGAAAGGACATTTATTTCTCATTTATGGGAAGCAGGTCTGTGTAAAACAAATTTTGGTACAATCTATCCTGTATCTTGTATACTTAAACCTATTCCCTTGCACCCAGGCCTAGTTGAATGTATCTAAATTTTATGTCATTGATCACATTTCTCTCAACTTCTCACATGATTTTTGACTTGGGACTCTTATAGTAGTTATCAATTCTAATGATCAAGCTAAAAAACAAGTCATGTTAGTTATATTTCTGAAAAAACAACTTAAATTTCTGGATAAATACACTTAATTAAGTTGAACAAATGCAGGAGCATTGTGTTCAGTAAGTGAGTGTCTGTTCAATAAGGTTAAGTTTGTGCACTAGAAAACTCTTGATGTGTTTTAGTAAATGAAATTAGTTTCATCCATGGGAGAGTGTAGAAGAACAATGGAAATCTTTATGTGTTTTCTTTATGAAACATTTTTTTCACAAGAATGCTTATGTTTTAATAAGAAAGTTAACTCTAGTGAGATTGTGC
Source organism: Viscum album (assembly GCA_963277665.1). Classification (NCBI taxonomy): domain Eukaryota; kingdom Viridiplantae; phylum Streptophyta; class Magnoliopsida; order Santalales; family Viscaceae; genus Viscum; species Viscum album. The sequence continues at coordinate 157,640,763 of OY728141.1, read as the reverse complement.
ACTAGGAAAATCTTGTTGTGTTTCAGTAAGGGAAAGTAGTTTCATACATGGAGAGTGTGTATAGTAAGGGAGACATTGTGAACTAGAACACTCATGATGTGTTTCAGTATGATAAATCATTTTCATCCATGAAGAGTTTTCTAGATCCATTTCAACTTGATGTGTTTTGGATGTTTCATCCATGACACTGTTATGTTTCATCCAAGTAAATGTTGTGTTTTCATGAGCGTGTGCCCTAGTACACATATGGAGTGTGTGTGGAGAAAGGGAGTGTGTTTTTCTTCAGTAACAACACTCATATAATGTTCTTGTGCAGACACTCTTCCCTTTTTCACACACTCCATGTGCACTAGAACGCTCATTCTCATTACAACATTGAACACACACTCCCTTAATTAAATGTCATTTCCCTTACTGATACCGATTTACCATACTGCACACACTCTCGGTGAGGGTTCTAGTGTGATTGTTTTTTTTAAAGTTAACCCACAATGTTTCTCCTCTCTAAAACTATTTAATTTTTATTTTTCAACTGTATTTTTAGTGTTGAATGCTTATTATTTTGTCTTATAAATTAATTGAGTTGTAATATTATAATTCTATTTTATGACAGTCTTGATGAACAATTTTTTGAAATCTACGGATTTCCATGTTATCCATGTTTGTTCACTACTATTTTTGGAAAACCTTATTTAAAAATTTTAGGATAGTATTGTTATCCATGCATGTTAACATCTTAAGATTTTGTAGATTAATGACTAATGAAGATGGTTCTCTTCATCTATGTTGAGGAAGCTGCTTGCAACTATTATTTTCAGTGGTTTGGATGCCAAGTTGATGTGTGGAGTTTACCTAAGGCCAAATGAGTTACTGGTGCAATGTTTTCTCACTAATTTAAGTAGTTTTTATGTTATACTAATCTAGATTAGGGCTGATTTAGTTGGACAGAAAATTGGATAGTAAATTCTATCTAAGAATTTTATAAACTAACCCAAACTGTGAGATCAAACCGTACTGTGAGAAATTTTAGTTTTTTCTTCTATGATATTATTTTACTTCATTGATTAATTATTCTATGCTATGATGAATTATTTTACTTCTTCCTCATTTGAGGTGTTGTTCTATCATAACTAGACTGAAGTGTCATTGGATTAATGTCTTGTTTCATTCATGTTTTTCATTTCAAATCATTTCTGAAATGAATCTATTTATGGATTAGGAAGTATCAATGGAAGAATATCCGAACCTATTTATCATTTTAGAAAACTATTTTACTGTTTACATAAGTTAACAGATTATGTAGATGAATAAACATATGCTTTATCACCAATCATATGATAGTATGATTATTGTAATGATGTCTCTGGGATGTCATATTTGTTTTTTTCTCTCATTTCATGTGTACCAACTCATCCCCATTTCTATCCATAGTTTCCTATATAAAAAAATTTCAATGGAATGATTTGGCATTACTTCTGTTTATTGATGGGTCTCTCATCATGGTTTAAATCATAAAGGTAATATAATCATATGATATGATGCCTATTTAATTTTTGATTCTAGGATTTCTATGATTGTCCTCTTCTTATTCTATTATTTTTTGGTAGGTTAGCATGTGGTGATAAACACAGGTGAATACTTCTAAGGAATAAAAGGAAACTCATAGAAAATGGGTAGCTGAATAGTGATTTTGGATCTTTATGTACTGTATTTTATTCTTTCATACATGTTTTGTTTTGGGTGTTTAGGTTTTTTCATGTTTATTCATTTTCTTGGTTCTGTTATGATAGATTTATCATCTAGAACCTTGATACGATGAATAAAAAATTCCCATTCTATGAAGATAAATTTTTTATATTTTTATTTATTTCTATTTTGGATTCAATTGTTTTTTGTATTTTAATTTATTTCTGGGTGTCCTCTTTGGTTTTGTGGTGTATATCTTAAAGATCGAGGGAGGTGATGTCAAATAAAGGTTTGTCATTGACATTGCTAACACTTTAACTGTATCTTGAATCTCATCATCTCTGCTAAATAAATGGCTTAAAATTTTAGAGGACCTTTCGAGTTTTGGTACAAGGTGAAGGGATGTGTGTTTTTTGTTTTTTCAATTACATATGGATGTTTACCTTTGTGATTCCTCTATTTTTTTAAATGAAAATAGTGAAATTTGTCTCCTGGTTAGGTGACTTTATTTTTCTGAGTTTTCATTCCTTGTAGATTATTTATTTATACACTAATTTTTTTGGTTTCAATTCATGTAGATATATTTCCCTGATTTATTGGTATGTTTTTTTTATTGTGTGGTGTAGATATTAGGGTTTAAGGGTGTGGAATAATGAACAAAGGTTTCTTAATGGTACCATAGTTGACTTGGTTTGTTTCTTCTAGTGATCTACTTGCAGGTGATGAATGATCATCCGTAGAAGTAACTATTTTTCTTTCATAATGGGAGCTGTAGGATTGTAGTCAAGAGATGAAAGTTCCAAAGGATTATAGTCAAGAGATGAAATGGGTGGTGGGGATGCGGCGGTGGCAACTACATAGGTAGATCTTGGGTTTTTTCATTTATAATTTTCAGGTATCAATCAACTTCAATGATGTATTGACTCATTTTGTATTAAATTCAATTATTAATATAATTAATCTATTTCTAAGTTTGAACATGTGTGAAAATGGTCTTCTGATTTATAATTAAAACATGTGTATTATATATGATAAATTAATATAATATAAAATATTAGAAATAAATATTGAAATACCCCAACATAATACCTTATATAAAATGGAAATTACCAATATATATTAATTAATGGTATTGGTTATAAAAGATGATAATAATATTACCAATAGAGAAATTTTTCATAAAAATATGTTGCTAAGCATGTTAAGAAACCAATTTATTATCTTTTGGTATTATTATAATTACAATAGAACTATATTATCTTTCGTAATAAGATTTAGTGATAGAGTTTTTACCAATAGTTTAGTGACATCCCAATTTTTATTGGAAAAACATTTTACCAAAAGAAAATATACTTTTACCAATAGATATACCTGTGTTGGAAAAAGATAATTATTTTGTAGTGTGTCTACAGTATTTCTATTCTTGTTGTATATCTTACTACTCCCCCTTTAGTTTTAGGGTGTCTTATTGGGTAAGAATATACTCACCCCTACATGGGAATTTCTGTAGCAACTCGGGTTTTTGGCCTTGTCAGACTTTGGAATATTTCTACGAATAATTCCAGAGCTAGGCGCGAGGACGGCGTGCGATTCCGAGGCCCGGTGTACCCGGAATTAATTTTATAAAAATATTAAGTATTTTTATACTATGCACGTGGCGGGGGTGTGATATCTCCTAAACGGTAGCTAAGAATGGGAATCTGAGGGCACAGTTGCGTCCGGAACGTGCCGTTTACCCTAGGCATGGTGTAATCATTGCAGGCGCGGGCCTGCGGTGAGAAACGCCACCAGAGGCGTTTCCGTAATTAAGTGGCAAGTTTGTGTGCGAGCGTCGGCTCAAATAACTTCTGAACGGAGTCTCGGATGGAAAATATGAGACCGCCGTTGCATTCAGAACGACGCGTTTACCCTAGGGGTGACCTTACTTTTGTTCGCATCGGGCGTCGGGTCCGAGGCGGGTTTGGCGCCGACGGGCCGCTGATATAAATATCAGCGCCCCCCCCCCCCTTTTATCGTTCTTCGTCGTTCTTCACCGTTCTTCGCCGCCACTCCTCCGAATCGAGCAAACGAAGCGCCCACGAGCTAAGAATTCGACGACGGACGTTCCAGGAGTGCGCAGCGGAAGCTCGGGAGCGCGGATCTGAGGCAGAACGTCGGCGTTTCGCCCGCGAGGTAGGCGGTTTTGAGTTTTAACCCCCGATCCCGTTTTGCGGCGTTTTTCTGCAAATTGAAGCCGTAGCAGTGTAGATCGGGTCCCGAGGGTCGCGTAGACGCCTCCGGATCGCAAAACGGACCACCGGGGTGCCCCCGGCGGTCCGCGGAAGATCCGCCGGCGCGGCACCGGCGCGGCGGCGCCGACGGATTCCGGCGGCCCGCGGCGGAGCCGTGGTGGCCGGACGCCCAGCGCGGCGGAGCGCCGCCGGCCAGGGCGGGCCGGCCGCGGCGGCCGGTCCGGCCAGTTTTTGCATACGGGGGTCTTTAAACCCCCGTATCTTGTACTCCGGGAGTCGGATTCGCGCGCCGTTTGCAGCGACGTGACCCTAACGACGAGGCGAACCCTCCGGTGTGGGTTCTAGGGTTTAAAGGTTTGGGATCGTGGCCCGGGAGCTAGAAACGTCGTATAAAATAATATTATTTTATTATTTTACGACTTCGGGCCGTTGTAACTTCTACCCAGAGCGTCCGTTTGACGTGCCGTTAGTGGCGTTGGGACCCTGATGGTATGAAGGACTTTTTGAGATGGTTTCCGGGTGTTTGGACTGCGAACGGGGTGCGGGCCCCACGAGGCCGGGTTTTGGCGTTTGCGGGGAAACGCAGCTTTTACACCAGGAGTCCGATTTTGGCGGATGAATAGTCGATCCTGTGTGTTTTTCTGAGAGGATCGCAATGGCGCAATCCGCTCGACGAGTTTCGGAATCCAGGCGTGGGCCCCACCCGAGCCGGCCTTCGGTGAATTGTACCTTTTTCACCGGGTGTCCGTTTTGGGCGAGCGAGTAGTCGATTCCGCTTGTTTTTCCGAGGGGATCGCCGTGGTGTGATCCGCCCGATGGGTTTCGGGATCGTTGTGTGGGCCCCGCACGAGCTAGCTACGGTGAATAGTGTCGTTTTCACCGGTGCTCTGTTTCGGGCAAGTAAACAGCCTATCCTGCGTGTTTTTCCGCGTGGAACGCGATGGTGGCCTCGGTTTTGGCTTCGGAGGTGCGCAGTGTGGCTTTGGGGCGAGTCGCTCGGGTTAGCGATGTTTGGCCCAGCAGTGGTTGAGGGTTCTCCCTTGGTTCGTTCCTACGAGGGTTCGTGTGGTATCACAACCTTCGTATGGGTTTGTGATCCTCTCGATGGGATGTTTAAACTGTTACAGTTGTGGTATCCCTCCGGTGGGCCCGGAGTGGATCCTCTAGCATCTTTACCCTAGATCGGGTTCTTAGTATCGCTGTGACCGCTTATTCACGGGCAGCGATCCCCTATCTAGCAGGTTAACCCCGTAGGGTTTGTGGCATCATCGGGAATATGATCCCCTACGCGGTGGGTCGTGCATATTAGGGTTGTGGCATCGTCGGGTTTACGATCCCCTACTCAGCATGATGTTTATAGTAGGGTTGCGGCATCGTTGGTTATACGATCCCCTACTCAGCGCTTGGTGTCGGTAGGGTTGCAGTATCGTTGGTTATGCGATCCCCTACTCAGCGCGTGGTTTCGGTAGGGTTGCGGCATCGTCAGTTCGATCCCCTACATCGCGAGTTATACCAGATAGGGTTCCGGTATCGTCGTGACCATCTTTATATGGATGATGATCCTCTATCTGAGTGTGGAGCTTCTGTCGAGCGCCAGATCGGGTTGTGGCATCCCCTAGCGGATCCTGGGTGTGATCCCCTATCTGTGAGAACTACGTATGCGAGATCGGGTTGTGGTATCCCCCAGCGGACCCTGGGAGTGATCCCCTATCTGTGAGCTATGTATACCGGAGTGGGTCTGGGTATCCCCTAGCGGACCCTAGCGGCGATCCCCTATCCGAGGAGTTTGGTGGTTATGGTGTTTCAGTGATGTTTCCTCAGTGATGTTATCCGACGAGCGTGGTCTCTCGGGTAAGCGTCTGAGATGTTTGTTTGGGACCCGATGGAGTGTATATCACGGATGAGTGTCATCTGGTATGACAGTGTTCGTGGTGTACTCTCCTTGTTGTGGCAGTTGCTGGTGATGAGGTCGGTACCTCTTGTGGCTTTGTGGCGTGAGCCGTGTAAATATGGATTGTTCAAGGTGTATGTATGGGCATACACCTGAGCTGAGCTGAGCTGACTAGTTGTGTTTAGCCGAGGATGGTCACGAGATGGAGTTTTTCTCTCGTCTGGGTTCCCTCTGGCTGGGTGAGCGGACTGTTGCCTTTCAGTTGCTCCCTTGGGTTTTGGGTTTTATGGGTGCCTACTGAGTTTGTTTATACTCACCCCTGCACGGGCTTTGCCCGCACATGTTTGTGTCTTGTGCAGACCACAGGCCTTTTGACGGAGTCCCAGGAGGACCCGGAGCAGGCGGAGCTTTGTGAGCGAGTTGACCGGGGTGTTTACCGGAGCTATGCCGAGCGAGCTTTCCGGCGGGTGTTTGTGGCAGCGTTCCCCTTCTTCAGAGCAGGTTGGACGCGCTTTGTAGTTTTCTTTTGGTGGGCCCTGTTTTGCCCTTGTACTTTTGCTGTTGCACTCTAGTTTGGGATAGATTGTATGCATGCATTTACTTTTCAGTTGTTTTATCTCTGCACTGTTGCATGGAGGTGTTTGTGGGTGCGTGTGTACAGGTACCTTAGGCTAATGCCTCCCATGTGTGTGATAGCCTACTCGGCGCTGGTCGCTAGCCCCTGGCCTATTGGAGGCGGGCTTGGGGAGTCGCGGCTCGAGCCCCATTGGGTCGGGTCGTGACAGAGTGGTATTAGAGGAGGTTCCACCTTTGGGATCTCTGAGCGTAGCTGGTCTAGCTGTGAGCTTGTTTTGGGTTGCATAGCGGCAGTGTTAGGATGTTTCGAGTTCGAATTTCAGGCCAGGGACTCCAGTGTTGGTGCGGCGGCCGACGTATCCATACACCAGGACTCCAATAACCTGCCTTTTGACTCGGGACATTCGTACACTGGTCGCGGGGACATAATGGTACATGCATCATATAGGACTGGGTTTTGGGTTTTCCTTGTCCTTCTTGAGTCAGCTCTCCAGATATACTCTTTGACTGTGGTGTGTCTTGAATGTATTTCAGGATGCCTCCACGACGACAGCCAGCGAGGGTTCCGCAGCAGGATTGTGCTGATGACCCGCCCCGTGTAGTGGCTGTGGAGAAGGGTGCAGGTTCTGAGGTTGCACCTCCAGGTGGTCTGCCAGTTGAGCCACCACCTGTTGAGCAGCTAGTTGTGCCGGCGGTGCAGGACGAGGTTGCACGCAGGCTGAGTGCGCTACACGAGTTCCAGAGGCAGCGAACTCTGAGGTTCTGGGGTGATCAAGACCCCGAGGCAGCTGATGACTGGCTTGAGGCAGTCACCTGAGTTTTCCGCCTAGTGAGGACACCTCCAGATCAGATGGTGGTCCTAGCGGCGAGCCTTCTGCTTGGTTCTGTCGGGCGATGGTGGAGTTTGGTGACGCAGTCCCATGATGAGGAGACGCTCACGTGGGAAGAGTTTGAGCAGCTCTTCAGGGAGGAGTTCTATCCGGTGACGCTGAGGTCAGTGCGGATCCAAGAGCTTCTACAGCTTCGACAGGAGAGCCTGACTGTGTCGGAGTACTCAGCAAGGTTTACAGACCTGTCGCGCTACTCCCTGGATATGGTTCGAGACCCGTTCTTTAGGGCTCAGACCTTCGAGCAGGGCTTACGCAGGGACATCCGAGCGGGTGTGGTTTCCTTGTGCCTGCCCACCTATGCTGGAGTGCTGGAGCGAGCGTTGGTGGTGGAGAGTTTTCTAGCTGAGCAGTTTTCCCCTGTTAGTGCTGGGCACTCGAGAGCTGAGACTTCGTCGGTCGGATCGGCATCTGGTAGCCGACGTCAGACTCAGGGGTCTGGACGTGGCCAACGATACAGGAGGCGACCCCAGGATGGAGGATCTGAGCCTCGGAGCTCACAGGGCTCGCAGGCCAGTTTTGGTCAGCCGCAGGAGAGGCGGTGTTACGCTTGCGATGGTCGGGACATCTTGCTAGAGATTGTCCGACCCGACGTGCTGCTGAGAGGGAGCCGGTCGATGGACCACCTTGGCAGAGGCAGCGTCTCGAGCGAGGAGGTCCGCAGGGCGTCAGACGTGGCGTCGGGGCTGGTGCAGCGGGAGGCGGTGGTAGACAGTACCAGTTGGCACCACCCCCACCCCCAGGTGGTCCATGCCAAGCTCAGGGAGCTGGTGTTCGAGGGCGAGGACAGCTGCATGCCCTGGAGGCAGTCGACCCAGAGGCACCACAGATGGATAGAGGTACGCCTTGTGTCTTTTCTACTTACTGCAGTATTTTGTCAGACATGGTTTAGCGGTACTCTTTCCTTTTGTTGCTTGCTCGAGTTTTGTTCAGGGCATTGGTAAGACCCTGAGTGGTTGTTGTTGGTGAGCTCGCTGGTGTGTGAGACCCAGTTGAGAGTCCAGTTGCTTCCCGTGTGCTTAGGGCTTTTCGGGGACGAAAAGTTCTAAGGGGGGGAGGATGTAGCGACTCGGGTTTTTGGCCCTGTCAGACTTTGGAATATTTCTACGAATAATTCCAGAGCTAGGCGCGAGGACGGCGTGCGATTCTGAGGCCCGGTGTGCCCGGAATTAATTTTATAAAAATATTAAGTATTTTTATACTATGCACGTGGAGGGGGTGTGATATCTCCTAAACGGTAGCTCAGAACGGGAATCTGAGGGCACGATTGCGTCCGGAACGTGCCGTTTACCCTAGGCAGGGTGTAATCTTTGCGGGCGCGGGCCTGCGGTGAGAAACGCCACCAGGGGCGTTTCCGTAATTAAGTGGCAAGTTTGTGTGCGAGTGTCGGCTCAAATAACTTCTGAAGGAGTCTCGGATGGAAAATCTAAGACCGCCGTTGCGTTCAGAATGGCGCGTTTACCCTAGGGGTGACCGTACTTTTGTTCGCATCGGGCGTCGGGTCCGAGGCGGGTTTGGCGCCGGCGGGCCGCTGATATAAATATCAACGCCCCCCCCCCCCTTTTATCGTTCTTCGTCGTTCTTCGCCGTTCTTCGCCGCCACTCCTCCGAATCGAGCAAACGGAGCGGCCACGAGCTCAGAATTAGACGGCGGACATTCCAGGAGTGCGCAGCGGAAGCTCGGGAGTGCGGATCTGAGGCAGAACGTCGGCGTTTCGCCCGCGAGGTAGGCGGTTTTGAGTTTTAACCCCCGATCCCGTTTTTGCTGCGTTTTTTCTGCAAATTGAAGCCGTAGCAGTGTAGATCGGGTCCCGAGGGTCGCGTAGACGCCTCCAGATCGTAAAACGGACCACCGGGGTGCCCCCGGCGGTCCGCGGAAGATCCACCGGCGCGGCACCGGGGCGGCGGCGCGCGGCGGAGCGCCGCCGGCCAGGGCGGGCCGGCGGCGGCGGCCGGTCGGGGCCGGTCCGGCCATTTTTCGCATACGGGGGTCTTTAAACCCCCGTATCTTGCACTCCGGGAGTCGGATTCGCGCGCCGTTTGCGGCGACGTGACCCTAACGACGAGGCGAACCCTCCGGTCTGAGTTCGAGGGTTTAAAAGTTCGGGATCGTGGCCCGGGAGCTAGAAACATCGTATAAAATAATATTAATTTATTATTTTATGACTTCGGGCCGTTGTAACATCTACCCGGAGCGTCCGTTTGACGTGCCGTCAGTGGCGTTGGGACCCTGATGGTATGACGGTCTTTTTGAGATGGTTTCCGGGTGTCGGGACTGCGAACGGGGTGCGGGCCCCACGAGGCCGGGTTTTGGCGTTTGCGGGGAAACACATCTTTTACACCAGGAGTCCGATTTTGGCGGATGAATAGTCGATCCTGTGTGTTTTTCCGAGAGGATCGCAATGGCGCGATCCATTCGACGAGTTTCGGAATCCAGGCATGGGCCCCACCCGAGCCGGCCTTCGGTGAATAGTACCTTTTTCACCCGGTGTCCGTTTTGGGCGAGCGAGTAGTCGATTCCGCTTGTTTTTCCAAGGGGATCGCCGTGGTGTGATCCGCCCGATGGGTTTCGGGATCGTTGTGTGGGCCCCGCACGAGCTAGCTATGGTGAATAGTATCGTTTTCACATGGTGCTCCGTTTCGGGCGAGTAAACAGCCAATCCTGCGTGTTTTTCCGCGTGGAACGCGATGGTGGCCTCGGTTTTGGCTTCGGAGGTGCGCAGTGTGGCTTTGGGGCGAGTCGCTCGGGTTAGCGACGTTTGGCCCAGTAGTGGTTGAGGGTTCTCCCTTGGTTCGTTCCTACGAGGGTTCGTGTGGTATCACAACCTTCGTATGGATTTGTGATCCTCTCGATGGGATGTTTAAACTGTTAGAGTTGTGGTATCCCTCCGGTGGGCCCAGAGTGGATCCTCTAGCATCTTTACCCTAGATCGGGTTCTTAGTATCGCTGTGACCGCTTAATCACGGGCAGCGATCCCCTATCTAGCAGGTTTACCCCGTAGGGTTTGTGGCATCATCGGGAATATGATCCCCTACGCGGTGGGTCGTGCATAGTAGGGTTGGGGCATCGTCGGGTTTACGATCCCCTACTCAGCATGATGTTTATAGTAGGGTTGCGGCATCGTTGGTTATACGATCCCCTACTCAGCTCTTGGTGTCGGTAGGGTTGCGGTATCGTTGGTTATGCGATCCCCTACTCAGCGCGTAGTTTCGGTAGGGTTGCGACATCGTCAGTTCGATCCCCTACATCGCGAGTTATACCAGATAGGGTTCCGGTATCATCGTGACCATCTTTATATGGACGATGATCCTCTATCTGAGTGTGGAGCTTCTGTCGAGCGCCAGATCGGGTTGTGGCATCCCCTAGCGGATCCTGGGTGTGATCCCCTATCTGTGAGAACTACGTATGCCAGATCGGGTTGTGGTATCCCCCAACGGACCCTGGGAGTGATCCCCTATCTGTGAGCTACGTATACCAGAGTGGGTCTTGGTATCCCCTAGCGGACCCTAGAGGCGATCCCCTATCCGAGGAGTTTGGTGGTTATGGTGTTTCAGTGATGTTTCCTTAGTGATGTTATCCGACGAGCGTGGTCTCTCGGGTAAGCGTCTGAGATGTTTGTTTGGGACCCGATGGAGTGTATATCACGGATGAGTGTCATCTGGTATGACAGTGTTCGTGGTGTACTCTCCTTGTTGTGGATGTTGCTGGTGATGAGGTCGGTACCTCTTGTGGCTTTGTGGCGTGAGCCGTGTAAATCTGGATTGTTCAAGGTGTATGTATGGGCATACACCTGAGCTGAGCTGAGCTGACTAGTTGTGTTTAGCCGAGGATGGTCACGAGATGGAGTTTCTCTCTCGTCTGGGTTCCCTCTGGCTGGGTGAGCGGACTGTTGCCTTTCAGTTGCTCCCTTGGGTTTTGGGTTTTTGGGGTGCCTACTGAGTATGTTTATACTCACCCCTGCAAGGGCTTTTCCCGCACATGTTTGTGTCTTGTGCGGACCACAGGCCTTTTGACGGAGTCCCAGGAGGACCCGGAGCAGGCAGAGCTCTGTGAGCGAGTTGACCGGGGTGTTTACCGGAGCTGTGCCGAGCGACCTTTCCGGCGGGTGTTTGTGGCAGCGTTCCCCTTCTTCAGAGCAGGTTGGACGCGCTTTGTAGTTTTCTTTTGGTGGGCCCTATTTTTCCCTTGTACTTTTGTTGTTGCACTCTGGTTTGGGATAGATTGTATGCATGCATTTACTTTTCAGTTGTTTTATCTCTGCACTGTTGCATAGAGGTGTTTGTGGGTGCGTGTGTACAGGTACCTTAGGCTAATGCCTCCCATGTGTGTGATAGCCTACTCGGCGCTGGTCGCCATCCCCTGGCCTATTGGAGGCGGGATTGGGGAGTCACGGCTCGTGCCCCATTGGGTCGGGTCGTGACACTTTCCTACATGTGTTGTGTTTTCTCCAGATGGCGGGTAGGTCAGAGATGATAATATAGAAGCTTAGGGATACATGATACTTTGGACTGTGTACGGTGGTCACCAATTATAGATCATAATATGGGTTCTCTCAGCATTTTACTTTCCCTTTTTTGGGATCATGAAATATTTCTATTTGGGCGTGCATTTTCCCCCTTTACTTTTAGTTCAAACTAGAATACCCTTGGACTGTCTAGATGGTTTACATGAATGGTTATTTCCATATTATTTTGATTATTTTTTAATCATTACTCGACACTTCAACATTGATATGTATATGTGTGTGTACAGAAACTTAGGAAAAATGCTTCCCTATACAAGTTGTGGTTTTGACACTTGTCTTTATCCCCTTAACTATGGAGGATGGATTGGGTAGTTTTGGCTCAAGCCCCAGCTTGGTTGGGTCATGAAATATTGGTATCAAAGGTTTTTTGATCCTTTTTATGTAATTTGGAGTAGTCCATTAATGAGTATTTGGTTGGGATTATGGAAACATTGTCAAAGTGTCCCGAATGTGGATCTCTATCTAGGGAACCTAGTGATGGAACAAGTGGCTAATATATCTATTCACTGGTACCTTGACTAACTACTTTTTGACTCGGCATACCAAGACATTGGTTATATGGATAAATTGTAAATTCATCATATAAGATTGTGTCATTGATTATAATTCTTGATTCAGCTCTCCATTATATATATATATATATATATATATATGCTCATCTGACCATGGAACATCTTGATAGAATTTAAAAATGTATCATCAATGAAAGCCAGCAAGGATACCAGTTACATATCATGATAATGATTTGATGAGTGATGAGTTGTCAGATTAGGGTCTATCCCATGAGCTTCTTCTTCCTGGTGGGTAGGTAGTAGCACCTCCACCCACTGAGTAGTCGATTAACCTAAAAGATCAGGCTAAGGATGCATGTAGGCTTAGAACGCTCCATGAGTTCTAGTGCCAGTGGTCGATGAGATACCACAACAAGCCAAATCATAAGATAAAAGAGTATTATATAGAGTCATTAGTCCATGTATTTAGTCTTATCCAGACACTGATAGATCATGTGGTTGCACTGGAAGATAAGCTTCTTCATAGGGTAGTTGGCTGCTGGTGGAGTCTCATTACCCAAATGCATGATGAGTCGACACGCACGTGGCCCAACATCCAACAACTATTTTGTGAGGAGTAATACCCATCATGTTTGTTCTTAGTTCAGATTCAAGATCTTATACAGATGTGGAAAGGAGGTATGATAGTGGGTGAGTACACAGCGAGGTTCACCGACCTTACTCGATACTCAATTGATATGATCTGTGATTTCTACTTCCAAGCAAGGAAGTTTGAGGAGGGGATTTCCAGAGATATCTAAGCAAGTGTATCTCAATGGTGAACCCCAACCTATTTTAGTGTTTTGGAGTGGGAACTGGTTATAGTTATCTTCCTTTAATATGTACTCTAGGCAGCTGGATCTAGTAGTGGGTGTCACAAGGATGAGTCATATGTAGCAGCTAGCAGATGCAAGATGAATTGATCTTGTCGCAAGAGACCTCCCCATGATCAGAATTAGGAACATGGTTAGGGTCTATATAGTGGGACAAATAATATCATTGAGGGGTGATTCTTTGCTTTTGATGGGAAAGGTCACATAGTGCGATAATACCCAACCAGAGGTTTTGAGGAGAACATGCAGACAACTAGAGGAACACAACTATAGATGGATCACTATGATTAGGGAAATCTTAGGAAAGGTTAAGGTGGTCCCTAGGGGGGTGGAGATAGAAGAGGAGTATGATGATCTATAAGTCATGGATGATGCTATGTGATCCTTCCACCACCACCACCTGGGTACCCATGTTAGACTCAGGGAGCTAGCAGTTGGGGTCGTGGATAACTACAAGATTTGGAGGCCTATGACCCCATGACACACAAGATTATTAGAGTTAAATTTTTTGATTATTATACTCTTCATTCATTATTAGTAGATAAAGGTTATAGTCATTCATTAATCTCCATACTTCTGGTGTGAGAGTTGGAGCTCCTAGTTGAGGCGCTAGCTACGTAGCTTCATCTTGAGATTCTTACAAGGAATGCTTATTCTATAAATTTATCTTTTGGAACTGAGAGATATATCATGGTGGAAAGATGTTCAAAGGGGACCTTTTTATCATCATTATTGAAGCCTATGCTATCATATTCGGTATGGATTGGTTTTCCAGGGTCTGATCCCAGATTGATTCCCACTATAGATGAGTCAGATTTCATTGCACTGATGGTATGATATTTACCTTTATGGGTGAGAGGGATATCATTGTAGGATGAGTGGGTTCTGTGAGTTGGAGGATACATACCATCACCCATAATTTTGAGAATATATACCTTGGTGTAACAGGATCATGAGGAATCTAGATTACTTTAGTTATGGAGGATTATATGGACGTCTTCCCTAATGATTTTTCGGGACTACCTCCAAGGTGGGAGATGGAGTTCTACATCGACTTGAATACTAAGACCGCACTAATATCTTCTATGTCATATTGGATGGCCCCTACTAAGATCTAGGAGATGTGGATATAGTTGGGGGACATTTGAGAGAAGATTTTCATTAGGCCCAATGTGTCCCCCTAGGCATCTCCAGTGTTGTTCTTGAAAAAGAAGATGAGATCTTAGGTATTTTCATGTATTATCATCACCTGAACTAGGCCATGATAAAGAATAATTACCCCTTAATGAGAATTTATGACCTATTTGACCAATTGGGAGGCATGATATAGTTGTCAATGTTTTTTCTCTAGTCTGTCTACCACCAGTTGAGAGTTCATGAGACTGATATTTTGAAACTAGCATTTCTATGATTCTATGAAAACTATGAGTTCTTAGTGATGCCCTGTGGTGTAACGAATTCCCCCTCCATTTATTAACTGAGTCTTCCAGTTTTACTTGTAAATTTTTTAGTTGTATTTATTGATGAAATACTCATTAACTCTGAATTAGAGTAGAAACTTGTATAGAACTTGATGATGGTTCTAGATTTTTTTCAAGAACACCCTCTTTATAGGAAGCTCTCGAAGTGCTAGTTCTTGATTCATGTGGTTTAATTTTTGGGGCATGTCATTTTTGATCATGATTTTTCCATGGACCTAACAAATATCGATGTAGAGATTTATTTGGATCCACACAAGTGGGTTTTAGAGGTGCAAATCATTCTTTTCTTGGCGGGGTACTACATGAGTTTTGTGATATAATTCTCTAGAATTGAAGCCCCTTTGACCACCCTTATGTGGAAGGGGAATCCTTTTACCTTGACTGAGTAGTGATAGAGGTCCCTTAATTAGTTTTGGCTGAGGATGACGAGTAGTCATATGTTGATACTACCAGATAATTCCATGGAGTACGTAGTGTATTAAAATTACTCATGATCTAGGATTTGTTGCGTGTTGATACAGTGATGGGAAGTTATTACATTCAGGTTGTGGAAGTTGAGCCCCCATGAGATGAAATATGTGACTCACTACATAGAGCTAACAGAGTTAGTCTTCATCCTAAGAATGTGGAGCTATTACCATTTGGGAGAGCTCTTTGTGGTTTACTCAGACCATCAGAGTCTTAGGTACTTATTCACATAGAGAGACTTGAACCTGAGGCAACGAAACTGGTTAGAATTCCTATTAGACTATGAATTCATGATATTCAATACTCAAGGGAAGTGAAACGTAGTGGGAGATTCCATTAGTATGAAGTCAAAATCCATCTTGGTGTAAGAGGATATTGAAAATTTGTCTTCATTGTAGTTGACCTTGGTGGAGTTGGAGTGTAAAACCTTTCTACAGTAAATGTGTTAACTTCACTTCTCATGCATGTGATAGAGTCCCAGATGGGATGCATCGACTGTGAGGTATTAATTGAATAGATAACCATTGGGGATTCACCAAATAGATATTATGAATGAGGGAATCACACTATCTATTTGTAGGTATAGACACTGGTTTCAGTTATGATATGGTAATAGGTGATACGAGAGTTCCACACTTCTCCCCTAGCTGTACATACCAGTGTGGGGAACATGTACAGAGACCTTCAATGGTAGTTTTGGTGGTCCAACACGAGAGAAATCATGGATGAGTTCATCTATTGGTTTCTAACTTGTTATTAGGTAAAGGATGAAAACCATATTTTGGTAGGTTTTTTGTATCCCCATGAGATCCTGGAGTGGATGTGGGATGACATATTCATGTACTTTTTCATAGGGCTTCCACCAATATCAAAGGGCCATGACACCATATGGGTGATAATTGAATAACTCATGAAGTCGGCACACTTTCTTGTTGTCAAGGAGAATAATTCAATGGAGATTTTGGGGATGATTTATGTATTTGATATCATTCACCTTCACGGGGCTCCCTCAACTACTATCTCCAATCATGATGTGTGGTTTATATAATGGTTATGGAGAGGCCTGTAGGAGGCATTCGAGACCTAGATGAGGATGAGTACAACCTTTCACCCCCAGACTGATGGGTAGAACAAGCACACTATCCTAGTGTAGGAGGATATCCTAAGGGATTGCATGTTAGACTTTGGAGAGATCTAGAAGGATCACTTACATTCTTGATGCTTAAATATAAATGTTTATGAAAATTCAATAAAATTTTTCCCATAAAAGGGGACTCATTTTAACCTTTAAAAAACACATATAAGGTTATATTTTCTCCCCATATTCTACAAAAATCATTCTAAAAACATTCCTTTACATTATTATAAGACTCTTTCCCTTACAAAATTCATTTCTCCAAAGGATTTTGACTCAATTCGAATAAGATGGTTTATGAAGGAAGGTAAGGGTTTCCACAACTCTTTATTTTTCCAATTTTTAAGATTTTGTATTAAAAAAAATTAAAAAATTCGCCTATTTTTCTAAAATTATTATATTCCCATGATATTAAAATCTTTTTTATCCATTAAATTTTAAATATCATCTATTACCCCTCTTCAAACTATTTTTCTTAAGTCATTATTATGTCAAAATACAGTTATTCAAAAATAATTTTTTTTGTTTCAATTTCCCTCTAAAATTTTTAAATAACATACTTAATATTTAAAGGTAAAACTAAAAAAATATATTTTTTAGAACATAATTTTTTATAAAACTCAAATATTTATTTGGGGTTTCCTAATTTTAAACTGTTTTGAAAATCCTTTCTCAATATGATGGTTTTATTCTACCTAAGTGAACAATGATATTTACCTTAAATTATAACTTCCAAGGATATGATTCACAATTTGTTTCATGATTTAATAGAAAATTAATATTTAAATAATTTTATTATTATTATTTTTAATGTAAAATTATCTATTATAACAATGAAATTAAAGGTAAAACAATATAGTCCTTTTTAACTATCAAAAAACATTATTTTTGTGGAAAATTATATAAATGACGACTATTTCATGACCTATTTGAATTATTGAATTCTATAATGACATGTAAACAATAATTTAACACCTATGGATCTTATTCAACCCATTTAAAGTCATCATTTACTATTAATATTATACTACAATTGTTTTGGAGCTTATGAACTGAACAATCACAAAATGACCGATGTAAACAATACCAATATGGTAAATGAATATAACATAATAATAAATGAAAATAATAATAATAATAAAGAAATTATCATGAATAAAAATCTAAATTAATTAAATAATTAATATAATTTTATTATTTATGAAGGTAGAAGATGAATGAGGAGATTCAAGACTCGATGTAAAGGGTTTTCCTTTTAAACATTTACTTAAATTGTTTTATAGTATTTTTATCAACGCTATATATCTCTAATATTTTTTAAGAAATTAATTTTTCATATTCTCATTTATATTTATCAATATTTTATGTTTACTTTTATTTAACATATAAAAAATAAATTACTAAATTCATTTTTTTAAAATAAACTTCTTTTTATGGGTTAACCTAAGATTTTGTACTTATGGGTTAGAAAGTATGTTTTTTGAGTTTTATTCATGAAATTAGGAAGAAATTATCCTATCTGTTTTATTAATATTATGGTCCTTATAAATTATAGATTAATATGTATATGCCTATTATATACACCCAATACATTGGGTAATGATTTATTATCTAGAGAAATGATGTTGAAATTAACCGATTATAATTTATTCCATTATGGGTGATTATTAGTGAATTCAGATGATAAATATAATTTCAAAGACTCTTCAATGATTTTTCCGTTGGGTTTATGATTTATTACAATATTTATTTGTTTATTGGTCAAATAAGTTATTTTTATGAGTTTTATTACAATATTTAAGTTAAAATATCTAAGTTTGTTACTGCAAATAATAATTTTTTTCATGGGTTTTCATGTATTTAATATATTAATGGGTTTAATTTATTTTTTCACCACTTATTGAGATTTATTTTCAAATACCAATATTTAAAGTGATTTTACATGGAATATGGATGAATATGAACAATAACAAAGTCATGTTCCAATTATAGTGATTTGTCTTGAATAAAGTAAGTGTACCATTTTAAGAACTTTTTTTGTAGAAAAAATGTACGTAGAGTAGAAGTATGTATTTTTAAATGTAATGAGTTTCCTAACACTCTAAAACTATGAATATCAAAGTTTATGAGAATGTAAGTAATGTAATACTTTCTATAATTATTGAAATTATAGAGAGATTATTCTTGAGATATTACAATAAAAAATAGTTCTCAAACATAGAATTTCTGAAAAAATATTTCTTCTTATTATCCTCACTTAACCACATTTAAAAAAACAGTGGCCAAAAATCACTTTAATCCCATTGAAAGCCATCACAAACATTTCCCAAATAGTAAAATATCTTTTATTTTCAATTTGATATAGTTACCCCTTCATAAAATATTTTCTATCATGTAAGTATATTCTTTTTAGTTGTAATAATCATGTTAAAACACACATAGCTTCATTAAATTTTATCTTATCAAAGAAATAAAATTCATATATTCATTATATGAATAAATAAACCAGTGAAAAATGGTTGAACACAAAAAAACAATCTTAAAAAAAATTATGCACATATTCCTCAAAACTAATTAATCTTTAATGTTTACACCATTTATATGACATATTAATCATATTATTCATTGATATATCAACTTACACAAGTGATTTCCTAATTTTATCCATTAAAAGTCTTTATAAAATTATTCTCAATACCTAAAAAATCATGAAAAATTACTCGATGACCTTAAAAATATTTTTTCATATTAGAAAACACAATAAAATATTAAAACACTTAAAAACAAAAAAATTATATAATCACCTTCTAAAACATGAAGGAAGGAAATAAGTCACCCACAAGATACTAGTGGATAACCTTTCACCAAGATATGATGCAAAAAATCCTCAAACACTAATATACTTATTTAAAATGAACTAGAAGCAATAAATTCCTATTAAATTAAATCTATAAGAATAACATAAATTCTTTAGAAAACATAGTGCTTAACTCTTACCCAATGAGATGAATCCAATCCCATTGAACAGACATAGTTTGGAAAAAAATTAAAGATATATCAAAGAGTGAATATTAAAGATAATTTAGAGAGAGGCAGGGAATATGTGAGAGAGATAGAGAGAGAGACAAAAATATCTCTATTTTTTTCAACACACTTCATCTTAATCCCCCCCAAAAACCAAATCCACACTATTTTTAACAAATCCAATAGTTTGTTCAGATTTACCATTTTTTGTTTTCACTTCTTTCCCCCTCTTATCCTTACACATTGTTCACATTAATTTTTCCATTTAGATTTCTAACTAATTAGGTTTAAAGTCTATCTCTATATAATTAATAATCTTTTTATTTTTCACAAGCCATTATTTAATCACTAATATTCCCACTCTATCATAATTTAACACCCTAAAATCACTCTATTTCAACCACAACACACAGGATTCACTCAAAAAAATTATATGTATTTTTTCCACAAACACACATATATTTTTTAAAATATTAGTTAAAATTAAAAAAATAACATTAATAATAAAAATATTACCAATACTATTAAACTAAAAAAAAATAAACTTATTACTATTCACAAACTTTTTTTTCCATTTATTTAAGATGAATAATAATAATAGTAATACTGTTACTATTAATCTCACAACAATTTTTTTTAACACAAATAAAAATTAAAAATATGAAATAAATTTTTAACTTAGTCACATTTTTCCCATTAAAAAAAATAAAACCAAAAATTTAAAATCTCACAATAGATACTGTTACATAGAGGCATCAAAGTAACTGAAAACAATCGAACTACATTAATTGAGTGTTTAACAAAACTCTAAAAATGTTTCAACTCCATGAAAAATTAATTCTAATCCTCATAAAAATGATTTGGCATGTAAAAAATCTCATGAAATATACAACCATTCCATAATCATCAAATTAAGATGGTTGTAACTGATAATGATAGTTGATGTGATAGATGGTGGATGAATTGAGAATTATCATAAATTATGAAAATCCTATGCACAACCACTATGATATAATGTCTTAAAGTATGTCATGGAACACATAAGGATTGAACACAATATGGCTTAAACTACCATTACATTGTTTAACTTCAATTATATATCCATTAGTATGGAATTATTGGTTCCTTGTTTATCTATTTCATGTTCATACACTATTCCAATGTTTTAAAAGGGGTCTGAAATAAAAATGTAATATATAATGTTATTTTTTCATCATCTTGTAAAATGAAACAAAATGGTATTTTATAAATGTATTTCAAAATAGAATTTTTCACTTGGATTATAGAATTATTACAAAGATTCTTGGTGGAATCCTACTATGATTTGGTTCACACCATAGATACACCCCTTTGTGTGCATATATATTTATATCCTCATGAATTATTTTTAGTTGAGATCAATAGTGGTGTTCTTAGGATAATACCATTGGCTCGTATAGAGGACAATTTAGGTGAGGGATTATAAAGGTTCATGTTACATACAGAGATATATGGGATTTTTATTTCATTTTTATGGACTTTATATATTTTATGCATTCTCTATCATAATATTGATATACTAGCTGTGGATTATATGTTATGTAAGTGGATGTTGTTTTACTTATTTGATTTCTATTATCCTTATTTATGATTTTTATATTATAATGTGTAAATCATTACCATGTGTTATGTATGAAACCTTTTTGAACTTTTTCCAACCTATAATGATTAGG
The DNA here is from genome assembly GCA_963277665.1 of Viscum album. Taxonomy (NCBI): domain Eukaryota; kingdom Viridiplantae; phylum Streptophyta; class Magnoliopsida; order Santalales; family Viscaceae; genus Viscum; species Viscum album. The sequence continues at coordinate 157,619,762 of OY728141.1, read as the reverse complement.
AACATTCCTTAGGTCAATGGAATACTACTTTGGTTATGATGGATAGGTATTTGGGCTGGTATATTACACTTTTGACCCTTAGCCTTCATAATAATTCTCATGTTATGACTTAAGCCTAACTCTAAGTTGATACGCATTTCTGTAAATAAACATGAAGGTATACCCATGTACAATAAAACCTATGTCATGTACATAGGTAAGGGGCATGCCCAACAACCTAGAATGATTCCACAACTCCCCTCAACTCAATGAGAGTTAGTGATCAAGTGAAAGAATATTGAAGAATATGGTGAGTTCCACTCAACCCACCTAGAAACATATACCATTCATGGACATAGAATATTATACTAGTGTTCCATGATAACAAAGAATACACACACACCCCGAAGAAACATACTAATATTATACAACTTAGGCCAAGTTGTTATTTACTTATAATTGAAGACCCATATACCATTATGTCAAAATGAGGGATACCATATAGACACACTTATCTCACTAGAAACTATCACAAAATTTATCACCCTATAATTATAAATAATCACTCAATATAATCTTTACTTACAAATGTTCATCTCTTTACCCATAAATAATAAATCCTATAAAATCATTATGAATAGTGATCATAATAATAAAAACGAAAAAATTCAATTAAATAATTCACTACCTATAATAAAATATTATATATGGAAATGAATGAAAGAATAATAGTAAAAAATGTCCTAAAGAAAAAAAAAATAGTATAAAAAATTTCCATGATAAAAAAAGCAAAAATAAATACCCAACTATAAGAAAAAATAATCTCAAATCTCACACCCTGTCCCATCTCAACTCACTGATCCTCACTAAATCTATCAACCAAACTACCCATGGATAACCTCTAGATATACCATATATTTATTAAGTTATCAAAGGGTAAGATTTGGACTACATGATCATACATCACTAAGATTACACAATGATACATCACATTAAACTTTAAACACCACCATTAAATCAACTTGTGCACCATGTCCATAGTCTTTCCATGGTGAAGTAAGACATAACTACAAACCTATTATAAGGAATGAATAATTACTTATACCTATAGAATCACATTTATATCTTAGAGAATAATTATTTTCCATATCACATACATTCATTAATTAATAATATACCCACTATGGGAGGCACAATAATGAACTAGTCATATTATTATCAATGAATTCAACCTCACAAAGAAGTATGTCCTACTCTACTTGATTTTGATCTCAAACCAAGAGGTTATTCTAGAATTCGATTTCAATAGGGATGTATCTTGATAAATAGGTATATAGTGAAAGTCTCAATACCTCATAGGATATGTTCCTAGTCTCTCTCACATTGGCATAATCCAAAAAAACTATGGAAAGAACCCACTCTCTTCCAATCAACAACACTAATGGGGGAACTCACTCCCACATCACTAATATTACTAATGATGGAACCCAATATCCTATGATATAACATTTATAAGGAGGGAAACCACTATCCTAATATTCCCAAAATCCCATCCCATACCATGGATTAAACTCAAGGACTATTTCTCACCTGAACTGTTGAGTTCAATCAAAAGATAACACAACAAAGAACTAAGGAGTGCTACAACTCATATATAATGTCAATCAATACTTAAAAGGATGATGATGAATTTTTCCATTCATCACTCAATCAGTGTCAAGGTATCTAATACTATACCAAATTCATCATGCGACCTAATAAAAAGGCTTGTGTGTTCAATCCATAAAAGCATCACTAAACCCTATGACTCTCTCTAAATAGTTGGGAGTTAGAAAAGAGTATTAGACTCTATCTCATCTTGAATTGTATCACAAGTTTCCTAAAAAAATACACAAAAAAGGATCTTACTTGATATGTCAACCTAATCTATCTAACCCATCTACCAAGGGAATGTTTGATGTAAGATTTTTGGTCTATTAAGAATCCCTATAAAACGTGAGATAACATACAAGGAAATTAAATCATAAAATAGTTTTTACAAGAACACAAAAATTATATAAATATTGGTTATCTCACTCATGAGGTTAACCAGAACAAATCATTTACCAAAATATTTCCTCTTTTATTTATAATAAAATATTATTTCAAAAAATATTTAATAAATCACTTAAAAAAGCATTCTATGGCGGATTAGACAGACAAATACTTAGCTATAACCCATAAAAACCTCTTTTTCAAACCCTATATTTTCATAAATTTCATCTTACAATAGACTATTTAAACACAAATTTTCCTTGGAAATCCCAATTCAATCTATTTAGTTTTAAATTCCATTTAAAAGGATAAACCTTTAGTTATGATAAAACCATGAAAACATCAAATCAAACCACTATGTGAGCAATGTGATGGTACACCAACACGTATTTGATCAAGTAACTACTAAAAAAATCATTTATCATGATATACAGTCCTTTGGGGAATATAATTATAATGCAAGCCTATCTCATTTATGGATAAATATCATAAAAAATTATAAATTCATACTCATTAAAACTATAATAACATATGGGTAAAAAAGTAACTAGATTTCAAGTCTAAAAAATCTAAAAAATCAATATTCTCAACAAATAAAGCACAAACACCTTAATTTTCTATCTAATTAATATTCTAAGATCACACTTAAAACCATAAACTCGAATTGGTAGCCATATAATTGATAAAAAAATTAATTAATCACCACATAAATTTAAAATGAAAACAAATAATCATTCTAATGTTAATAAAACCCATTGAGTAGTGATAAGATTCCAAAAACGTTATAAACAAGGTGTGGTATACTCCCAATGAACACATAAATCTATGATACACAAAATATTGAATTATTAAATCTAAATCTATAATCAATTTAACCAAAATTTACTAAAATCCATAGATATACTCACTAGAAATCATATCTTAGTAATAATAACGCAAGTATATGAGAAACTATCATTTCCCAGACTCCTATATGTATTGTAGAAATACCCATGATTATAAGTTGATTACACAAAGATCTTGTGGAATTTTAACTTAATACCTAACATATCCATCACAAATCATAGAGAAAAAAAAATAAAAAAGAACAATAGAGGGATAAGAGATTGATTTTTCTATAATATAAATAACATAACAACATTAAGCTAGCCATATCAAGGGAGAACATGGGGGAAAGGGGAGAGTAAATGAGGGAAACTCCTCTTATAATAACCTACATTATTAAAGATTGGTAAATTTAAATGAAATTTGTATTTTCAGTCCTATAAAAAGTGAGTTTTGAGAATTTTTAGTTCAATTGGGATTTCATAAGTTTAAACATCGCTATATGATATTTTTTATGAATGTTTGTGTGTTTTAGTAGGTTTTAGGGGAATTAATAAAAAGTTATAGGATATGGACTCGTCCTGGGGAGGATATTATTCTATAGTTGTCAAGAAACAAAAAAAAATTCATCATTGTGATGTAACATGTGGGATATGAATGTTGAGTTTTAGTTATAGGAGATGCATCACACTGTAGCCTAAGAATTGTGCTGTGAGGATTAATCAAGGGGGATGTGCCACACCATAACCTAAGGGTTTAACCATAAAGAATGACTAGGGATGGAGTATTGGTTTACCCTAAAGCATTTGGTTTCAATATAAAGAACTTGTCACACCACAAGGTGTGACTAAGGTATTTTATGTGACATTATAGGGATGGGGGTCACAATATGACCCATTGGGTCATGACACAATGTAGTCTAAGAGGTGGGGAATTTCTCTGTTACTCAAGGGTCCACACTATAATAAACCTATATTATAGTTTTTTAATAAGTGAAGACCTATCATTTATAGGTCTACTCACTTGTTCAGTTGAGTAGAGGACTTGAGATAGGGAATATAGATCATTCATTCCTCCATGGTTCCCCATTTAGATCCCCTTTGTCTCCCATTTAGTTATTGATGACTGAAGATTATTTCATTATTAAAAATCAATGTAATCCCCCATATTCTTCTTGTTTTTTTTCTTTTCTCCCTCTAATTTATGGAATCTTTACCAAGGGTTATAAGGATTTTTCCGCTAGATCATGGTGGAATAATCTCTAAATTATGGGGATTTGTAGTGTAGTGGATTGGTGATTTATAAATAGAATAAATGTAATCCATTAAGATATAAGCATGTCACGAGATGTATATTTCTAAAGATTCTATAAAATTGGATTAGAATCGGCTAACCATTAGTAATTGATTTATGGTGTTTTTTTGTTGGAGCTCTAGAGATATAGAATGTGACTTCCACACATCATTGATCATGGTTTTGGAATCATGGAATGTCTTATTGTTTTTTATGATTTTCATTATTGAATTATATTAAATAATTAGTTATAAATTGTTTATAATTAATTTTTGGAACATTATGGTATGAGATACGGGATCAAATCTTATAATGGATTATTGTGGAATGGGTGGAGGGTTTTCTTGATGATGGTAAATCTATTTCAATGGTTGGCGGTAACTTTAATACTTTACCATATGTAATGAATGTATGTTCCATGAATGTGTAGGACATGAGGTGTGGGTTTGATAAATTACAAACAGGGCCAGCCGAGTCCCTAATTGTGAAATAAGTTAGGATAGAGATTTATTGGAGTGTTATGGTTATGCCATGGACAGTTTTTGAATATATGAGTACCAATGCCTATGTCACCAATGAATTGGTTTCTAGGGGAATTTAATGGACCCTATAGTGATTGTGGCATGTGAGATAGATCTTTGATGGATTGGGATGAGCCTTTAAGAGTTTTTTGGAGGACTATAAGTTTTTTAATACTATAATTGGATATTTCGATTGACGTGGAAGCTTGATAATTATTCAGTAATAGATATCCTTGGGGGTTTGAGACTCCTTGAGTGAGAGGAGTGGGATTTGATAATGGGTCTAGTAGACCATGTTGTGTTATTTATATTGAGTAATCCACATGGTTGGTTTGTAAAATGGAGTAATCATTATATTTAGTGTTCCTAGTGGAACATGGTAATAGTTAAGTGGCGTTTGGAGCTTCATAGAGAATGGGTATTCCTTGAGAGAATGGTTGATCATGGTATAAGTATAAACCCCTATCAAGAATACTAAAGGGGATTGATCCGTATAATGAATATGATACTTATGGGTAAACCTAAGTATTGTTATGTTTGGTATATTTTTGAGATTATTTCATAGTGTTTTGGATAAATTATAATGAATTCAGTGATGCACCTATAGATATGGATGGGTTATAGTGATATAAAATATATTTAGATAGTTATTATCACAAGAGGATCATAATGTTTGTATGAACTAATGTTTGGGTTATGATTCAAGTATGAATCAACCATATGGAATCATCATGGAGGTTTTGTATTTTTAGTCTATATGATGACTGTGTATGATGATCTTTGTTAGGGTGGATTATTCTACACTATATGGGATACCCTCTAAATGAGATCTTGTTTGGTATGTGGGGATAACCAAGGACTAAGCTATGAGCTATGTTGTACATTCTTGTTGTTGAGTTTCGTAACCAAGTTGTGATCTAGGATATTTTGGATTATCCATGGGACCCACACCAAGGGTATGGTTGTGCTCATGTGGCTGGCTGGCTAAATTGTTTCCCTCTAAAGTAGATATTGATCTAGTGTAATTACAATGATAGGGGGGGTGAATCAGTGTAAACTATATTTTACTGAATTTTTTCAATTTAATTATTCAATGAGTTTCACCTATCAGTATTAATAGTTATCAAAATAATAATGAAAAAAACAAACCACATGAAAAATAGATAGTAAATAGACAACAAATCATGATATTTTTACAAGTTTCACCCACAATTTGGGAGACTACATCCTTGCTGTGTTTGGGTCAAGTCAACAAAACCAGCGATTCAATTATATCATAAATTGAATTCATATGGAGAAGGTATCATCCTTAACCCATGAATCTATGTATCAAAATATTTACAAGATACCAACTAATTCATTAAACTAACTCCCACCAGTTTATAATGGTGTTCCTTCAACTATTTGTGAACATGTTATTTTATTTAATCAAGATGTTATAAAATAAATAGGATAAATCTTCTTCCATAATATAAGGACTGGGAATTACAGGTCATGATCATAATCACTACATATACATAAAATTTCTTCTCATGAATTTATAATGATTGATTAATAGGTACATCAGGACCCCACACTATCTTTTTATTTATCATTATTCTTTGATCAATCTTATGATATTTAATAATAACATCTACACATTTTTCAAGAGTCTACAGATATATAAAAGTCAATAGTATTGATGAATTTAATTCTATCTCATAATAATATTATTTCTTTTCTTCTTGTATGTAGACACTTCTGATCTACAGTACAATCAGGTTGGTATCTACCCTTTATTTTTTCTTCCTTGATGCTCAGAATATTGTTTTGTAGTATGACTTCAATTTCTCCATCTTGATTACTGATATCTTCTTATTCATTACTTACCTCTATAATTATCATTTGAATACAATGGAATATTCTATAATGGTTATTATGTAAATTCTAAGAGAAGAATATTAATCATGATCTTTAAAATTTAGGCTCTTAATAGATCACATGGATTTGATCCAAATGACCCTCTACCAATAACTAATCACCTGGTTTCCCCACTAGTATCAACCTATATCCTTTTATGTTAATATTTTTCAATTGATGACATAGTTATACCATCCATTTGATTTAATTCTTATATATTTCACGAATAAAGATGAGGTAGTTTAGGATGTTTTATGGAATAGGACCTTAGAATCAGGGTGTGGATATTATACAACCTAGGTTTTCATTATTCCAAAGTGTTGGGAGGATTACAATCACATGATGGGGATGTCTAGTTATTTTTTCATCACAAAAATTACAATGTTAATAATTTTATATCTATGTTTTCTAATATTTTTGGTAGTATATATGTTATTAATTTCCCTTAATGGGGTTATGATGTGAACAAGACTAACTATGTTATTCCTTTTCCCTAACGGGTTTCTGATATTCATGAGAAAGAATATATAATGACTTTACTTGATGGGTGTTTTAGGTTCTTGAGACTGGTTATGTTGTGCATTTCCCTAATTTAATTATGATGATATGTGTTGATGAAATATGTAATATCAACTTAGGCCAAATTTGGTGGGGTTTTCCTTTATGTTGGCTTATTTCACACTTGATGACACAACATAGTTTTTTTTTTCTATATGTTTTTGTTGATATATTTTTTCACACATGAATGAACTATATATGATGTTTTATATAAGGTATGTATTGGTGGTTCCCTTCAAAGTGTTATGATCAAACCCTTCATAGGGTTCCTAGTGCACATACAACCCCATTATGTTGTTTTCAGGTGGAAAGTTGTACGAGTGATCTGGTTGAAGTATCTAAATAAAATTTTGGGAGACCAATCCAATAAAAGAATTAGTTTTTATAATCATGTACCATGTTTATTTGATCTTTTTTTTGTTTTGTATTGAGTGTACTGGTGGTTGATCATTTCTTCATGACTGTATGATAAACATGGATACATATTGTTATAAAAATGATATGTTTATTTGTGATTTTTAGTTATAATTTAGCTATAATTCCATAAATATACTTTGATTCATTATATGGTGATTATATTATTATTTTATTATTTTATGTGATGACATTGAGAGTATTTTATTCCCACTTAGGTTATATACTCCCCCATTAGTCAGTAGCCTCTGGAATATGAGGTGATATTTCTGAGGCCTTATAAAACTACCAATCTAGGACAAAAGAATATTTTTTTAGATTGTGCATCACAAAATGGTATCAAAGAATTTTTTCTTTTATCTTGCTATTTTAGATTGGTATTTTGAGGTAGGATATAGACCCTATTCTTGGGCGTAAATAATCTATGTATAGGGAATGAACATGATACCAGGTATGATATAGTATTAATTTATTTTTATTGTTTTGGTTGAGATGTTTACTCAAGTATGATGATATTGGTGTGAATATTATTTATTGTTTTTAAACATGGCTTTGGGTGGTAAGAGAGTATGAATTAAAGTATCATTTTAGGCCCATAAGTATACATGGACATGTACAAAGATGATTGTGGATGGAATATTTTTTTTCTTCAAAAGATGGTAAATAGATTCAAAAATATTTATAAGGAATAAATAATTTGAGAAAATATTTTGGAAATAGGATTTAATTAAATAAATAATCATTAATAACTTATTTAGAATGTTCCCAAATAATTTATTACCAGACCCTTAATTAATTGAGATATATATAGTGATTTTCATGTTATTAAATTTGATATTATCATCCTTGGAGTTATTATTATGGTAAATAATATCCCTTGAGTGGGCAGGTCTAGGTCTGAGGTACCTTATAAAAGGTTATGGGTATAAGATTCATTGTTTTAGGATCAGGATATGAGTTCCTATAGTATATATTTATTCTTATGTGATCGATTTAACCTAATATAGACCCTAAAGTGGGTTATGATGTGGTGTTTTAGACATTGTTGGGTGATTACTGGTTCATGGTGGGAGTTTTGGTTTAAATAGACCATTTAGTAGGTTGATATAACTTGTGGTTTTCCTTTGGTGATGAGGTGTGACTCCCTTTAGAGTGATGTGAGTTAGTAGTCAGGTAAGTTCATGTATATACCTATTACGTTGGTTTGTTATGTTTGGCTACTGTGGGATGATTGATTTTAATAATAAAATTGGGTAGATGAGTGATTTTTTTTTCGAGGATCATTAGAGAATCCAATTATTTCTAGGATGAGCATGGAGAGATGATTTAGGTATTATATAAATAATCAACTAGTGGGATTGAGTGTTTTCCCTTGGATAGGTGTTACCATTTATATATTGGAAAAGAAAGATCCATAGACGATTCATGAGAAAAATAATAAATTTATATGATTTAGGAATTGAGTTATGTTGGATTGTTCTTTTAGTTCAAAAATCATAGTTAAGTTTTGAATCAATTTGGATTCTATAGTTACGACTCAAGTTTAGGGAAATCCATGTAAGGAATGGTTGTCTTGAGGAGATGGATGATGTGAAATGCTCAAAAGAAGTATGTTTTAGAATGACTATGGATTTTGGATGTGAGTGGTTTAAATATATTTAATTAATTATATAGTTAGTGGTTTTTTTATGAATGAATATTTCATTAGAAATAACCATTTAGTTGGTAGCTTGTTGTCACTGAGAAAATCCTGGTGGACAGCTGCTCTTAGAAAATCAAGTGCAGTTAGGGAATGTATCTGATTGGTAGTTACCAGTAAAATTGTCCTAGGATTAGTTATACTATGAATAATAAAATATATTAGTAGTTGTTTTGTGAAGATATTGTGGGTATTATATTTATTAGGTTTTCATGAAAACCCGATTTGGTCCTTGGGGGAAATGTAGGGTGTTTGTGGTAGATAACATATTTTTTTTGATAAATTGAATCGATATGATAGAGAGGAGATGATCATGGGGATGATTTGTAATTATAAGGTAAGGATTTTTTATAGACGTTTCGCTATCTTTGAAGAATAGGGAGGGGGTATTATTCTGAGTTAGTTGGGACCTTGATAAGGATTTTGATTTTTTCGTGGAAGATATACAAGTGTGATTGGGCAATGTGAAGTAGTGGGTGAGGGATATGATTAATAGGTTGGGTTGGTTATGTGGATTAACTAGACTTGATAATTGGTGTTGGTTTGTGTAAATTGTTAGTGGTGTTTACTGAGGGTCATCTAAGTTGAGGAATCACCTTGTAGATCAAGAGTTAGTATCACAGTGGGTTGAGGATTATTTTGAGGAGGTTGGTGTGTGGGGAAGCTAAGTGGCACAGATGCATGTAATTGTTAATGAGAGAGAGTTTTTTTAATTAGATATATCTTTCAAATAAGGATTTATTTATGTGGGGTTCTTGATTGGTATTTTTTAAGGAAAATATAGTTTTTTCAAGATTAGGCATGTCTATAGTGGTCCCATGTCTAGTCAGAATTGAGATTGAGAAGTGATATCAGATTTGGGTTATTGGATCAAGTATCACATAATTTTCTTGAATACTTCTCAGGGATTAAAATACCTATGATATAGAATTTGTAATAATCCATATAACTATTAGTTGGAAAATTCATAGAATATTTTAATTTTTAGTCTTAGAGAAAGGGGTAGTTTTAGAATTAGGCCTTGAATTTGGATTTCAGAAGTTGGGATATCACTAGGAGATTTTCTATGCATGTTGTGGTGCTTTAGAAGGATTCAGGGGTGTCATGAGAAAGCTGGAGGAGTTGAACTATCATAAACTAAGTACATCCATCCATCAAATAGATTCTTGAGCTAGCCTATGATTGGGATTTAGGGATGTTACATACTCCCCTGGACTAGAGATAAGTTATAGAGAATCAAATAACACTTAATGGAAAAACATTTCACCAAAATAAACAAAAATAATATAGAATTGGATTTATAATGAAATTATGAAATGACCTATCTATACGTTGGATGCCCATTCCAAAATAAAATAATAAATTAAAAAAAAACATAAATATATAAATCATAATTAAAAGGTATAATTCAAAATAAACTCTGTTATCTCACCTCCAATTATTTCACACACAACATCCTTGATTTCAACATCCCAAATGCCATATATATATAATGCACAACTAATTTAAAGAAATTAAAAGAACTATGGATGGATTATTTGGATAGTATAGTTAGGAAAAATAAAATTAAATAAATCACCCAACTAACCTCCATGTTACTCCATCAGTAACCAACCCAACCCAAAGTATCAAACACTCCAAGAGTGATCTTAAGTTTATCCAGAATCTGAAAACTAAAATATGATGTAGGAAAGATCATAAAATTTCTAATAGGTCACCAATAGACTTGAAATAGTCTTAACAATTAATGTATGATCCATTTTAAATATAGTTTGAAATACATTAATTTAAATATAGGGTTTTTATATCCTTTGGAAAAAATCCATGGGATTTATTTCTAAAATGATTTTTTATAGAACAACAATTTGAATATATGTTTTTGGAAAAGAGATTTTAAACCATGATCTGATTCACTATTGAAAAATCCATAAAAGGAAAGTCAAAAACACCAAAATAAGTCACCAAACACATAAATACCATTAAGATTAAAAATAATAATAAGGAAAATAATAAAATAAAACCCAATTAGTTACAAACAAGTTCATGGAAGTACTAAAAGAAAATGGTCAAATTAAAAAATTATATAAATCTTGGAAAATATAAATTAATGAAAGAGTAAAATAATAACCAAAATTAAGAGGTTTGAAGTATGAATTATGAGAGTGACAACCAAGGTAACTAATTAAAGGGGAAATAAGATAATTACTTTACTACTAACTAGTGGAAATTATATAATAACTTCACAGGTGATTGGGGTTTCATATTTTCTTTATTAAAATATCTAGTGGTGGGGGAAACTATTCCTGATTTAATATTTCTTAATAAAGAACACATGCTTCCCATGATGTTTAAAAACATCAAAACAAATGTTAATATAAGACGTTTCATTGAGCACTAAATGAACAAATCCATTTATAAAAAAATTTCAATCTATTTCAAATATATACTTAAAATAATTTAATGAGCCACACTTTTATTTAAAAAAATAAATTAATCATCCCATTGCTAAAATATATACCAATCATTCATAATTTAATTTAATAGTACATTTGAAAAATAATTTTAAAACCAATTTTAAACATCATATTGAAATTACAATACTTCTCTTTATTGTTAAACACACACACTCACACATATGTCTCTCAATGAATGTCTTCCTATATTCTTAGGTGAATATGTGTACACACACACACACATATTTATATGACAATGACCACCCAAAATATGGATATACATCAGCATCATTAAATATATTTGATCAATATAATAATAATTCATATAATCTTAATAGTATTTCTCAAATAATTAAAAAAACTAATAGACCCACTTACACACATTAAAAATGACATATAATAGTATAGAAAATATCAAAAGAATTTAATATAATAATATTTAATATAATAATTATCATAAATATTGTATAGGTTAAAAATATAACTATTCTTTAGGTGTAACTACATAATATTAGAAAATATAGTTTGAACCAATGTCTAAAATTGTATAAAATCTACGATTTTAATGAAAAAAATTAAAACCCAATTTACCCATAATTTGTTTTATAAAAATCATAATATTACCATTTGGTAATTTAAACGTAAATTTAGAAATGAAGAATTCGATGGTTCTAACATTAAGTGGTGAAACATGGGTAAAATCCACCTCAAACAGATGCAATAGATATAATTCTCTCTCAAATATAGAAGAAGATGACCCCAATAACTGTTCACCAACCCTAGAAGCAAGGAAATAATAAAACCTAGTCTTTAGAACACCCCAGTGTTTTTTATCCTTGAACATAGTTAATAGGGAAAAAGATAAGAATAATAAATGGGATATAGAGGATGAGGAGGAAAAGAAACTTTAACCTTGATGGATTTGCTTCAAAATCACAAGAGAATAGACAAAGAATAAAAAAGGAGGAGAGGAGGGTCACAAAATGGGGTCCCCTATTTTAAGCACTGAGTGAAAGATGAATATAGTATATAGGGGATTGATTTAGGGGTTAAATAGGTGAGGGGAATAATTTAAAAAATTAAAATTTTAATCTATTGGGGGAATCACATGGTTTGGACATACAGTTATCCAAACCGTGCACCAACCATGAACCCCTCCATTGAATTATCAGGTCACCTAAAAGTTTTATCTATATAGTTTTTAAAACCATACTAAATGGATCTGCTAAGTTTAAAATCCCCATCGTACAAATATCACACAATTTGGTCAACAATGCGGCCAAACCGTGTGACATGTAGACACTATTTTTTTTAAAATTTATAAACTAAAAGACCCAAGTCTTAAGGATAGTAAATAAAATAAATAATTAAAAACATAAGAGTTATGGTGAAATAATATTCACACAATCACCATTTTCTCCCCCAAACTTTCCCCAAACTCAAGAAATAATCATGGCAGAACTTGAAAAAAATAGGTAAAATGAGCCAAAAGCTTTAGGAGAAGAGGAAGATACTCTCCTAAACAAAATATCCAAGTCCTAATAAAAGAAAATAAATCCATTACATGAAATACCATATCCAAATCACAACTCACACTCAATCACCTAAATAAGAATATTAATAAATGGGGACCCAAAGTGGGTCTCCCCTCCCTTTATGAACCAATATGGAGGATCAATAAGAAAAATTCATTCAAAAAGGGTTACGAGAGAAAAACATAAACTATAAACCAAAGTGACTTAAACAAAAAACTCAAATATAACTCACATATGTAATCTACCAAAATACCATTTACTCATAGTGACCCAAGCAAAGTAAATCTAGATTCAGCCAGTGCATAATCTCAGCTGGTTTAACATCCATCCTAGTCATCCAAGAACCACACCCAAGGTTCACCCTAAGAAAAAAGAGCCAAAAAGAAATATCACCATAACCATAACCCCCCAAAAACCTCAAATAATCTCAATACATGAGAATAAATAGTGTAGTACCTAAGAGATCAATCCCAATAATAATCACACTAAGATAGTGGGGGAGGTCCTCATAAAGACTAATTATATAACTCTCATAAAATTATTTATATGGAATAATTTCCATATAATAATAACATAAAACTCAATAATTTTAAACTCATAGAATCATATCATAAAACAAAGAGAAAACCCAACACACTCTTCATTGATTTTTTTTTTATTTTAAAATCACTAATTCAATTTTAATTTATTTAAAAGGGCTATTTAATTGTTTGAAAAAAAATTACCTTTACTTAGAATCGGTACCTAAAAAACAAGGATCAAACAAAACTAATTCACTATGTAATTTCCAATTAAAAAATCCTCAAAAGAAATTCAAAACTAACTTTCACCATTTAAATTCATATCAAAGCATGAATTCCCATTTTAGAATCCGAAAACCATGCTTGGAAATCATTTCAAAATTCCAAAATTTCCTTGAAAAATCATTATTCACTTTTAAACATCAAATTTTTATAATTTATTTTTATAAAACCCCTTCCCAAATTTAAAAGTTTCTCTTTAAAATCAATTTATCATCATAACCCCCTATTTTTTTTAATTTTAAAAACACCAATTTTCCTTTAGAAACAAAATTTTAATCATAAGAGCCGTTAAGTATTTTTGACACACTTATAATTACTATTTTAAATACACACTTAATATTATTAAATTCCACAAAAACAGAATAAATAATATTAAAAAAACCATATTTAAATGGGACTAGTGTTTATACATAACATGGTTATATGGTTTAATTAACCATGTTATAATTTTACCACTACCACTAGAAGTCATTTAAAATCAAGCACTCAGGATCCACAAGATTTTTTAGGCCATGAGATATCACAATGTGACAATGGTTCAACACCCATTGTTATACCAAAAATACTTAAATATTTTAATGATACAAAATAATATCAACAAGAACAAAATGTTATTAGAAAACTGAAACAAAAACATAATATCAAAATATCAATCAAATAATTCCATCAAAATATTGTTTTATTCACAAGTAGTAGTGATCAAGAACCAAATCATGAACTACCTCATGTGCCACGACGATCTTGCCTCCCAAATACTAGACTTATAAAATTTCTTGTGTTATTCAAGAACATAGGACCTCTTTGGAATGCAGGCAATGATACCATTTTTTCATGGATGAAATGAAGACAGCCATATATTGACCACTTAAGATAACCTATAACGGGGCCCAAGGGGTATTCTATATCCCCTTAGGATGGATATAATTACCCAATAATTATATAAAATTTAGTGGGAATGATTTTTACCAAATAAATAAAATTTATCTAGTAACCAAATTTTAACAAAATTCCAGCATGGCCCATCTATACGGTGGACATCCATTAAAAAATAAAATAATTTTTTTAAATAAAAATTTTAAAGAGAAAGAAGAATAAATAAATATAATGAAAAAGAACTTCCCTTATATTACCCCCAACTTCCTCAAATATAATATCCATAATTTCAAAATCCAAAATGATAGATATATATAATGCACCTCCAATTTAAATAAATAGAACTAAATAGGGTTGGATTATTTGGACTGTAAAATAAGTAAAAATAAAACTAAATAAAATAAACCACTGACCTCCATGTGACTCCATGATTCATGATCCCAACAAAAAATAAATAAATTCTTCATGGGTGATGATAATCTGAGATAGAACCTAAAAACTATAATATAATATTAGAATGAGAATAAAATCCCTAGTAGGTAACCACCCACCTTGAAAAATGATTAAACATTATTGTAAGATCTATCTTAAATACATTTTAAAATATATTAATATAAAAATAGGATTTTAAAACCATTTATAAAAAAATCCACATGCTTTCTTTTTAAAAATCGTTTTTATAAACCAAAAGTTTTAATACATGTTTTTGGAAAATAATTTCTAAATCATATTCTAGTTCAATCTAAAAAAATATATAAATGGAAACACAACACACCCAAATAATTCACCAAAATTATAAATACCACTAAGAAACAAAATAATCAAATGGAAGCTAATAACCTATATCCCAAGTAGTTATAAACATGTTTTTTCTATTGTTAAAATAAAAGTGTTAATGTAAGAAGTATATAAATCATGAGAATTATAATGTAAATAAATTGTAAAAAATAACCAACAATTAATAAATTAAAATAGTTATCATAATAGAAACACCCTATGGTCATAAATTCTAGGTTCACCCAAAATATTACTTCATGGCCAACTATCAGAAAGGATATAACACCTTCACAGGATAATGGGTTACATGTTTACTTCACTAGCATAGATAATGGTTGGTGAACCTCATCTCGATCTAGGTTTCCCTACACAAGAACCCATGCTTCCCATCTGGATTAAAAACATTGAAACAACTATTAAAATAATATGTATTATTAATAAATAGATGAACTTATCCCTTTATGAAACACAATTAAATTATTTTTTCTATCTATCTAAAAGTATGTCAGGAAAAAACATTCATTTTATAAAAAATTCATTTATCAGTCCCTTTATAAAATAACAGTTGAGAATTTTTAATTAATTTTGAAATTACCATTGAAAAATTATTCTAAAACAAATTTCAAACATAAAATTAAATTCAAAGAGTTTTATTTATCATTAAACATGCATATGTATATGAAAACACACACATACACACACATGTGACACCCAATGAACATATTTTCATATTCTCATGTGAATATCTATATATATACCCATGTATATGTGAATAACCCCTCAATATAGGAATAAATATGAGAACCATAAGATATAAGTGAGTAACATAGGAATAAATCCTAAAAACATGATAAAGTTTCTAAAATAATGAAAACATGACCATTAGAACAACTTAAACACATTAATCAAGTCATAAAATAGAATAAAAAATCTCAAATAATTTTAAAAAACTCAAATTTTATATTATAATTATCATTAGAGTGTTATAGTTTAAAATTATAACTATTCTTTAGGTACATACACATAATAGGGGAAAACCTGGTTTAAATCAATATCTTAAATAGATGAAACTATTCAACTTCTATGACAAATATTGAAATAAATTTTTATCTATATAAATTCTACAAAAAATCATCATATTATCATCTATAAATTTAAAAATAAATTTATAAATCAAGAATTCCTTGGTTCTAACATTATGAGTCTAGACATAGGGAAAACCTACCTCAAAAGAATGTGGTGAAAGTAAATATCTCTGGAATTTGGAATAAGAATACCCTAAAAATGATTTTCCAATCCTAGAAGTAGGTAAATAAGAAAATATGGTTAGGAAGACACCCTAGGGTTTGGTTAGACATATACATAGTGAGATGGGAATGAGATTAGAAGAATAAAGTGGAAGTAGGAGGAAGTGTGTAAGGAACCATAACCTAGATGGATTCACTTTAGAATCAGAAGAAAAGGGTTCAAGAATTAGATGAGGGGGGAGGGTTATGTGAGTGGGTCTCTAGTGTTGTGTGTTGATAATGAGAGGATAGGGGGGATGTATTTATGGTTTAAATGGTAAAAAATAATAATTTTAATCTACTTGGGGAATCGCATGACTTTTACAAATATTTATCCAAACCATGCACCAACTATATGCCCCTACAATGGAATTTTATGGAACCTGAACATTTTTGGAAATCCAGGAACCAGCCATGTGAAATAGCTCAAATAAGTTTCAGATTCCTGCCACATGATTGTGTCATGGTATGGACAGCCATACAATAAAACTGTAAAACATATGAAAGATGTTAAAATTTAATTTTTTTTCTAAAATAGAAGTCCTGAGTATCAAGGATAATATATGAATGAATTAATGAATGAACAAATGAATGAATTAAGAATATAAGGTTTAGATTGTGACATAGGCTCAAAGTGTGGAGGGAATTCTACTACAAGCGGCAGACCACGTGTTGGAACCTTAAGGGTTCATGTTGGATTTATTGAAAGTATATATACAAAGGTAAGTTGGATTTGTGTTTTTTTATAATATATATTATGTTGTGGTGTTTTTTTGTACTTTTTATCAACACATGGTGGTTTTGGGGTTGGATTTAAATGGTACCATAATGATAGAATGTTCTAAATAATATGTAGAGAAATATTTTTTGATGATAGATTCCATGCCACCTTATCTAAGGCTTCACTATATAATATTTTGGGTGGAGTTATGTCTCTAACATTTTTAGGGTATCCACACTATAGTACATCAAGACACACCAAAAAAATATTTTAGAAGGGTATACCCTATTCGGAAAGGAGTTGTTAAAGTAAAATAAAAAGTTTCCAAATAAAGTCTTGGTCCATCTGAGTATAAAAGCATCATGAACACAATATTTAATGCCCAAAGATAGCCTGGGATATAGTAACATAATGTAAGTGAGCAGAAATTTGTCTTAATTTTGAATCCTAGCATTGTGTAGGGAGACAGGGTGAAATTCTAGGTAGGTCGACCCAAATGGATTTGAAAGTTAGGTCATAGAGCACATAACATGTTAAATTTATTTGATATAAAGTGGAAACTCAGATTTAGGATAAACTAATGATGCATGAAACCTATCAATGAATGTGACCACACTGTAAAATGAAGGATGGAGAATTTATAAGGAATGTTTTTAGCACATTTCATAACATGAGATACCATGTTATAGGAGCATCGAACCAATATTTAGTGTTATTGGATATTTTAGGGTATGTATGCCATTATAAAGGTGTTTTATCATAAAGGTCTTCTGTATAGGTCATAGTTTATATTATATCTAAGTGTTTATTTTATGAGTAAGGTTACATGTAAAAAAAGGACATGTGGTTTTTTTGGTGTATCTTACATTGTGTAGATTTCCATTCCCCAAGATCTTTATATGCTATAGTAATATTAATCATATGATTGGCCACATCAAAAAGGAATGATCTATGATTAATCCATTTAGATGAATCAAGGGAGTTTTATGGAAGCATTATGAGAACTTGGGTGCTTTAAAATATAACATAATTTAATGGATATAGTTTTTGTCTAATCATTATTCCTTATACGTAAGATGACACCATAGTTTTACTAATGTTTAGTTAGAGCATGTTGTGGTGCAACATTCTATGCTACAGTTATGGAGTTTTATATTTATAATTGGAATTTGGAAAACAATGAGGAAGCATGGAATACTATCGATTGACCAAACCTTATTAGTAAATAATGACCACATTAAAACATTTGGTACACATGGATTTATCCTAGTTTATTTTCAAAATGATAAATCAATCTTAAAAACTAGATTAAGGGTTCTATGAGGTTAGACATACAAAAATTCACATTAAAGTTCAAGAGAAAAAAATTATAAAAGAGTATTCATTGACACATTAAAATTTTAGATAAGAGAAGAGGAAGAGAAATAGGTGAAGATTTTTAACACTTTATAAATATTTTTTCAATATATAATGAAAAGGATAAATGATATTGGTTCTTATTGAATATTTCTACAAAGAAGATGTGGATTGTTGAAAGTAAAACAAAAGAGAGGAAGGTATTTACATGATTTGTCATGGAAATAATATTCTACTCATGGTGGTGTTCATAATAGTATTATGAAGGATCATGTTGATATCAAAAGAACCTATATTTTCTTAATGCATCAATAATAATGGTTTATTGTTATTGATCTATTAGCCAACTTGTAGTCCTTTCCATATTAGTGAGAAAAATAAAATATATTCTCATAGGTGAACCTTGGGATGCGGTTTGTTATACCAAAACCATTATAATGGGAGAGACCCTGAGCTGGATTGACCTAACCCAAACCCATTAGTGATTCAGGTGTATTAGCAGATTTCTAATTTAAAAGTGTATATATTATCCCTATGTGGTTATGCGAAGTGAAAATCCTCATGTCCATATAAATTCATGTTTACCTTTATAAAAGTTACAAACTACTATTGTGGGTAAAGAAACTATTGAATTTTTTTAATAAGGGCTCGACATGTAAAGTGGAAATCAAATCAAAAATGGAAATAATATAAAAATAAGAAACCCCTAAGATCAAGTGGCTATGAGCTATTCAAATGTGATATTTGTAAAGAGAATGTATTTAATTGGAGAAGAATTTCCATACCATGACTTATCCCCCCTCTCAGTGTATCTCCCAATGAAGTCCTTTATAGTTCATAATAAGTTGTATCAAAGAACATGTTCCTTTTTTTATTTGTTTTTCTAAGTGTCAACTTGATTGGTTTTTGTAGTTTAGTGCCATTCTGTTCTCATTTTCTGTTAAAGAAATAAAAATAAAACCCTGTAAATGAATTTTAGTATTTGATGGAACTAATTTTTCTGACTAGTGGAAGAAACTCATATCATACCTATAAGTACATGTTAGAGTCCCTCATGAGGTATTGTTTGATGGAATTTTTTTATTAATCTAAATTAGAATTATGTTCATGAAAAATCAAAGAATCTTAGAGATAGATGAATATAATAATAAGGCACTAAATATGTCTTTAAAAGAGGAATTTTACCATATAATTTATCAAGGAAGGTTTTTTAATGATATTTTTATAATTTTGGAATACATTTATTGAAAATAATGTTCACTAAAAAGAAGAATTAAAAACTGGTCAAGATGAACCATAGAATGAACATAGTGAAGAGTGCCTCATGTCTAAAGTCAATAAGAAAATAAATAACAAAAATAATACTAACAATAATATGAACACTAATACTAGGGTAATTAATTATAAATATATTACTACATATAATTTTTACGTCAGTATAAAAGATCATGGAAACTTGGGATATTCAGATTCTCCCATATAGATGGGTTAAATGAATATTCCATTGATAATATGACAGTCACATAAATTTTCACCTATAGATATTATTCATGAAATAACCAAGAATATATTGAGTCATTAAATGAGATGGTGGATCATTGAAATATTATACTAGAAGTGAACTGTTCATTGATTGAAGATGTGAGTATAGAAAATAAAAGGCTAATAAGATTTGATGTGTCCTAGAGCATTGACATTAATAATATAGTAGACATGACGAAATATTAAATATATTTTCTTGAATAACTCTCCCATGAAGTCAAAAAGTAGATGGACTATGAAAAAGAGATCAGTTAAAGAATGATTACACTTAGTTTACAACTTGAAGAAAAAATATTGTCTAGGATAGAAGATGCATCAAGTATTAAAGAAATGGATACATAGATGAAGGTAAAGTATTATAGTATTAAAGATATGGATTCAGATATTACATACTTAAAGTAAAAAAATATAAGGTAAAGTTCCCTTCATTTGAATCCTCAACTCGAAAACATATAACCATTAAAACAAGGAATCTTGAAGTAAAAGGAAGGTTCTTACTAAATTTAAAAATATAGACTCTCTAAAAAGTAGGCAAAAACTGATACTATTGTAGAATATTTGGGAACATTATGAGAATGCATATTTAATAAAAATATCCCAAGATTTTAATAAAATTTTATGCTACCACATATTATTCTAGACATGTTTTTACAAGGTATGATTTTAATGTGATATGATTTATTTATGTTAACCATAGAAACATGGCTATAAATTATAGTAAGAAAAGATCTCAAGCATTATTAGGGGGAAAAAATCCATTCCTATGTAGTAAAATGAGAGTATGTACACAATAAATAATATTTTTGTGATAGAAAATAGGTCCACTACTTTAAAATAAAAAATTAAATCCTAGAAAGGTGTACATCAATCACCAAATTCAGAACCCTCACAACAAACTTTGTAGAAATAATGAGGAAAAATATAGAAGCAAAAGAATATGACTATTCTAAATAAAAGAAAATTAAATAATGAAATAATTAATGATAAGTATGAGGTGACACTCATATATATCAAATAATATAAAAAAAAATGAATACCTATGTCTCTCCATTGAAACTAGTATAAGTAAAGAGTTGAAGATTGGATGAAGTGCACTCTAATAGAAAATGAAGAATGAATGTAAAAGGTTTTGAAATTAATCACTAGTAGAAGAATGAAATACTTGGATTATTATCACAATTAATGAAAATAATAAGATATTAAATAATTTAACAATAGATAATGATCCAGATGTATATATGAATAATAAATATTTGGCATTACATTACTCAAATCCAAAAGTAGGAAAAAGAAAGTTTGATGGGAAATGGTTGATCCACTAGGACCATCCATCCTCCCAAGCATGAATAAATCTATGAAAACCCTCTCCCAATGTAATTATTTTTTTCTAAATGATATTTATAGTGGTGTATTCTCAAGGGGGAGATAAGATAAATGGGGTTTATTTTCTAAAAAATCTAATGATAATGGAGCTAAATGAAGTTCTGATAAGTTAGAAGATGAACACAAAAAGTGGAATAAAAATCATTGTCGTCCTTAAATGTATTCATATTGAATCTAGTATGTAAAAAGTGAAACCATGTCATAAATTTAGTGGTAGATAGAAACAATAATGAGGATGATATATCTGGAAAATAAAGCAGCTACATGATTAAAACCCATGTTTATTATTGTTCCCAAGTAGGATCAAGACCCCTGAGGGGGGGGGGTGAATTTTTTGCTTCCTTGATCTTTTATAAGAATGTTCGTTAACTACTTAACAAAATCATTTTTAAATTCTCAAACTTATTAGTGTTACAATCCATTCAAATATATCTCACTACCTAACCTTATGTATGCAAGAAATATAAAGGGAAGACATCACATGAAATTTACAAGGTTCAGTACAAATACCTACTACTTTCCATGTTGGATAATTCCACCAACACATATTCTTTCATGATATTATTTCAAAAATAAAAAGGCACAATAAAAAAAAATATACAATCCTAGTATAAAATTTCTTGTTATAATTGGTTATACCCCCAACTTTTCTTTCCAGTATCCACTTCCCACAAACAATCCTTTTCAATAACTACTAAGTATCCACATATACAAGCTTCAATTTTATTCTTCTTTTCTAATCCAGTTAAAAAATTCTTCATTTCCTCCACAATTAAGATGAATCAAACTTTACATATGTATAACCTTCAAGAACATCAACACTTCCCTAAGGAACTTGTTATTCTTGAAACTTATTCCATAACATCATTATGGAAATATTCCCTAGATTATTGAGTCCTATATTTGTAGTAGGGAAACATAAATATCATGGTCTCTATCAAAAAGTCATTGTGGCATGATTCTCCTTATACTCTTACTTCTTTAATTGACTAGAAAATCAATTTGCAGCTCACACTTATACGTATGATGGAACTCAGTCCAATGAACCTGGATAGAATGGATGTCAATCTCATGGAATCACTCTGATGGACTTGTTCCAATGGAACTTCGTCTGATGTATTTTTATCAAATGATTGTATCGAACATCAATACAATTATATTCATTAGCTTCAACCTGAAACACATATTTTGGATGGAAAATCAATACATGTTCCATAAATTCTAGATCTTGAGTCCTTAAAATGTTTTTTGAGATCATTACAAATGAACTCAGATCTACTTTTATGGAGACCGAAAAAGTGGTTTGGTCAGGATTTTTAAAACCTTTCCTAATTCAACTAATTTCACAAATCATTAAATTCTCTTTAAATATCATATCTCTTTTTGACTTACTCAATTAATTTCCAAATATACAAATTTCCTTTATTTTGAGATATCTCTTAGAATTATTCAAGTCATTTTTGAATCTTAAAATTTCTTTGATTTTCAAATCTTCATTTGACCTTTTCAATGATTTAGTGTGATACAAATTATGATCTTCCTCATTACAATAAAGACTATTTTGAAACAATATATTCCTCATTATGTTTATCCATATCAATTGAAAGGCAAAGATTCTCATTCTGATTTCTTAATTATGAATCCCGAGTATTATTTTCTTCAGTATGGTTCCTTAGACTTATTTTCCCAATATAATAATATAACTCTATTGGAATATAATTGAGTCAATTCTAAACCACTTCTATTATGAGTCTATAAATCCACAAACAATTCCAACTAAATACGATTACTAGTAGAATTCGATTCCCAACAAAAGTATGATTCCTAGTAGAATATGATTCCAACTCCTTTTTTTCTCCCCATTTCATTCAAGAATATTACATCCCAAGTTCCTCAGAAAACTTATGACTTTTAAGAGTTAAAAATCAGTAAATCATCATGAGATTTATATCTAGTCTAGGAAGAATCCAATTAGGTTGTCATTATAATCAATACATTAATTCCAAATGCAATAAAATTTCTAGCAGATTCAGCTTAATACCATTTCCAATAGCTTTTAGCAGAAATCCTTATATGATTAATCATATTGAATAACTCATGATTATGGGATGAGTTTGATTCCAAAATATGATTTCCTGGGTCCAAAAAACAAGAAACATAACCATTTATCAACTTCAAACATATATCAAATATTGAAAAAAATACAACAAAAACAAACCTTGGGTCCAACAATCTCTCCCTTGTTTATTTTCTCTCTCCCTTATTACATTCTATCACCCTTATTAACAAACAAATTCAAAAGGGTCATCATGACAAGTTTTCTTCCCTATTGAAAAGTTTTATCATTTAAAAAAATATTAGAAATTTTTATAGCAAAAGCTTGAAACTATTATTAAGAAGAAAATATGTATCAAATGAGTTTATTAAGAAATACACCTCAAAAAAACAACTCCGAGTCTACGTGGGCGAACTTAGTGTAGAAAATGAGAGTGTATAACAAATTTTATCAATATTTTCTATTAAACAAATAACATGTAATATATTTTCATGTTTCTTTCAGCATTCTCATGACTACATCAATTCATAAAAGAGATTTTTTAAAGATAAAAGTATCCTGCACCAATCTTAACAAACATATCATTAATTTTATATTAAAAAAAAAACTTTCAAAAACTCATATTGTGTAACCTCATTAATTTATTTTTAAATAATAGTAATATAATTATCATCAACTTTCTTACATCAACTCATTTAATTCCCTACATGTTAGTACAAATACGAAAATTCTTTTAAAATATGGGGGATTCTCATAGCTTCCCAAAATCAAAATTTTTAATGATAGTCTTCTCTCCGTCTTTATTTTTTCTTATTCTTCTTGGATTTTTCATTGGATGTATTTTATTCCTTTTTTTCATCAGTATAGGATTTTGTAACAAGTATATCTTTATTTGTAGACCCTTATGATAAGGATGTAAAATTATTTTCCCTTTTTGGAAACTTTATTTATAGTGAGTTTGTAACAAATATTTCAGTCCTTCCTCTTGTTCCGAAAGGTTAGTAAAACAATGTTTAATAACATTACCTTCTTGATCATTTCTCTTACATATTTTTTAAATTTTCAAACCACAATATGTTGATATCTTTTTATTAAAAAAATTCACATATTTAAAAACATTTTTCTTTCCCTTTACTTTAGCTAATTCTTTTCTTCTTCTAAATTCCAAGCCATGTAAATTTATTCTAGACAAATAACTAATAAATATCTCTTTTTGGACTTAGTATTATTAATTTTCTCAACTTTATCAATTTAAAAATATTTCTTTACATACTCAACTTTATTCATCTTTTGAACTTCCCTTTTCGGTTCCATAAGATTTTTTTGGAACATTTTATTTTCTTTAATCATCATAGATTTCCCTTGATTCAAACATGTTTCCTAGTAGATACATGTTATACCAGCATGCATAATATCTATGTCCAAAAACGTCACAACACCAATAGTGAAATATGAATCTTGATATTTTAGACTCATAGTAAAACTATTCATAACTTTTTTTTCTTTTGTTGTTTCTCCACAAATCATGGACCAATTTTCTCAAGAGGATACCTTCTAAATGAACTCATATCTATCTTGATGAAAGATGTTTTATCACACAAATACTTTTCTAAACCTTTATTTTCACCTTCTTTAGATGTTTCAACTTTAACATCAATTACATTGGTGAAGTCTTCTCTCATATTTATTATCTCACTTTTTGTTTCATGAATAATTGATTATGTTTCTAACAACTCTTCTTATTTCATAGCCAACTTGATTTTCATAACATCTATAATTTTTTAATATTAATATACCTTCAACTTGTACTGTTTACTTTCTTTAACAAGTATAGATTCTATCTTGTTGAGATTATCATTTCTAGCTGAATTTTATTCATAAAGTTTTAGTTTTATTTCAATATTTCTATTCTCAATAGTTATTCCTTTTACATGATTCTTTAATGTCCTTCTTTATTTATTGAGTTGAGTATTTTTTATGTGAAATTTCCAAATTATTTTTAAGAATCCATTCGATTTCTATCATCTCTTCATCATTATCATCACTTCTTGAAGAATCAATTCCATTTATAACTTGAGTAATAATGTTTAGTTGATGATCAGATTCCTCATCATATGAGGAATCACTCTTATTTCTTCTACTCAGGTAAATTTTCTTCTTTTCATCATAAGGAAATATTTCCTTATGTTTCTTCTGATTTGTTTTGATTTTTATCATCATCATCTTTGTATTCTTCAATTTTATTATTAGGAAAATTTGGTAAAAATTTTCCTT